>SNQJ01S0003070.1:218310-237049 GCA_010110895.2 Picea sitchensis
GTGTGTCTCCTTGCCAGAATGCTTCGGGGAGAGATGGTAATGTCTGTTACCACTCCTCGATATCCTTCTCCCCTCAGGGGTTTTGACACTTCTTGATCTGCTTGTGTCACTCCCCTTTTCCAATTTCTTTTCTATTCTTTCCAAGATCTTCAACATTTTTAAATTGAATTCACCCTTCCGATCCCGGATTTTCAGGAGCTTTTGGCTATCAACTAGGCAAGCCTGGGCATCTTTCTGCAATCTTTCGATGAGTTGCATCATATGTTCTTCCTTACCCATCTCTTTTCTGTGCCCATTGGAGTTCGATCCTTCCACTCCCATATTGACATCCTTTCCTTCCCGTTTGTCTCCTGTTTCGGAGGCAATCATCACCTTTTCCCATTCCATACTCGACGTTGGTTAACTGGAATCCTGAGCTCCGTTGAACTCTACACACGCACTGTGAAATTAAATTCAAAGTTTGTCAGGCCATTACTCCCTCGGAACAATCTGTAACATTTATAAGCCAATACGAACAAGAACGAAAGACATTTTGATTCAATTAAGTTCTCTGAGCTCTCGTTTGGTTATGCAATTTTCATGTTTTCGAAACCTTCATTTTCGACACTTCAGGATTTCAGGACTTCGGGTTTCAGTCCACGAAGATCCCACAGTTAGATATTCGTAACTAGAGTCACCCGTTTGCAACTCGCAATCTCGCGAGTTCGTGAGTCGAAGAACCTCAACTCATTTCCTCTAACCGTCGATACCCGAGATGCGACACGTGTATGGCTCCCTCCTCGCTAGCGTCTGCTACGCATGACTGTAGCCTAGGGCTGAGTGCTAGAACCCTTCTTTATTCGCACCTTCGTGAGTTGTGGCATCCAACCCTGGTACCCCCTTTTCACGAAACCCCGAGGAGCGATGTTGACGTTTCTCCTCTCGTTCTCGCTACTTCGCAACTTTGTGAGTCTCAATGTCGAGCTCCCATGCCCTTATCTCGTGAGTTCCCGAAATCATGAGTTACTTTATTCTCCGGGTCCACATCACAGATGTCGTCCTTCACCACCGTGGCATGTGGTATGTTCAGAAGGGTCCATGTCACTTTTAATGATGTCATCGGGTCCCACCACTCTCGCCTGTCTCCTCGACTCACTGGCACGTGGTACGCATTCATGCGTCCACGTCCAATCCAAGCATGGAATCCAAAAGTCAGATCCCCTCCTCAGATCAACGACGCATATCCTTTCGGCGTTTCAGGGTTTCCACCATGGAAAGTCTCGATCCCTTGTTCCAGGACCCCCAATATCGCGATTCCCGATTTCCCGAAATGGAAATCTCACGACACGTGTCCTCTGTCTTTCAGACGGTCTAGATCTATTTCGGGGCATTCACCCCTAGTATCTGAGGTTTAACCTTTGGACATCTTCTGACAGATCCTACGGCTAACGGGTTTTCCGACCAAGATATGACGGCTCAGACGGTTCCTAACCAATTCAGAATTTTGCATATCGCGATTTCCACATTCCTGTGTATTTCAAAAGGAATTTTAATTCCTACGTACATTTTTCTAGATCCGATGGTCATGAGGGCTCACCTTCCCTCCCGAACAGATCCTAAGGTTATAACACCATTGGTGTAGAGACCTGTCTACCCATGGCCATAGACCACACCAACCTGCGGTTTCATAGCACCGCTATACTTCTTGAGTTCTTAATAAAAACTCGGGAAGTGTCTCCTTGACGCTTCTGAGCAAACCAGGGTCCGAAATTGGTCCTCCCGACTCAATTTTCCCTCGCATTCTCAGTCCAAAGACCGCTCCACTGGCCCATCTAGGCTCAGTGTCGAAACCTTCTCTCTGATACCAATTTGTAGTGTACCTTTTTGCCTACCTAAAGCTTATAACTCACTAGGTAACATTCTAATACCAATTTGTAGCACACCCATTTCACTCATCTGGGCTTATAAATGCTCTGATACCCATTTAACTCACTTTCACATAATTCGTACAGGAATTATATAATCACATGCATTCAAGTAAAGAAATACATTTAACTCAGAGTAAAACATTTAATTTACGGCTACGATGAGCCAATCCATAGCTTTCAACAGTAATTCATTTACACAGCAGAAAACATGATACCAGATCCAATACAGTCATGATAAAATGTGGTAAAAATATAATTAAACACTTATCTTGTGACAGTGGAGAAATCCACCAACCAAATGCAGGCCTTCCACAAACCTCCCATCCGTTGACCGCACTGCTCCTCAACTCAATAGTGGGTCACCCCCGAGCTGGGACTGAGCTCCACCCCAGGGCAAGGAATCCAGACTCAGGATGAGGTTACAGGGAATTCAGTCACCCACAACCACCAGGAAGAATGCTCTCCTAGGAATCTCCCACGCTCACTGCCCATAGACCCTCATTCCCCACATGCCTGTTCCACCCCAGGAGAGTGCACCTTCTCTGTCACCTGGACAGTCCTTCGGCTGCCAGTCTCCCTTACCTTGGGTTACAGGAACAGACCAGACCGGAAGTCTCCGGGTTCTGTGGCAGCTACAGGGTTCCTTCCAGGAGTTCTCTCCTTCCCCTGTGCACTCTCTCACGTGGAGGGATTCGCTCACAGGCCAACAAGCCTCACGCAGTCCAGTACTGTGTAGTCTCAACAATCCCATGGGAAAACAAACACATGCTTTCCAAAAGATGGTTCGACAATCATAGGATGGCTTCACAGTCACGGCTTCAGAACAGGGAATGCTCGCATAGGCTCGCTCATCTTTCCTGAACAAGCAAAGACTCTTCTCTGAATTCAACACAGGCTTCTCGTAGGCTAGGGTTACACGCACGGGATTTATCAGAATCAGACACAGAAATTTGAGTCACAGGGTCTCCCGGAGGTTCTCTACAGGAGTCGGGTTAGTCATACTTCTCAGAGCTCCGTACGCGTTCAGACAATCCGATGGAATGGGAATCCCCCCCATGGTTGTTCCTTTCTTTTTTATTTGCATGCATCAGGGTGGACATTTGTCACCCTGGGAACTGCATGTGTTCCGTCTGCATGCCTCCCTGTACACACCTTTCCTTTTTGCTAGGAACTTAGGATAAAATAATATGCACATGGATTTTTAGGAAATAATATTAAAATATTATTCCAGGCCTAAGCCCCTAGGCTCAACACTCAGCGCCTTTCCCACCTTCCTGCCCCTAGTTCCTGGCCCACTCTGTGGACACTCAGTCCCCCTTCACTCATTCATCATGGTCGGTCTGCACCTAGTGATGTTTTATATTTTATTAATCATTCTGCATACATACAAGTACATCAGCAGGCTCCTGGTGTTCAACACTTAGGCTCCCTGGCCTAACAAACACATAAGCCTACCAACGTATGCAAAACTTGGCTCACCAGCCTATAGAACATGTTTACAGTTCATTTCATATATCATGATTTACAACACGACTCGACCTTGGGGACACTACACTGATGCATGTCCTCATGAATCAAATGGTCGAGGATTACTTCAGGCCTTTAGCTGGAGCTCAAGGATTTATGTCACATGTCCATCTGATGGGTGGTCTAGATGACATCATATGATGTCATGTCTGTTGATTTGTCAGGATAAGGAGGGTGACATGGCCATGATTGAATGACCTGGAAAAAGTTCCATGCATCATGTCCGATGAGAGTGCCTCACGTGCTTTGGGTCTTTAGGACTTCAACGCTTAGGGTCTTTGGGACTTCGTCGCTTTGGGACTTAGGTGATTTTCTCATTTTAAAACTCCTAAAGTAAAACTCCCAAAGTGACAGATTTGATGACGCGTGGCATTCTGGATTTGGATGGCTGAGATCCACTTCGGGTCTCTGGCCTCTGGGAAAACCAAAACTCAAATATCGCTTACTCTTCCATGCACTTTTACCCATATCTATGGACCTGACGACACATGGCTCTTGTTGATCAATGACTCAGATCCATTTTGGGCCTTCAAGACTTCGGGCCTTCGGCAACTTCGACAACTTTAACTCTTCGATGACTTCAACTGTTTAGGACTTTGGGCTTCAGCCCTTCAGGATTTCTAAGAACTTCGCATTTCAAATATCCCGAAGCTCATTCCCCTGAAGGCTTGGATCAACAACCACCTATGCCCTTTAAGATCAACAACTCATATTCACTTCGGGGCCTTTTTCTCTAGTGCTATACTTTACGCAAGTTTTCACTCTCGAATGCCCATGAGCTACTGATCTAGAATGTTCCTGTAATATCCTCCACTAAAATATTAAAACTGCCTTTTTCTCATGCTTCAATCCCAAAACAGACTGCTAAGAAAGTTGTTCTTTGTATTCATGACTGCAACCTTCATGATAAAGAATTTGGACTACTGGCTGTGAGCTGAGTAAACAGGGAGACTAGTGACTAGAATGTAGGAGGTGAGTGCTCGTCCTCGGAGAAAAAAAAAGGGGCTTGGGGATGAGATTTATTTTAGTTAATATATTGAGGGAAACCAAGGCACAAAAATGAACAAGGGCACACAGAAGATGACTTTACACGCCGAAATAGGATAAAATTAAGACTTGTCGATTCTAAAAGGATAGAGAGAGGGAAAAACTACAGACTTAGGTAGAAACCACAAACCCACAAGACTCTGACAAGTTCATGTGATAACATAGGGTACAAAGAGTTGGGTCTTGATCTTGTTTCTCTTGAGGAAAAATTCTCTCGCGCGCCCAAGAAACCTTCCATGGTGGGAGAAAATAAATATGAAGAGACAAGCGATCCTTTCAAACTATTTCTCGAGGAATCCCTCGCACAATAGAGGAATGATATGATGAATAGTTTTGCACAAATCCTTCGACAACTACCAACATGCAATGAATCTTCCTCGAGAAGAGGTGTTGCCCCCTTCAAGGTACAAATCAATTTTGATATTTCTATATTTTAAGGTCATATAGATGCAGATGTTCTAGAAAAATGGTTGAATTTGTTAGAAGGGTATGTTTCTGTCCATAACTTTTCAAATAGAGAAAATATTACTTCTGTGCTCCTCAAAGTCATCCCCCATGTCAAATATTGGTGGTATACTTTCTGCAAGCACAAGGTAATAGAGGAACCCTCATTATTTATAGTCGCTCTCACCTGGGAGTCCTTCATGGATGATATTAAGGAGCAATGCTACCCTCTTGGAAGTTATGATGACCTATATAAAAAATGGACCACACTGTGGTAGGAAAGGGACCAAGTAGTGCCAGAGTTCACAAATATGTTCCATACCTTGCACACCAAGATGGGTATAAACTGTTGGATTACTGAGAAGGGGGGGTGAATCAGTAATAGAGAAATTCAATCCTTTTTAACCACAATATGAAAGTGTTATATCAATGTAGCATTATCATCCAATAGTTGCAAGGTAAATAAACAATGAAGAAATGAGAAATCATACACATACACAATACACCAGTGTTTTTACGTGGAAACCCAAAGCAGGAGAAAACCATAGAATGTTTTTTACTATATCTATTTAAGAATTACATTCAATGGAAGCACCAACTTCCTTTGTTTTCCAGCTTCAACTTAAAGGAGGCTCCAAACCCCTAATTTCTCAGGATACAACTTGAGGGAAGCTCCAACTCCCTAATTATCTGGATACAACCAAAAGGAGGCTATGACCCCCTGTGTTCTCCAACTAAAACTAGTAGGTGGATACAACCACCTCTACTTTCCCCATCCAATCACCCTGATGTAGAAGTAGAATGATGGAACCACTGTCACACTATCACTGTGAGATATATTGTTGTAAACATGTACCCATCAACCTGTAATCAACCTGTAACAACTTGTACCAATAACCTGTGCTAACATGTACCTTACATAAACCTATACCTCAACCTGTACCATAAACAAATGCATCAACCATGCACCAAACCTGTAAAAATAACTTGTCACAATAACCTATCCAAACAACCCGTAATCAACCTGTACCATAAACAAGTGCATCAACCATGCACCAACCTATACCAAACAACTTGTAATCAAACCGTACCATAAACAAGTGCATCAACCATGCACCAAACCTGTACAAATAGCACGTCACAACAACCTATCCAAACAACCTATCACAACAACTTGTCTCATCAATCTTATCAACCAAATCATATCTACTCACCAATATCAATCACCAAGAAAACTCTCAAATATGTGCATCAACCAAGCATAACACAACAACTCATAATCATCACCATGATCAATATGTGCTTCTAATAATATACCAATACAAGTATGCTGCATCATCCATAAACCATGTGTCAACAATACTACTAACAAGTGCCTCCAACCATGTACCAAGTATGTACCAATCATGTATCAACTACTCATCAACTATGACTCAACAAGATGTACCAACATCATCAACTATACACCTCATGTATGTGCCAACTCATCAACTACTTGTCTCAACTATGTAGCCAACATGTACCTCAACCAAAAGCCCTCATCAATTTCATTATCCAAATCTGATTTGTAACTCTGTAATAGACCTAGTGTATATGATCACATACCTGAAAACCTTTCCTAACTTTAACAACAAGAGACTAGCATTTTCATCAAACTTTACTTTAGTCTCACATGACTAATTTTGGATTAGTAAAAAACCCTAACTTGCAATAATCATCAATATGTACCTGTAATGAATAAATAAATGAAAATGGTATACAATGTTATTCAATATATTTTATGCAATTACTCTAGATTTCACTACTTGGAACCTCTCAGAAAAGGCGTTATAGAAAAAATGGAATACCTTGTTGAATTCAGACTTATTCTAGAGAGTAAACTTGTAGAGCATGCCCCACACAAAATGTTTTATGTATGGATATGAAAATTGTACACCGAATACTATAGACTATACTCTAACCAATACAATTGGTCTTACTGAATTTGGATCTGTTATGAAGAAGTTATGACGTTTTTACCCGAAACCCCTGTTCTAGACTAGTTTCAGGACTAGCCACAAACCCTATTTTCCATGGAATGTCACTCCAAAACTACAACGACCCACAAGATTAAATTTGTATCATAGCTACTTGGATATGTATCCTCAATGGCCTCCCAATTTCATCGTCTGTATCATTCTAGAAAAACAATTATTGTGAAAATGGTGAGATGACCTGTAAATAACATACCTTATAAAGCATCATCAAAATAATTTATCCTCCCTTGAATTTTGACCTTCTTTACTTCACCTTTCCTATGAAATTAGGCTTATATATCCTTTGGTTACCTCAGTCACCTGTAGATATTCAATATTCTCAAGTGTTATTAAAATGAAAGATCTTTGCCTCTTATTTATACTTTCATGTAGCTTCCTTAAGGGGTTACCTTTTAAGCATCTTAACCCACTTTCCTTATTTTAGGGTTAACCCACTTCTAACCACTTGTCAACTTAGTAATTTCTCCATTCACTTTATTATTTAAATAATTTATTTTGTATTCACTTTGAATTATAGTACACTCATTACTTCACTTTATTATTTACCTTCTAAAATATCTTAAACCACTTTGACTACTTTGACCTTTTGGGGCTTCTAGATGACTCATGAGGGTTCTCCAACTTCACATGGCCATAACTCTCTAACCGTGAGGAGTTACATGATGTTACACATACCACTATAAATGACATGACATGTACTATCCATCTAGAATATTCTTACCTACAAATATATCAAAACTCATACCATTATCTATCAAACAAAATTGGTTCCATTACCCAAACCTTTCTGCTACTAGAATTTGCTACTGAACTTTCTTCAAGGGTTGACATCAATGAAAACAATCCAAAATAATCAACATCAATGATTTTGAGTGACATATGGTGCTCAAGTACTATGATGGTTTGCATAAATACATCCAAATAGAAATAGATGTTTTTGACATCTTGTCCTTTGGCATGGCCTATCGATATGCCATCAAAATCGAGCACAAGCTTAAACAAAAAACCATGGAAGTTTGGGTTTGGGAACCCCTCATAATATAAGTAGGGAAAGGGAAGCCCCAACCCACATAACAAAGGGAAGATCAAATATGGACAACCTCAGGACAACCATTTTAAGTTGTAAACAAACAAGGACAATGGAAATATGAAGAAAGATATCGAGAAGTGGTATGAATTCCATAAGATCCTCTGGAATAACACCATTGATTTCTGCTCAAAGAATTCATTGGTGGTTGAGATGAAAGCATACGAATCAGATGTAGGTTTTGACTCTGAGTTAAAACTAGAAAATTGGAGACGGATCCTTAACGTGGAACCCAGTGCTAGTGTTTCTACCACCAAGATCCAACCTGGTGAACATGATGATTCATAGGAAGAAGAACACCTCTTTCATTCACAAATGTGGGTGAAATTAAACCCGCTGCACTTCATCATTGATAGAAGTATCCATAAGAACCTCATCTCAATGGAGGGTGTCAATTGGATGGCCCTGCCGATAACACCATACCTGCAACCCTACACCATCGAATGGCTCCACCAAGGAAGTTATCTTTGTGTTAGCAGATAGTGTCACATGTCCTACAACATCAATCCCTTCAAATATGAGGTATTGTGTGATGTTTCTACCCTTGAATTTTGTGATGATCTTTTGGGAAAATCTTAATTATGGAAACGTCCTGGTGTATATGAGTCTAGGCCTTGTAGTTTTATTATTACTTTGGACAGGGAATTGTACAATATAACCAATATAGTCCCACCTAGTGCCATTTCCTTGATCTCTTCTAAGAAATGCAGTAAGGTCATCTCTCAGACCAAGAATTTTGTATTCTTTGTGACTCACTCTTAGAGTGAGTGAAAGATTGCAGGCAAATCAATTTCCTCCATGGCCGACCTCTCCATGCAGAAGAAGAAAGTGGATAAGGTTGTGGAAGAATACAAAAACATATTCTCCTCACCTAATAGAGTACCTCTACACTGTCAGGTCAAGCATTCCATCGACTTGAACCCAGATGCACCGCTACCCAATGGGCCAGTCTATCGCCACTCACTTTTAGAAAATGAGGAGATGAAGCATCATATGAAAAAACTTCTCCACAAGGGGAACATCTGACCCAAATCATCACCTTGTGGAAGCCTAATCATGCCTGTGTAGAAGAAAGATGGGACCTGGTGACTCTACAATGATTATCGGTCCCTAAATAAAATCACAGTTAGAAATTGGTAGTTGTGGATTCCTCGAATCAACGATATCATTGATCATATAAAGGGGGTCAAATACTTTAGTAAGATTGATATGAATTCTAGCTACCATCAAGTCCCAATAGAGAAGACATATGTATGGAAGAATTCCTTCAAGTCAAAAGAAGGTATTTTTGAATGGTCAGTCATGCCATTTGGTTTGAAAAATGCATCAAACAATTTCATGAGGATGATGGATGATATCTTGTAGTCATTCAACAATTATTTTGTAGTGGTGTATATGGATGACATCCTCATATACAAAAAGAATTGGGTGAAACACTTGCAACATATTCAGCAGGTTCGCCACACTCTGCGACAACACAAGTTATATGCCAACTTGGAGAAATGCTCCTTTGGCACGGACAAGGTCTAGTACCTAGGATACATAGTTGATAAGCATAATGTGCATGTGGATCCAGGAAACATCTAGGTCATCTGTGATTGGCCAACCCCAACCATGCTCACAAATCTTCTTAGCTTCTTAGGACTTGCCAATTTCTATCACAGGTTCATTTTGAGATTCTCCCATATTGCATGGGCCCTCAAAAAAGTAACCAGGGTGGTGGTAAGGAAACATTTGTGTGGGTCAAGTCAAAACATCAATTGTTCAATGATTTGAAGAAGTTATTGTGCCCATCCCCAGTGTTTTCACTACCCGACCTACAACAACCCTTTGAGATCAATAATATGCTTCAGACTATGTTGTGGATGCAGTTCTCACTCAACACGACCACCCCATGGCCTATCATAGTGATACATTATCAGATATTGTTTGTAAGTAACCTACTTATAACAAAGAAATGTAATCCATTGTGAAAGCCTATCGTCAATGGATGAATTACATTGTTGGGAAGGAGACAATCATCCACACTGGTAATAATCCATTTTAGTTCATGCAGACACAAGGAAAACTATAGAATGACCACCATTAGAAGTGGTCCACATACTTGTAGTAGTTCCACCTCAACATCAAGTATAAGACATGAAACCAACCACATCGCAGATTTCCTCAGCCGACCTCTAGTCACGAAACTCACCATGGTGCTAGACTCTTGTGGCCACGAGACCTAGGGATGGCCCCAACTCTATGAGAAAGATCCAGACTTCACCACCACCTACCAGATCTTGGGGGAAAGCACAACTATCACTAATTTTGATCTTCAATATAGGTTTTTGTGTCGTCTGGTCCATCTTTTTGTTCCATCAAGTGACCGAGAGAAGCTTATTTTGGAAGAACACTACATTTGGGTAGCAAGACACTTCCGCATAGAAAATATAATGGAAATGTTGCAACAACATTTTTACTGGTTGAAACTTCGACATGATGTCAGCAAGTATATTAGTTCCTGCACTGCCTCTGTTAATTCCAAATCATCCAATAAGAAGCAATTCCTATAAACCCCTCTTCCTACTCCCGATGGACCATGGGAATCCATATCAATGGACTACATGTTAGGCCTTCCATCCACCAAGTGGGGAAATGACTATGTTTTAGTGGTTGTTGATCACTTTTCCAAGATGGAAATTCTCGTCGCCTGAAAGAAGAGGATCATAGTGGAGGCCACTACCAAGATCTTCTTTGAAAAAGAATGGGTGCATTTTGTAATACCACAAACCATTATCTTAGATCTGGATAACCAATTCCTCAACACATTTTGGTCGAGCCTCTAGTCACTGCTGGACACCAAGCTCACCAAATCCACTGCCTTACACCGTCACATGGATGACCAAACCAAGGTCGTCAACCGGATGATCGTGCATATCCTACGCATGTAAAATTTCAAGCACCCCCACACATGGGATGAGAGTATTCCCTATGTTCATCACAGCTAAAACAGAGAAATATATAGCTCAAACGAACACATCCCCTTTCAGGTGGGGATGGGATTTCAACCATTGGGTCCCATGGATGTTGCACTACTCCTTGCGGCCACCTAGGAAGACTCGTCCCATGCTCAAACTAAAGCTAGCAAAGCCACGCAGTTCATCGAGTGGATCCAACACATCTACCAAAAGGTTCAAGATTTTTTACAGAAATCCAATGCTAAGTACAAGTAGTGCCATGATCAACATCAGGTGCCACACAAATTTTAGGTGGGAGACAAAGTTTGGTTGCACTTGCAGAAAGAACGCCTTATAGTGCCCCAAGGAAATATTCCTCCACTCCGCTATGGAACTTAGACCATCATCAAGGTTGTGGGATAAAATTCATTCGATCTCAATATTCCCCCCTTCCTTGGCTTGCAACCAGTGTTCAATGTGGATCTCCTTTGGCCATATTTTCCACCATTATTAGATACGTCATAGATAAAAGAGCAGTTAAAACCAACATAGCTCAACCCTAACTACATGGAACAGTGATCCAATGATCATATCATGGACACATAGGCCAATGGCACTTGCCAGAAGAGGATCCATCTTTATCAGGTTGCCAAAGCAGGGAAGCTCTTGCACCAAGGCAGGTGGCTCACCCGAGGTCAAATTGAACAGAAATTTCCTCATCTGATGGGGGAACTCAATGCAATGGAGAAAATTTCTTCCTAAGGAGGGAGGATTGATCCAGGTGGATATCAGTGGCAACCCACCTATTCCAACTAGCTCATCTTGGCAGTTTTTTAGTTTGGCATTTGTTTCCTAGTTTTTGGATCCTAAACTTCCGAGGTTGTTTTGAGGCCCTAAACAACGTTTTTAGGTATCTCCACAGTCAAACTATATAAATAGTTTTATTCTAATGGAATAATGTGTATTCCTCAAATAGACCTTTCCAATGGGCTATCATGCACCTAAAACAAAGATCGTTTGCAAAAGTTAAGACCCTGGGAAGTTGATGTACCAACTTACCCCAACGGGGCCCACATGACTCTTGGAGCTTCATCTCCTAGGGTTAGTTTTCTGGATGTCTATGATTTTTTCATTCATGTTTATTGTAAAAATTATTTCAAATACTTGTTGTACTCATCTTCTTGTGAATGAGACAAACCATCACATCTCTTCTCATAGATAACCCGTCACCATTCCACATTTTACAATGTCATCATATTTCTTTATTAATAGAAGCCAAATTCTACTATATCTATGTTATTGTTCATTGAATATGTGGGTTAATAATATATATTTGTATTCATTTCGTTCTACTCATAAAATCTGGATCATACTTAAGTGCACATTGTTGGCCACCCTTGTAACTTGTAATGTACCCAACCTCCCACGGGTTGGGAACACTAACTTAATCTGACTGCAACACACCCATCCACCCATAGGAGAGGCACGCTGCAGTTGAGGAACTCACTTCACAGTGATTTATCTCAATCCAAATCACTTCTAAGTTAATCAAGAGACATGAAAATCACATGCGGAAATAAATATTCATGCCACAACATAAACTAATCCATGCACAATGATAACCAACAAGAATGCATTTTCTAAATATTAAATTCAAAGATAAATAAATACTCGGTGGAATAAATCATACATAGGTAAATAACCATAATAGAGAGCACTTATCATTTCTTAAAACAAGACACCAATTGGCTGCAGACCAAGGACGTTCCACCCAACTATAGACATTATTGTTCCAAGTCTCAACAACAGTGTCACCCCCAAACTAGGGCTATGAATCCATAAGGACAGTTCCAGAGTGTAACTCAAATTCCCAAACCAGTCAGAACTCAAGATCTCATAGGCTTCTTTGTACCCACAAAAATCCAAGTACCCAAATCTCTTCTACCCATCCTACACATCCCAAGAGAATGGACCCACTTATCTACCATGCAGTACCTCAAGATGTCCATCTCCTTTCATGGCTCTAGTGTAGCTGGTCCAAAATCTCCATGTTTGGACTCACAACTGTGAGAAAAACTAAGCATGGACCAGAGCATCTCAGACATGAAGGTATTGATTCATGGATGGAATACACCAACAATATCTATAGACAACAATAACATGGCTGATCTTCAACAGTTCATTTTCCTTTCCCGAGCCAAGACACCAATGAGGAAAGATGAGTGGGTGAGAGAATGAAAGGTGTGAATAGTGATAAATTGGGTGAGTGAATTATGAGTGAAGGATAAGAAACTAACATAATAAGAATGAGAACGAGAGTGAGAACCCCCCAAATAGACCAAGGATGGGTTTATGCAATTCTTGGCATCAAGGAATCACTTGGCCTTCCTCCCAAGAAGCTCACATAATTGTTATTCTCCATTAAATAGAATGGGTAAATAAAATATGAAATAATTACTTATCCCCTTAAGGCCCCTCTCTTGTGGAATCATATCCCCCTTTAACTCTTGTATTTGTTCGTCTAGCAACCAACGGTGTGTTTTATATTAGTAATGATCAAAACATTATATTTCCTATGCACACTAGCCTCTTAATAATTGTTTAGGCACTCTGGCCTTTCGTAAATTAACAAAATACATTATTTAATATAGGGATCAAAACCGAGGGTGTTACATCCCCTCCCCATTGTTTTGGCACCATCCTCATTGCATATACAAAACACAGATTAAAATCTCAAAATTTATTCAAAAATTTGCAGGTACTCCGCCTGCATGGAATCTTCATGCTCCCAAGTAGCATCTTCAGCACCGTAGCAAGTCCAATGGACTTTTACTAGCTCTATAGCTCTATTCTGGAGCATTTTGACTTTTCTATCCAATATTCACGTTGGATGGATTTGAGATTCTCCCTCTATCTCTACCTGAACCAGATGCCAATCAATAACATGGTTATGATCATGTACATATTTTTTAGCAAAGAGACATGAAATAAATTATGCACATTCATGGAAGAAGGCAATGCAAACATGTATGAAACTGACCCTATTCTGTCTAATATCTCAAATACACCACAGAATCTAGCTGCCAGCTTTTTACAACTACCCAACTTCAAAGAGCTCTTCTTGGGCTTCACTTTTAAAAGAAAATGCTCACCCACTTTAAATTCTCTAGTTGTCTTGTTCTCATATGTATACATTTTTTGTCTATCCTGAGTTGCCTTTAAATTCTGCTTAATATTAACCATCTAGTCTTCCATATCCTTGAGCAATTTTGGCCCAAGTACCACTCTATCGGTCGGGTTGTCCCAACTCACTGGAGTATTTCATTTCCTACCATATAGAGCTTCAAATGGGATAATTTTCAATGAAGCTTGATACCCATTATTATAGGAAAAAACAACTAAGTGTAAGTAATCTTCCCACTTATATGGCTTATCCATCACATACATTCTCAAGATTTCTTCAATCACTCAGTTTACTCTCTTTATCTCCCCATATAACCCTGAATGGTATTTTGTTATAAATTTCATATTTGTGCCAAATCCTTTAAATAATCTCCTCCAGGAATTTGAAGTAAACTTTGTATCTTTGTCTGAGACAATTGCCTTAGGTATGCCATGCAACCTAGCAATCTCTTTCATGTAAATTTCTGCAATATTGGTTGTTGTATGAGTTGTTTTTACAGGAACAAAATGAGCATGCTTTTTCAATTTATCAACCACTACCATGATTGAATCATGTTGTCTTGTTGTCATGGGAAATTTAGTTATAAAATCAATGGTTACCTCTTCCCATTTATTTTCTAGAATTTGTAAGGGTTGTAGCAAACCCATTGGGTGCCTATGCACACCCTTCACTCCCTGACATTCCATACATATGGAAATGTAATAAGCGGCATCCTTTTTCATTCTCATCCAAAAGAATTGGCTTCTTCTTAATGCTATAATTGTTTTCTAGTATCCGATATGTCTGACATATGGAACATTATGCATTTATTTTAATACCAAATTCCTAAGTTCTCTGGAACTAGGAACTTAAATTCTATTTTTGTGCATAAGTAATCCATCGTCCTTCATCTCATTCTCTTTCATTTTCTATTGTACATTTTCTTGTTGTAAGATTTCTTTTACATGTAGGTAATGCTAATATGTGAAAACAACATCTAAAATTTCTCTCTTTAAATATAATTGATGCATAGTAACAATTGTAGCATGCATGACATGTATTCTTCTACTAAGTGCATCAACAACTTTATTTTATTTTCCTTTGATATGCTTGATATAAAAATTGCATTCACTTAAAATTTATAGCCATCGCATCTTCCTAGAATTCAAAGTTGGTTGTTCAAAAAGATACTTCATACCACTGTGGTCTGTTCTTAATTTGAATCTCTTCCCCATGAGATAATGCATCCACATCTTGAATGCATGAACAACAACAACAAGTTCCAAGTCATGTGTGGCATAATTCCTCTCATGTTCTTTAAGGTTTATGGACCCATAACCAATGCTATGTCCATTTTGAGTGAGGACTCCACCAAGCCCTTCCTCGCATGCATCTGTACATACCAAAAAATTTTCATTTTGGTCATCAATATTTAAAACATATGCACTAGTAAGTAAGTCCTTCAAGAAATTAAATTTCTCTTCACACTCAGATTTCCATTCAAATTTAATTCCCTTATTTTGTAAAGAAGTGATGGGATGAGAAATCTTATGGAACCCTACTATAAATCTTTTGTAGTAACTAGATAACCCCATAAAATATCTGACTTCTAAAACATTCTTGGGTGCTTTCCATCCTCTAATGGATTCAATCTTCTCTGGATCTATTACTATACCCTTTTCTGAAATAATGTGCCCCAAGTAAAGGATCTTATCTTGATAAAAATAACACTTACTAATCTTGGCATACAAATGATGTTCCCTCAGCACTTGCAATACCAATCTTAGGTGATGTTCATGTTCTTCCTTTGACTTAGAATAGACAGGCATGTCATCCAGGAATACTATGACAAACTTATCCAAGTAATTTCTGAATGTTCCATTCATTAAGCACATAAAGATAGTTGGTGCATTGGACAATCCAAATGTAACCACTAAAAATTCATAATGCCATACCTGGTTCTAAAGGTTGTCTTATTGATGTCTTCTTCCTTGATTCCTACATGATGGTATCCTAATCCCAAGTCTATCTTTGAAAATATATTTTCCCCTCTTAGCTGATCAAAGAGGTCATCAATTATGGGTAGAGGGTACTTGTTCTTTACAGTGCATTTATTCAACTGTCGAAAGTCAATACACAACCTCAAAGTTCCATCTTTCTTTTTGACAAAAAGTATTGGTGCTCCCCATTGTTAAACACTTGGACATATGTACCCTTTCTTCAACAATTCTTCTAAATGCATTTGTAATTCTTTTAATTCTTGTGTACTCATTCTGTAAGGTGTTTTTGATATCGGGAAACCCCTGACACTAAATCCATAGAGAAATCTATCTCCCTTTTTAGTTGCAACCATGGTATTTCTTGGAATACATCTTCAAATCTTTGTAGTATCAAAAAATATTCAAGGCTTGGCCCCTTTGTCTTTTTTCTCTCCCCCACATGCCCCACATACAATTGACATCCTTTTTTGAAACATCTCTTTAGTTGTAAGGTTGAAATCTCTCTTATAGAGATGGGTCTTGGAACTCCTTTCACAGTGCTATGTTTTCCATCTCCATCAAGACATGTAAATGTCTTGTTATGACAATCTAGGATAGCATGATTCTTGTCTAACCAATCCATTCCAATTAGAATATCATAAGACCCCAATGGTATAATATTTAGATCAACATTAGAATTCACACCATTAAGACTTATGGAACAACTTATGACCATATCATGGATTCTCCTTTTGGCTCTAGTGGCTAGCAAAACCAAACTTGATTTTCCAAGATTACTTTTATCCAAATGTAATCTATCCACTATTTTAGGATCAATGTAACAATGAATTTATCTCAAATCAATTAAAATAGAAACATGTTGATTAATGATCTCACCTTCCACCGCAATCATATTGGATTGGTACTCTTCTTGTCGATCATCTAAGGCTGAATAAATCCTTCCCATGTCTTCTACTATTGTATCCTCTTGGATGTTGTGCATGGTCTTCACTTTGTCCTTTATGTGAGGGAAATACTTGTACATGTGATACTCTTTGCATCCCCAACATTGGATTGGTGGTCTTCCCCTTTTTACCAAGGAGTCTTCTCTCTTGGATTCATCCTTAGCATACTAGTCTTGATGATTTTTATTAGGTTCATTTATGTTGAAAGGAGGTTTGAATCCTTTCTTCTCTGATAAAACTTCTCCTTCTTCTTATCCTTCCAAGATTTTTGCATGGATTCTCTTCCATGGCCTTGCTCATACATGTATTTATTCTTCCTGACGGTCTCAGTCAAATACCTAGGTTCATCATATTGAATATTCTCTTCATAAAAGGATGGTAATCCCCACATACTTTACCTCTATACTTTTACCTTCTCATCTTTTATGATCCCCACATACTTTAGTAGTCCCAAGAAATTCCTTTCATACTTTTCCATGGTTGCATTTTCGAGCCTAATTTCAAAGAACTCCTACATTTTATTTTCATAGAAATGCTCTAAGAGGTACTTCTTCTGAAAATACTTATTGACCTACTTCCAAGTGATCCTATTCTCATTAATGTGCTCAACCTACTTCAGCTAGTCCCACCACATTGCAAATTTCCCATGCAAATGGTATGTGGAAATTTTGGCTTTTAGGTTTGATGAATAGTTATGCAATTGAAAATATCTCCTAAGTCCAAGCAACCATGCCTCAAAATCATCTTCCATTTCCCTTTCACCATCAAAGGATGGTGGCTTAAGATTCCTTATCTCTCCTTGCAAACTATCCACTTCATGCCTTCTCCATTGGTTCCTAACAAGAGACATCTATGGACTACTTATGGAGTCTTCAGATGCATATATATAAATATATATATCATATAACACTTCCATGTTATCCCTTAGCCGATACAAAATTCAATTCTTCACATGCACTTCCTTCAAACCACTTCCCCAGGTGACCACAGTTTGAAACCACATGCTTAATCCTTCCTTAGCGCTTCACTCTGTGTTCTTCCACATGGGAGCTTGCATGAAAAGCATAATCGAGGGATAGTTTACCTCCCCAGGCCCTTTTTTTTACTTTATCATGAGACCAACACTAGGACCAAGTCCTCTGGACTTCGGCCTTCGAAATTTGGCCTTCGAATTTTCTCTGTTGTCAACTTCTAATTTCCCTCAGAGTTGCACTTCACCAAAGTCTTCACTAACTCCGCCAACAAAAATTGAATGGTCGAGACTTGATCTTTTGTTGAATGGATGGCTGCAAGATACCAGATATATAAAATATGCAGAACATAAATAAAATGCTATAAATGGAAGAATAACAGTAAAATATCCAACATAATCTTCACAATACACATAAATGATATACGAAATAGAAATAGAAATAGCACTTTGATTCAGAAAGCAATGTTCACAGGCCTCTTCGAGGGGGCAACCTTCAGTCGAGCAGTGCTCTGTTACAATAATCTCCAATCTAGGGTTCTCATACCCTCGACCCTTATTTATACTAAATATGTCTATTAAGAGAAGCATCTAGAGGAAGATCCTTCTAGAAGTGGAAGCTTCTATTAGGTCTTCTTACATCCTCCTTATTCTATTTTATTGAAAGGCCTTATT
>SNQJ01S0003071.1:1280-11492 GCA_010110895.2 Picea sitchensis
CTTCAAAAAAAAAAAAAAAAAAATGTGTATACATGAATATTCATTATGACATAACTAAACCACAGCTGTTTAAAATAAAATTGTTAAACCGGGTAATTGTGATTAAAGGATTTCTCAAACCATTGATTGATTGTTGTCTTTTATAAGAGACTAGCCTTGTTGATTGGACTGAATGCATACATAAATTATTAAAGGATGGCAGTTTTGATTATTAGTACATGCACGAGAATTGCATGTACTAGCTACACATGCATTTCTTGTACATATACACTAGTATGTATGAGCTTTCTTGACTTACTGATAATGTCAGTTACTTGTTGTGAATGTGCAAACCATGCTCTTTTCCTTTGTACCATCAGATACCTTAACTTCGGGATGAAGTTTCTTGAAGGGTGGGTGTATGTAACGACCCTAATTTGATGAATGCTTAAAGATTACAAAGTAAAATTAATTAAAGAAAATAATTGTGGTTAACTAAGTAATACTGTAACTAAAGATCACATTTAATGACCTGAGAAATAAATCTTAAGAAATCAATGAGAAATTTTATAAAATGGTTGCATATGCAGAGAGGGAGAGGGATGAATCCCGAGAAGATAAAAACATTAAGGAGAACAAAGGACGGAGGAAGGGGGGAGGTAAGGGAGTAATGAGGAGTCGGTGAAGGAGGAATAAGAGGGGAAAGGGAGGTTTATGTGGGGGCATTTGAGGGAGGATGGATTCGGGGAGGTTTGTGGAGATTTGCTGTGAGCAGAGAGTTTCTGGCTGTGGCTTTTGATTAGTTGAGGCACTGAGTTGCTGGAGGTTTTGGGCATGGGGGCCAGGATATCCGTAGATATCCTGGAGCTAGGTATTTTTCCTAGTTGGCAGGGAGGACAGTAGTTTTGGGCAGTTATTTTCTTGTTTGTGGCATTGTTGATCCAGGTATCAGGTAGCAGGAAGGCAACAGCAAGGCAGCAGGGCCACAGAAATTAGCATCATAATCAGGTAAATTGTTAAATTATGTATTTATTTCATTTTGAAATAAAAGCGTTATTCATTGATAAATTTAAGTTGTTGAAGTTGTTGTTATAAAGGTTGTTGTTATGTTATGAAGTTGTTATCTCAGTTCATGAAATAAATTGCTTATGGGAGTAAATGTTGTTTAGAAGTTTACATGGTTGTGACACATTGCAGGCATTATATTGTCTTTGGCTGAATCAAAGATGATTCACTTGGACTTTGCTTGACTCTTCCTAAAGGCCGCTCTTCCTGCATTATTAGTGGTTTCCTCCACCACTGTGATCACATATTGCTCAAGATCATGCTCCTACAAGATATTTGTTATCCATAGCTTCCACACATTGAAGTTGGCAGTTCCTTCGAGCCTATCCTCGGCCCTGAATGAAATGGAGGATGCAATGGACCTCACACTGGAAACTTAATCAAGCTCGCTTGGATCTGTGTGTACCTACCACTGCACTTCAACATGCTTAACACACCCTAAGCTATAATACCATGTTAAATTATGAGCTTGATTTCTTATGCGGATTAATTCTTTTATTTTCTTCAACACTATGATTTCATCTTAATACACTTCAACAATACCAAATCATAACCGAATAGAAATAACTATGTAGATAAGTAAGCATGCACATCAACAACACATATACCCTGAGGAAGCCATGTACATGGATAAAAACCCTAGCAAACGATATTCCTTTATTGCATTGATATTGTAAGATCACATACAAATATCCACCATGAATGTTCTTCTCTTAAAGAGCTTGCCAAGATGACTCTGACCTAACAAAGACATAATAGACCTTGTTGAAATACACCTCTGATATGTTGCCTCTATTGTTGATATACAGTTTTGATATGCTGCTGATATACGCCTATGATATGCAGCCTCTATTGGTGATATACAGTATTGATATGCTTCTTTGGAATGTTGCTTCTTTATCATTGATATGCGCATCTATTGCTTCACCCTTAGCCTACATATCAAACTGTGTTGAAGAGACGGGTCGACCTCTGCTTATATAGGCTGAAGAGGAGAAGTGTATGGCTCGAAATAGTAACTTGTTTGCATGCTTTAATCATAACTCATCTTCATACTTTAGTTCGAACTTAGAACTAGACTTGAGACTGGTATACTTTAGTTCGAAAATAGAACTAGACTTGAGACTTCAGTTACAACTCAGCATTACACTTTAGTTCGAAAATAGAACTAGACTTGAGACTGGTATACTTTAGTTAGAAAATAGAACTAGACTTGAGACTTTAGTTACAACTCAACATTACACTTTAGTTCAAAAATAGAACTAGACTTGATACTTCAATTGCAACTCAGCATTACACTTTAGTTCAAAAATAGAACTAGACTTGATAGTTCAGTTGCAACTCAGCATTATACTTTAGTTTGAAAATAGAATTAGACTTAAGACTTCAGTTACAACTCAACATTACACTTTAGTTCAAAAATAGAACTAGACTTTAGACTTCAGTTACAACTCGACTCTTTACAAGGCAATTCGAAATTCTCTTCATGGTGGATAATGTTACACGTGCTAACGCATTAGATCAATACATTTATATCATTTGCAATATTAGGAATATTGTTTGTTTCTAGCTCATAGGAATTTTATATTCAACCTAACTTTTGCTAGATGCCTTGACTTTTTCTCATGGCTCACAAGGTTTGACTAGGCTCACAGAGGTTGTACATTCCCCCTGAATTTTGTACTAGTCTTTCTATGCTCACAGAGGTTGTATGTTCCCCCTGACTTTTGCACTAGATTGTCTATGCTCACAGAGGTTGTACGTTCCCCCTGAATTTTGCATTATACTCACATAGCATCTCGTTCATCCTGACTTTTGGTTTGACTCACAAAGGTTGTACGTCCCCCCCTGGATTTTGTCAATACCTCACAAGACTGGCTGATTCTCCAAATCTCCCTGGGTAGCCTCAGGGTGGCCCATATGGCCTCTCATTGGAGAATGATTTTCGATGCTGCCAAATTTAACAATTATCCACATCCTTTGTGGTTCTTGTTTATGACTATTGATATTATTCTTTGGTTCCCTTGGAGTAATAGTCAATCTATAATCTTTGGCCATGTGTCCAAAATTGTTTCACTTGTAGCACTCTACTTCATTACTTAGTGAACAAAAACAGTTGTGATTTATGTTTTGTGCTTCATGTGACTTTCTGGGATAGTTTTTGTTTGAATAGCCTCCATAGTTTCTTTTTTTCTTGGTATAGGCTCTATAATTTGCAGCTTTGTGTCCAAAATTGTTACAAGAATTGTTGGGTATGTGTTAAATTCTTTGCACGACTAGCTACAGTGTTTGTTATGTTTCTTCGGGCGCGTAGGGGGGTCGCTAGGCCACCCCTTTGGGGGTTGTAGGTGGGCAATATCCCCCCTGCATGGGGATTCAGTGGCAGCACCCCCTAGAAAAAAAAATCCTCGGGAAACATGTTTCATTTTTTCCTCTTTTTTTGTGTTGCCTCGATTTTCATGTCCATTGTTGGGCGGTTTTTCAGCACATGGTTTTTTGTCGATGGTTTTCTATTTCCGGTGAAGGAATTAGCGTTGTTGTCTAATCCAGGTCATTGGGTTATGGTTTTGGATGTCGCTGGATCCTATACGTATATTGTATTGTAAACAATGTATGATTGTGAATGAATACAAAATATGTTGGTTTTCCCAGTTTGGGTTTCTAGGGGAAAAATATATGTGTAATGTGTGTATTTTCCATTGTATCTTTTATGTTCTTTTACTGAGAATTTGTTTGGAGTAAATATTGTACAAGGTTAAAATCTACATTTGGTATCAGATCGATTATTGGCTTCAGGGGGATGCCTTTGTGATCAAGGGTTTGAATCGGGACTGTGATAAGCCTTGTTATAGTGGGAGATCTGCGGTATTGATTCTTCAGGTGAAGAGAAATGGCAAGCAGTTTGAAAATGGAGATTGAGAAGTTTAATGGGAGAAGTTTTGAGTTGTGGAAGCTCAATATGGAAGATATGTTGGTGGATAGAGATCATTGGATCGTGATGGATCCAGGTACTACACCTACAAGAACTTCGACAGATGACTGGAAAAATTTGGATCGGAAGGTGAAGAGAACAATCTGATTGTGTCTCTCAGATTTATTATTACTAAATGTGTTATAAGAAGCTACAGCCAAGGATTTATGTGATAAGTTGGGGGAGTTGTATCAGTCTAAGTCCCTAGTAAATAAACTATTCCTAAGAAAGAAGTTGTATAACCTAAGAATGAGAGATGGAGACTCAATGGAAGAGCATTTGAACACCTTCAATATTGTGTTAAGTCAGTTAGTATCTGTTGAGATTAAAATTTCAGATGAAGACAAGTGTATCAGTTTGTTGTGCTCTTTACCAGACTCGTGGGATATTCTAGTTGTGCCCATAAGTAGTAATAAAACTACCTTGAAGTTTGATGAAGTGGTATCATCCTTGTTTTCAGAGGAGATGAGATGGAAGAACATGGAAGGACAAAGCACAGATGAATTATTTGCAAGAGGACACTCCTAGTAAATCTCTCGGGAATTTTGTAAAGGTATGTTGGAGATGTGGAAAAGAAGGACACTACAAGAAGCAGTGTAGATCCAAAATTGAGAAAAAGAAGGGGTCTGAAGAAGCTCCTTCTACAGATGAAACTACCTCCAAGGAAGAAGGAGGGGATGCGTACTTGGCTTATTCAAGCACACATGCAGATCATGAGGCATGGTTGGTTGACTCAGGTCCATCCTTTCATATGAATCCCCACAAGGAGTGGTTCTATGAATATGAAAGGTATGATGGAGGTAATGTTTTTCTAGGTGATGACTCGACAACCAAAATCATAGGACGAGGAAAATTCAAGTTGAAACTCATAGATGGAAGGATTATAACACTACCTGGTGTTCTGCATATCCTAGGTTTGGCCATAAATTTGATTTTTGTAAGCAAAATGGACGATGCAAGGGTAAAAACAATATTTGAAAAGAAAACATGTAGGATGGTTCGAGGAGAAATGGTGTTGTTGAAGGGAGTTTGGTTTGGAACTCTATATAAGCTACAAGGAAACATTATTAGTGATGGGTGTAATAGTTCCATTGTTCCTGATATTGGAGTTGATAAGAAAGAACTCCAAAAAGGTTATGTTGTGGCATCAAAAACTGGGGCATATCAGATAGAAGGGTCTTCAACTACTACACGGTAAAGGTATGGTTGAAGATATGTCTAACTTCTCTCTGTATTTTGATTTATGTGAACATTGTGTATATGGGAAGCAGAATCGGGTAAGATTCCCCTCTGGTGCAACGAGGGCAAAAGAATTTTTATAGCTAGTTCACAACAATGTGTTTGGACCTGTGTCGGTTCCATCATTGGTAAAATATATGTATTATGTCTCATGTATAAGTGACTTCTCAAGGAATACTTGGATATATTTCCTCAACAAGAAATCTGAAGTCTTTGATAGGTTTAAAGAGTTTAAGGCTCTTGTTGAGAATCAAACAGAGAAAAGAAATAAGGTGTTGAGGAAAGATAATGGAGGAGAGTTTTGCAAGAATGAATTTAATAATTCTATAAGAAGTGTGGTATATTAAGGTAGAAGACTACTCCATGAACACTTCAGTAGAATGGAGTTGTAGAAAGGATGAACAGGACGTTGATGGAAAAAGTAAGGTGCATGTTCAGTGGTGTCGGGTTAGGGCAAGAATTTTGGGCAGAGGCAGTGGGTATAGCATGTTACCTTGTCAACAGATCACCCTCATCAGCACTAGATGACAAGAGTCCACAAGAGGTATGCACTAGTAAGAAACCTTCTCTCACACATCTCAAGGTATTTGGTTGTGAGGCCTATGTTCATGTTCCAAAGGAAAATAGGAGTAAGCTAGATAAGAAGGATGAAAAGTGTATCTTTATTGGGTATAACTATGGTCTCAAAGGTTATAAGATTTGGAACCTAGAAACGAAGAAGGTTGTATATGTATTAGATGTGGTATTTAGAGAAATGAAGAATGTTGTTAAACAGGAAGTCCTACCAAGTAAGTAAGAACCAAAGAAAATAGAGTTTGATTTAAAGCATGATGAATCAGACTCTACAGAAGAATGGGAATTAGAAGAACAAGGTCCTAATACATTAGTATTAAGGAGATCGGTTCGAGGAAGAAGGACACACGAAAGGTATACTCCATCTAATTTCCATTCAAATTTTGCTTTGTCTATTACTGATGATGATCCTAGAACTGTCAAGGAGGCAGTGGATTCATAGGATAGAAAACTCTGGAAAAATGCCATGGATGAAGAAATGGCATCCTTGGATAAGAATGAGGCTTGGGATCTAGTGGATTTGTCGAATGGAAGAAATCCAATTGGTAGGAAATGAGTATTTAAAAAGAAGTTGAATTCATAAAGCAAAGTGGAGAAATACAAAGCTCAGTTAGTAGCAAAGGGTTATTCTCATGTTGAGGGAATTGATTTTGGTGATATTTGTTCTCCTGTTTTCAAGTTAACTTCTATTAGATTTATGTTATTTGTTGTTGTTGCATTTTATTTTGAAGTAGAACTGATGGATTTGAAGATAGCATTCATACATGGGGATCTGGAAGAAGAAATCTATATGAAGCAGCCAGAAGGTTTTTTTGTGAAGGGAAAGAAGGAGTTGGTATGCAAGCTGAAAAAGTCCATGCATGGTTTAAAACAATCACCAAGGATGTGGTATCAAAAATTTGATACATATATGTTGTGTCTTGGCTTCACAAGAAGCAAAGAGGATCATTGTGTGTATTTTAAATTAATTGGTGATCATCTGATTTATTTGGTCTTGTATTTGGATGACATGTTGTTGATAGGAAACAACAAGGAGATTATCCAGGATTTGAAAACTCAGTTGTCATCTAAATTTGACATGAAAGATCTTGGTGCTACAAATTTCATTTTGGGCATGGAAATTAAAAGAGATCGGGAAAAAAGGAAACTCTGGTTAAATTAGAGAAAATATGTCCAGACAATATTGTAGAGGTTTAATATGCAGGAATGTAAATTGGTCAAGGTCCATATTCTTGTTGGTGTGAAGCTATATGTGGACCAGTGTCCCAAGACACTGGAAGAGGAGGAGTACATGTGTCGTGTTCCATATGCGAGTGAAGATGGCAGTTTGATGTATGCGATGGTCTTTACTAGACCTGGCATTGAACATGTAGTGGGAGTTTTGAGAAAGTATATGTCAAAACAAGGGAAGGATCATTGGACAACGGTAAAAACGGTTTTCATGTATTTGTGTGGCATTGCTAGCAATGGAGTGTGCTACCAAGGAAGACCAAGATTGGACAGAGTGTTGGACATACATGGATTTGTGGATGCATATTGGGCTAGAGATATGGATCATAGGAGATATACAATCAGGTATGTGTTTAACCTATTTGGAGGAGCAATCAGTTGGATGAGAAAAATACACGTTGTAGTGGCACTTTCAACTACAAAAGTTGAATACATGGCAGCCACTCATGCAAGTAAGCAAGAAGTATGGTTACAAAGATTGTGTTCAATTATTGGGTTGGTACAACAAGCTGTAAGGATAGATTGTGACAGTCAAAGTGAAAAAAAATTGGTGAAGAACCTAGCTTATCATTCAAAGACAAAGCATATTGATGTTCAATATCACTTTGTGAGAGACATGGTTGAAGAAAAGAATGTGTTGTTGATGAAGGTCGACACTTTGAAGAATGTTGCAGATTCATTAACAAATTATGTGAGCACTGAGAATTTATCTTGGTATAGAAGATATATAGGAATTGTTGCCTTGGATTGTTGACTATGTAACCCTGTAACCCCCTATGTGAAAAGAAAACAACAAATGGGAGAATGTTGGGTATGTGTTATATTCTTTGCACAACTAGCTCTAGTGTCTACTACGTTGTGTCAAGCGCGTAGGGGGGTTTGAGGGGGGGGAATAGGCCCCCCCTTCGGGGGTTTCTAGGGGGAGATATCCCCCCTACATGGGGGTTTGGGGGCAGTGCCCCTGAGAAAAAAAAAATCCTCAAGAAACGTGCGCATTTTCTCCTTGTTTTTCATGTGGCCTCAATTTTTGTGTCCATTGTTGGGTGGTTTTTTGGCACATGGTTTTTTACCGATGGTTTTCTATTTTTGGTTAAGGAATTAGGGTTGTTGAGTAATATAGTTCATTGGGTTAGGGTTTTGGATGTCGTTGGCTCCTATGTGTATATAGTATTGTAAACAATGTATGAGTGTGAATGAATATAGAATATGTTGGTTTTCCCAGTTTGGGTTTCCAGGGGAAAAATCTATGTGTAATGTGTGTATTTTCCATTGTATATTTTATGTTCTTTTACTGAAAATATGTTTGCAGTAAATATTGTACAAGGTCAAAATGTTCAAGAATAACATAAACCAAGAAAAATAGTTTGATACTTGGATGTAGGGGATCTTCTTAATGGTGTTTCTCTTCGGAAGTCTTATTCTTCATGAGATGTTGATGACTATTGATTGTGTATTCTGAATCTTTTACGTGGCCTACTTCCTCTATGATTTTCTTCTTGAGTCTTCCTATATTCCTCTATATTGATAGTACCTCTGATGATTTCTGCATAATTTCTTTGTTGTGCTTCATGTTTTGTTGTCTTGGAGCTCAAACCTTTCATAGTCTGCATCTGGTTGTATCCTGACCCAGAACTGTCATAGTTTGGCATTTTATTGTTGATGATATCATCCAATATTTTAGTTCTATTTTGTTGCATATCTTTCTTCTGAAGATATTTTCTTAAGGTGACTATTTCTGCTTCCAAGATTTCAATCATCTTCTCCTTTTCTTCTAACTGACTTCTGAGTGTTTCTTCAATCCTTATATCTTCTTCTACCTACATTTTTAACTTTTTGATTATCTGCTCGATTTCTTCTATCTTGGAATTATGAGATCCTTCTTTCATATTTAGTGACTTGATTTTCTTTCTTTCATTCATTATTTCTTCTAAGGCACTGAGTAATTATGCTCTAAGATCGACTTCGCCTTCTTCTTCAAAATATTCTTCATTATCTTCTACTTCCATGAAAACTACTCTTTTTGATTCATTGTCACTATCATCATCTTCATCTGATGAGGAGATGTCTTCCTTTGAGTAGAAATTTTTCTTGAAGAGTTTATTTTCGTTCCTTCTCTTGTCTCCTTTTTTATTTTTATTTTTCTGCTTAGGATCCTCTTCTTCATTGCTACCTTTCTTCTTAGCATACTGACATTTAGAAGAAAAATGACCAATACCATCACAATTAAAAAATTTCAATGGAAGCATACATTTGTACTTGATGGTTCCTCTTTTTAACTTCCTTACAAAGTTTTCCACTTCTTCATCTTCCTCTTAATCATCGTTGTATCTACAGTCTAGTTTTGAATTTTTCTTTTTTTTCTTCTTTGTCTTCTTGGATGCCTTGAACGTTGCTTTCTTTGTGAGTGGGTTGTATTGTTATATCCTCATTTCATAAGCTATGAATCTTCCATGTAGCTCGTCCATGCTCAAACTATCAATATTTGGTCTTTCTTCTAGGGTTGATATCTTAGGATCAAATCTCATAGGTAGAGATATTAGAACCTTTTGAATGACCATTGATTCATCAAATTATTCTCCTAGTCCTCTAATAGTGTTCACTATTTTATCAACTCACAGAAAGTAAGTTGAAATGTCTTCATAGTCCTTCATCTTCAATTGCTCAAACTTAGCTCTAAGGTTGTGAAGCTTAGCTCCCTTGAATTTGGAATCTCCTTCGTAAATATTCTGAAGTTTATTCCAAATATCGTTTGCAATATTGCAATGCATAAATTTGACAAATATTGAATCATCCATACTGCTCAGAATCGTTTCTTTAGCCTTTGAGTTGTTTTCGTTGATTTTTTTTCCATGTTTTTCAGTTGGGGGAGTGGATGATGTTGCATATCCTTCTACTAACTGCCAAACATCAAATCCATGTGCCTGTAAAAAGGTTTGCATCCTTTTATTCCAGAAGGAATAATTATGACCATCAAACCTTGGTGCTCCAATCTTAGCATATTCCATGATCTCCTTGTTGATTAAGGTTGGTTGTCATTGATGTCAACCCTTGAAGAAAGACCCATAGCACAAAGGTTTGGGTAATGAACCCAATAGTGTTTGATGTAAATATGACTCATTATTGTTTTTTCATGGTTGATAAGAAGTAAATATGGA
>SNQJ01S0003071.1:19428-37172 GCA_010110895.2 Picea sitchensis
TCTTGCGGTCCAAAACCCATGACTAGGGTTGACATCAATGACAACAACCAATGTTCCAAAAACTTAACCCTTTCCATTAATTGACTTGTAACCAACTAGGGCCTGCTTAACTATTCTTTGGGGCTTCCAAATTCACAAGGCCATAACTCCTCAATTGTGAGGAACCACGTGGTGTGCCACCTATCACCGTAAATGGAATGATGAGGACTATCCATCCATCAGTGTGTTACTTGAAATTGCACTTTCCTTTTGGGTTCCATAACCATACCTTTAGGGCTACTAGACTTCTTCAAGGGTTGACATCAATGACAACAAATATTTCAACATGTGGATGGACAAAAGCTTCTGCAAATGTTTCTAGATCATGAGTCTTTGAAACTTGATCCAAAATAGAGGAGACTTGTTGCAACTGTGAACCTATATGATGTTGATCTGTAGGATCACCGGCAAGACCATTAGCTACTTCTCATGTTAAACAGACCCAAATGAGGAAGTTGTGGTGTTGAAGTAGGTTCATGTTCAATGGAATCATCTAGAGGAAAGTGTTATTCCATAGACAAAGCCCTATGTTAACTATAAAACCACTTATTAATCCCTGGATATTGAATTATTACATTTATAATGTTATATTTGTAAGTAGGCCAGAACCCTTCATTGTACGCATTCATTATAACGGTACCCTTTAGCTCCTATATATATACCAAGGAGAAATAGTCTTAGGATCATCTCATCTTGTGCATTGAATATGTTGTAAAAGGAGGTTTATCCTTCAAATTGGACTGTTATTCATTGGATTTTTATCATTCTCAAGGAATTAGTTCATAACATTTGGTTTCAAAGCATCGATCCTAGGGTTTTTCTTCTTCAAACGACTCATCTTGGAATTTTCACTATAACTTTTTTTTTGAGACACTTCAGATAGTGAAATTTTGAGGTTAATCAGGAGACATATCCAAGTACTTCTGGTAAAAATATCATGTTCTAATTCATTATAATTTCAAAGATATAGCCTATGGAAGAACTCATCCTAAAAATTTTGGTGATATCTCCTCTGGAAGTTAGGGTTTGTGACTAGTCCTGAAATTAGTCTCAAATGAGCCATCCTTTTATTTTCATTATAAAATAATTTATGTGAAGTTTCATACTCTATATTTTTTAGAATCCTGAGTAGACATGGTGAATCACTTGTGGAAAAAATTTCAAAATTTGAATCATTATAATTGGTGAGATATATCTTGTGGAAGTTGAGGATTTTTACTAATCCTAAAATTAGTCTTAAACAAGTCATTTTGGTATCAGTGCTATAACATTTTATCAATGAAGGTTCAAACTGTGAAATTTCCAGGAGTTTAAGAAGTCATATCAAAGTACTACATGCCAAAATTTCAGACTTGGAAGGGTTCAAAGTTCATAGATATATTAGGACAAAGGTCAACCATCCAAACATACTCCAAAATTAAGGTTTGAAAGGTACATAACTTACAATTAGCATAAATTTTTATTGGAAGATTTGTTTTTGGTTATTCAAAATTTGTGATAAAGAAAAAATAGAGTATTATTATTTTTATCCCACATGGCTCCAAAAAATATTTCAACACCAATTAAACATCCATAAATCTCATATATAATTCATGAAGAAAATGAGGAGATACATAACAAGCTATACAAATTGGGGGACCAACTTAATGATTTGAGTAGTAGGTACAAGTTATGAGTTGGTAAACACACAAAGAAAAATTCAAGAGATGGAAAATAAGATGGAACACATGGAAAATAAGATGGATGGAAATAAGGAATGAGTATAAAAATCCATGAATGAAATGAAAATTTCCATAAATTCCATAGAAACCATTCTCTTATAGAGTACCCCTAAAAGGGATATGGAGATCTAAGGAAATCATGAAAATAAGGAGAACAATGGTGTTGAGACTCAATCACAAATATTGAATCTCATAATCATTCATCACTCTAAGATCCACATCATCGAGGTTTCAATGTGGCACAAAGCTTACAAAAGGAACCTATTGCATCCTTTTTTATATAGGAGGATCTAAGGAATGCTCAAAAGGTCCAGAAGGATCTGGAATACTCACAGAGCTCCCAGGGGATCCATAAATGCTCAAAATTCAAATATTCCAAATGCTCTCAAAAACACCATCAAAGCGTAGATTTAGGTGTTAGATTTCCAATGGTGCAAATGGTAATTCAAATGAAATTCATATGCAAAAGTTATGGGCGGTCAAACTTCAAGTCAACTTGGTCAAAAATTCAAAGTCAAAGGTGACATGTGTCACCATTGGAATTGTGACACATGACACATGACTATATCGTTCGCACAGATGACATGGCCATACCCCAAGGTGCCATGTGGACTGATTGTACGATGACTAAGAAATTGTGTTGGAAGATCGTACAAGTTATGTGGTCCAATTACATGTTGACATATGGCAAGGGATAGCCAATGAGAGGCTGCCACATGGCAGACTACCATTGCCCATTAATGGTTATAGTTATGTAAAATTATGGAGTCGACAGGGGTCGAACTCGCGACCTCCATAAACCTTACCAAAGCCTCTACTACCAACATGCTCCACACATGTTTCTTAACCTTATACGTTGTTATATTTATTTAACCTTGTAAAAAGGTTCAAATGGCGGTTAAAAGGGTTGAGCACCTAAGCCCTTGACCCTAGTTGTATGTATTGTGATGTAACCATTTATCAAACTGTTTAGGGGGCTAACCATATCATATACCACTGAAACTTTATAACCAACATATATATATATATAGTGTGTGTGTGTGTGTGTGTGTGTGGTTATAAAAAAACAACCAACGGATATTTATGGTTCAAAACATAACATAACAAACAGAGTTAGGTGGAGATAGAACCCACAACCTTCGCTAAACTTAGCCACCATTTTAACCACTACACCACAGGTACCGCCTATTACAGAGATTTCACCAAAAATAGAACTAAGTTGCCATAAGTTTGGGTGAGAGGTTCTAGCCCACACCCTATTTATATGTGCACATATCTCGAGGTGCACATGTCCCAATGCAGGAACAAATTCCAAGGTGGGAACAGATCTCGAGGATGTATGGAGGTCTCGATTCGTGTGCAAGAGAAGAGGCCAAGTATGGTTTGTCTTGAAAGCATGCCATGAGGTATATTAAAACCACTTAGGAAACTTTATACTCATTTTTCACATTTTTTCGCAAGAATCATGAATTTGAGGTCTATTTTATGATCAGAGGTCATTTGTAAAAGTCTTAGCCTAAATGGCAATTGATGAGATATAAGTGCATTGTTTTGCGTGTCGAAGAGGGTGAAATTGAGGCAATTTAGAATTTGGTCAACTTTATAGTCAAATTTCTCATAATTTTGCAAGGATTCTAATGGTGAACTCATTTTCTTGTTTTGAGTAGTGTAAATAAAGAGAGTCCATTAAATTGATTTTTTGCAAGCCCGTGTTGTAATGTAATTTGGTATTTTGAGATGATGGAGAACATTCATACTATCTAAAGGGACTTTGAAGATGAAGTAATATGTCATCCATATATGTAATTTGAGTTATTTTATTTTCTATTATGTCATCTTATCATCAGTTTCTGATTTTTTGGATAAGAATCACATCATCATTTTTCTGCAAATCACCTCAATATGATTAGGAAATTATTTTGAATCAAGTTGGATGCTTCATGTATTAATTGTAAAGAAATAATTGGTGTCTAAGGATTTTCAGATCACTTGTATTTAGAAAATAATCAATTTGTTTGGTATCAATGGCTTTGTGAAAGAAAAAAGAATTATGTTATTTCTTGGCCTATTTTTACAAATGAATTGATATCACATTATGGGGATATTAAGAGAAATACATTCTTTAGTCAATTGATAAATATTCGGAAAAAAAGATCTAATTACAAAGCACATTCAACAATTCCAAAAGCTTAGTCTCAAAGTAAAGAACATTCCTAAGGATAGTTTGATAGATCTCTTTATGGGCACTTTAAAGGAGAACATTCAACATGAGAGCACCATGTTCCCTCTCCTAGCCTCACTCAACCGACAATGTTGACACTTCATCAAATGGATGAAAAAAGAGAAAAGGAAGTATGTTTCAATTGTGACAGAAAGTACAGTATGGGGCATAAATGTGGTGAGAAGACATTATTCTACATAGATTGTGAAGAGGAATAAGATCAAGAATTGGAACCATCACAAGATCTAGATCTAAAATACACTACTCCAAAGATATATTGTCATGCATTGGCCTACACCAATACTTCACAAACCCTCAAGATACAAGGATACATCAAAAAGAAAAAGGTAATAGTGTTGATTAATTATGGTAGTAACCATAACTTCATCAATTACAAATTACCAAAAGATCTCAATTTATTTGTATTTCTAGCACCATAGTTTCAAGTAATGACTGCAAATGGAGGTACCATAAATTATTCTGGGAAATTTGTAACATCCCCACTATAATCCTTAGTTTAATTAATGCACTATGTAGATATGATTATGGTTGTGGCCAAGCGATGTAATATGTGAAATGTATTTTCTGAATTTTAATAAATATAATGTGATACCAGTTGTTGGGAATATGGACAAAGATGGGGGCTGATTTTTTCCACAAGAGGAGTGCCTAAGAGGAGGCCCAAAGGGAAATGGTTTATGGGTATTAATCCAAACCCATTTTTCTTAAATTTATTACCATTGGGGAAAACTTATAATTTATGTTTGAGTGTATGACAACCCAATCATTAAAACTCATGTAAGAGGGTTTGTGTGAGAACCACATCCCATAGTTATTGGAAGGAATGGGGAAGAAGCAATCGACAATATTAGGCAGAGTGAGCAGTCAATGGTATTGGGAGAATAGAGGAAATTTGTATGGGTTGTTACGAGAGTTTTTTTTACACATGGATTTGGGCATGAACAACAAGCAGGGAGTGAGGAAAAGAGCACCAGAACTGGAGAAAGGAAGTTGGGGGAATTTCGGATCATGTTGGAGCATTTGGGAGCATATTTGGAGCCGAAAATTGAAGAACCAGGTTGTGAGGCCTGAAGAGTGAACTCGTAGGTGAGTTTCACTGTAACAGCAAGTGTTGTTGTTGGTTGTTGATAGTTTTCCTAACAATGATTCGCTTGAGTTCCCAGGAGAGAGATTCCTAGCCACCTAAGCTAGAGAGGCCCTAATAAATGAATGGGATGCCTGATGGACTAAAAGCAGTGAAGGAGTACATTCCCTGGGTTTGACGGGTCAAGAGGAAGAGAGCTGGAGGTAAATTTGGGATAGTTGTAGGAGAGTATCAGTGGGTTGTGTGTTAGTGAGTTGTGAGTGGGTTGTGAGAGGAACCCTTCTCTTGTGGATTCCTAGCCCCAGATCAAGGTTACTTAATGTTGGTATTTAGAACAACATGTCTATGGTTGGGTGGAACATCATTCCTAAGTAGTTGGTTGCATTAAGGTTTTATAAAGATAAGTGTTTATCTATTTTATGAGTTATTAACTGATTTTAATTGTTGTTGCTTAATATGAGTATGTGAATGGTTTATTAATGTTGTGAATGAGTTATTTTTTGCATTTATATTCATTTAGAGTGTTGTATATGAAATTCATTATGGGTGTTAGAATCTGGTCAAAAATGTGAATTAAATCGTAGCTAATAAGCTACAGCCAACAAATTAGCAATAAAATTTCAATTTTATATGTTTATGTCACAATTAATGTTCCTTGGATGAGTTGGGGCATGTTACAATATGTTATCAGAGTAGAAGGTTGCAACATTGGCTTGTAGGATCCTACTACATGAAAATTGAAGTCGTTTGATTCATATTTTTGTTTAGGGTAAAAAATATTTTTGCTTCAAGACAGCCTTGGAGGAGGAATTTTGTGGTTTAATACCATGGAAACCATGTTAAGGAAATTCCTCATGGCCCTGTCTTTCCAATGAACCATCCTTTGCTTGAATTGGACAATCATATCAATAGTTCTGCCTCCTAGAGAAATAGTGCACAGGAATCATTGATCACACCCCACGATGGATTCCCAGTCATTGATCTGCAATGGGAGTTATTTAACCCACATGCAAGGGAAAAGTTTAGATATGATGGTTTATAACTAAGAGGAAAACCTCTATTATTTTTTCTTGAAGCAAGGAGAGTCACAGAACCTTGCGGAGCCCGTGCGCAATGTAAATTTTGCCTATCAAAACCCCACGAGATATCTTTTTCACTGGATCAGAAGGGTTGTTGTTATTGGCATGTGTTAGGGTTTTCCACTAGGTCGATTTATGTCTAGGTTGATGGCTCAGTGCCCTAGCATTGAATCGGAGTCATTTGGATGGAAGTTGTATGGGAGTAGTTGAAGGATTGATGGGCCAGTTCCCTGGTAGCCCGATATGCCCGATAGATAGGATCGGGTCAGTGTTTGGACCTTGGTTGAAGTTTCATGCGGTAGGTTGATGCCCCGGTGGTATGATATGCCTGATATATCCAATAATATCATAATTGTTGGGAGATTTGAATCGATGTAGAGTGTGGTAGGAAGTGTCCCGGTAGGCCAATGCCCCGATGGTTCGATATGTCGATGATCCGATGGAATGGATCGATGCCAAAGTTGCTTAAGGTTTCATAGTGAATAGGATGATACTCGATAGATCAGTGGTCCGTTATTCCTGATGGTCTGATAGACCGGATCAGACTGGAGTTAGTTTGGTCGGAGGTGTGCGTAAGGTGCCCCAATGGGTTGAGGCCCTATGGATCGAACCACCATTCAACCGAAGTTTAGAAATGAGAATGGAAGTGTTTACCCCAGTGCTCGATGGGTTGGTTCCATAATGGGACGATGGCCCGGTGACGGAGAACAAAAACCAGTGCCATAACAGCAAATAAACAGTCAAAATATCAGAAAATTTTAATGTTTTTGAAGGTCACAAACCTGCAAGTCGTTTTTGAAGGCCTACATAGCATTTTTAGCAGATCAATTTTTTACAAAACTATGTGTCCTTCTAGGACATAAGTTTATGATTCTAAAATGATATATCTCGTAGAGGACTTTCCAACAAACTAAACTATTCACCCAAGCAGATATTTTATGAAGAAGTTATAGCCAAAACAGTCAAGAGTAAAATGTAGTACCAAGTTTATTTTAGAGGGCATAAATCATATCCCAGGAGTCAGTTTGGGGTCCAGAAGCAGTCTATGGAAAGCTCATGGACTGTAGAATTCATCCATGGAGCCTAAAATGAGTTTTGGGTACCTGAAAATATGTTGGGGAAGAAAGAATACACATGTAACATGTAGGGATATAAAAAAGAAAATGGTCAAAACTTATAAAGACCATAACTTTCTACTAGAAACTCATAATTGGGGAAAATGAATAGTCTATGGAAAGGCTTGAGGAGTAGAATACATATATTAACCCAAAAAATTAATTTGAGCAGAAAATTTTGCAGTGAACTCAAAAGAAGATGATTGGTGGCATTAAAGGGCAAAAAAAAAAAATTATGCATTATTTTTCCAAAATTTTGTGTGTTATATTTTTGTCTAGCGGAAAATTGTTTACATGCACATTTTGTGTAGAATTAGAGGTTCAAAAAGGTAGTTTGATTCCTATATGAGAACCACAACAATGGAATATTCCCAAGGGTCCTACAGTCATAAAGAGGAATTCATAGGTTTGGATATCAGCATGGGAAATGTTGAGATTGAGTCTAATGGAAGAAGAGACAGGCATGAGACTGTAACTATAAGGAGCCTGCAAAGAGAAGTGCAAAGTTATAGGGATGATAGTGAAAATATTATGAAATCTCAGGAAGAGATACATCAAATTTTGAACATGCTACAAAATCAAGACAAAAGGGACTCTGGCACAAATCAAGAAGCTAGTGTTAAACAAGGGACGACATCCAAACCCCATAGCAAGAGGGATTAGCATGGGAATGACAGGAAGTCAATAAATAGGAGCAGGTGTCATCGTTCCATGGAGCAATCCACTAGGAGAGATCATGCCAATTCAAGGCCAGGAATCATCCCAATTGTGTATCTTGTCAAGAGATAGAGGAGAAGGCATGAGGGAGACATATTGCAAGGTGAACTCAGGAAAATCAAGCCACCTACTTTCAATGGTGAGCATAGAAAGGGAGAAGATGTTGAGGCCTAGATGTTAGAAATTAATAAATATTTTCAACTACATGATTACCCCTCAAGGGTAGAAACAATAATTGCAGCCTACCACTTGCAAGGAAAGGCGGCTATGTGGTGGGATCATCTTAAGAAATCCAAGCGTCTTGATGAAAAGAGAGTCTCATGGAGGTAGTTCAAAGGATATTTCCAAGAGAAATATTTGTTTGAGCATTACTATGAGAGGAAGATGAAAGAGTTCTTTGAAATCAAGTTGGGAAGAATGATAATGGATGAATATGATAAGAGGTTCTTTGGGTTGTTGAAGTATGTGGAATTCATAAAAGATGAGAAGGTCAAAATCCAAAGGTTCCTTAGTGGGTTACCATCTTTCTATAGTGACAAGATATAGTATGATAACCGCAAGAATTTGGAGGAAGCCATAAAGAGAGAAAAGCATCTCTATGAGAAAAGTAGAGGGAGGCCAGTGTTCCAAAAGAATTGGAATCACAAGATGAAAGGAAAGAGGGATCAAAGGAAAAAATTCTTTAAGCCACCCTTTTTCAAGAACAACTCCAAAGCAAATCAACAAGGATAGTTAGCCTATACAATGTTGGGGATGTGAAGGGATAGTCATCCGGCATAAGATGGCAGATTCATATGGGAAAAAAACAAGGAAGCAGCCTATACAATGTTTGGGATGTGAGGGGAATCACTTATATAGGGACTGCCCTCAAAAAGGAGAAAGGATGAGAACTGTCCACAACATTTAGGAGGCTAAAATAGTGGAAGACATGGGAGGAAGCATGTCAAGGATTTATGCATCCTTTGACAACAAGCAAGTAGAATATATGTCCCCCATGATTAAGGTGGAAGGTAAGATCAATAATCATCCCATATCAATTTTAATTGATTATTTAGCTAGCCATAGTTACATAAACTCTAATGTTATTGAAAGATTTCACTTGCAAAGGAGTAAGCATAAGAAATCTTGGCTAATCTAGTTAGCCACGGGGACTAAGAGAAAGATCAATGAGTTGGTTAAAGATTACCCAATAGACATGAATGGAATTAACACAAAGGTAGATGTGAACATTATACCATTGGGTTCATATGATTGTCTAATTTGCAAGGATTGGTTGGAAAAACACCATGCTTTCCTAGATTGTTACAACAAGACAATAGCTTGTCTTGATGAGAAAGGACAGTAAGGAAAGATTCAAGGCATTACAAGAGTTGTGTCCATTAGAGAAATTCCAGCCATGCAACTGAAAAAGAGTTTTAGGAAGGGATGTCAAATTTTTTCAGCCCATATGGAAGAGGTAGCTAGAGATAAAGTGGCAAGAATTGAAGATCATACAATCTTAAAATATTCTGAAGATGTTTTTGAGGAAATATCTGGATTTCCACCAAAGAGAGACATTGATTTATCTATTGATTTGGTGCTAGGAGCTTCCCCAGTGTCCAAGACACCTTACAGAATGGGCACACCATAATTGAAAGAGTTGCAGATGTAGGTAGAAGAATTTTTGAAGAAGGGGTATATACACCCAAGTGTGTCACCTTGGGGAGCCCCAGTTCTATTTGTGAAAAATAAGGATGGAACCTTAAGGCTATGTATTGATTTTAGATAGCTGAATAAGGTCACTATAAGGAATAAATATCATTCTCCAAGGAAGGGCTCGGTGGAGTCCTTATTCAAAAGGATCATGTGGTATGTTTTGAATCTATAAAACTAAAGGAGCATGAGAGAAATTATGCTACTCATGATTTAGGGTTAGCATCCATTTTACATGCATTAAAAATTTGAAGACATTACCTTATGGGGAAGAGGTTTGAGCTAATAATAGACCACGGTGGTCTGAAACATTTATTTGGACAACCAGCACTAAATTTCAGGCAAACTAGATGGTTGGAGTTTCTTAGTGAGTAGGACTTTGAAATTAAACATATAAGGAGCAAATAAAAATCAGGTGGTTGATGCACTCAGCAAAAGAGCTCATGAAGTGCATGTTTCAACCATCAACATATGGAGGAAATATTTAAAGGACAAATTCTTGAAGTAAAAAATTTAGATCAACTTTATTTGCAAATAAAAAGAAAACTTACAACAAAGCAATTTACAGTAGAAATTTAGAAATTATGAATTGAAAGAGGATGAGATCTTGTTGTGCAAGGGAAAGGTGTATGTGCCAAATTCATTGGAGCTAAAAAATATCATGATGAGATAAATGCACAATGTGCCATATGATGGGCACCCAGGATATCATAAATCCATTACAATTGTAAGGATCCAACACTTTTGGTCAGGAATGAAGAAAGAAGTGGCTAACTACATAGCTCGGTGTCTAGAGTGCCAAAAGGTAAAGACAGAGCACAGACATCCAACGGAGTTGTTGCAACCATTTCCCTTTCCAGAATGGAAGTGGGAAGTGGTCACGGTAGATTTTATTACAAAAATTCCCATAACAGTGAAGCAGCATGATTCCATCATGGTGGTGGTCATGGACAAATTGACTAAGGGAGTGCATTTTATTCCCATAAATACAACACATGAGGCATCAAACATTGCAGAGATATACATGAAGGAAGTTTTCATGCTACATGGATTTCCTAAGGAAATAGTTTCAGATAGAGATTCCAACTTTACATCCAAATTATCGCAAGGTTTGTTCAAAGGCTTTGGAACAAATATGAATCTTAGTACAACATATCACCCAAAGTCCGATTGGAAAATAGAGAGGACCAGTATGATAATTGAAGACCTGCTCAGGATGTATGTGATGGACCAACCATAAAAATGGGAAGACTACTTCCACTTAGTGGAGATTGCTTATAATAATGGGTATCAATACTAATTAAAAATGAGTCATTTTGAAGCTTTGTATGGTAGGAAATGTAACACACCAGTAAGTTGGGATAACCCGGTAAATAGAGCCATCATTGGGATAGATTTGTTAAAGGTAATAGAAGAGTATATGCCAAGGATCAGGCAATATTTAAAGGTTTCCTAGGACAGGAAGAAAAAGATATGCAGACAAGAACAAATTTTTTAGAGATTTTAAAGTGGGCGAGCATGTTTTTCTAAAAGTGAAAGCGAAAAGAAATTCAATAGTATTGGGTCGTTGCCCAAAGTTGGCAGCAAGATATTGTGGGCCTTTCAAAATATTAGAGAAGATAGGGATAATTGCATACATGTTAGCATTTTCTACATACATGAGAGTGCATAATGTTTCTTATGTATCATTATCAAAGAAATATGTGTCTGACCCTATTTACATAATTGATTGGACTGTGATCCAGGTGGAAAATGAAGGGGATTTCTGAGTGGAACCAATACGCATCCTGGACCAGAAATTTAAAGTGCTCAGGAACAAATCCATAGGGTTGTTAAAACTTCAATGGGCCTACTACAGTCCTAAATATGCAACATGGGAACATGAAGAAACTATGTGGGAGGAATACCCGCAAATTTTTTCCAATTTTGAAGAAAATGGGAATCGAAAATGCAAGACTCCATTTTTGGGCAGCTAGAGCTCCAGAACCACATCTACAATTCTTTGATACCTACACCGGTATACCTAATAGAAGAATGGTGTAGATTGATTGATTGAAGGTAGTGAAGGGGGTGCATTCCTTGGGTCAGTAGGTTGAGAAGAATGAGAGATTTTGGTTGGGACTATTGTTGGAGGGTAAAAATTGCATAATTTTGTTTTATTTTCTGAATACTATGATGTTAATTTATATATATGTTTTTCATCATAGTATTATGCATCGAGGATGATAAACAATTGTAGGATAGAGGGAATGTAAAATCCCCAATTTAATTAATGCATAATGTAGATATGATTATGGCTATGGCCAAGTGATGTAATATGCAAAATGTATTTTTTGAATTTTAATAAATATAATGTGATACCAGTGGTTGGGAATATGGACGGAGATGGGGGATGAGTTTTTCCACAAGATAAGAGAGTGTCTAAGAGGAGGCCCAAAGGTAAATGGTTTATGGGTGTTAATCCAAACCCAATTTTCTTAATTTTATTATCATTGGGGAGAACTTCTAATTTTTGTTTGAGTGTATGAGAACCCAGTCATTAAAACTCATCTAAGAGGGTGGGTGTGAGAGTCGCATCCCATAGTTATTGGAAATCATGGTGAAGAATAAATCAACATTGGGTAGAGTGAGAAGTCAATGGTCTTGGTAAATAGAGGAAATTCATATGGGCTATTGCAGGAGTTTTTTTTACACATGGAGTTGGACATGAACAACAAGAAAGGAACAAGGAAAAGAGCACCAAAACTGGAGCAAGGAGGATGGGAAAATTTAGCAACATGTTGGAGTGTTAGGAGTGTATTTGGAGCTGGAAATTGAAGAACCAAGTTGTGATGCATTAAGAGTGAACTCCTGGGTGAGTTGCACTTTAACATCAAGTGTTATTGTTGGTTGTTGATAGTTTTCCTAACAGTGAGTCCCTTGAGTCCTAGAAGAGAGATTCATAGCCACATGAGCCATAGAGGCCTTAATAAACAAATGGGACACCTGATGGAATGAAATTAGTGAATGGGTACATTCCTTAGGTTGGACAGGTCAAGAGGAAGAGAGTTGGAGGTAAATTCAGGATAGTTGTAGGAGAGTATCATTGGGTTGTATGTTAGTGAGTTGTGAGTGGGTTGTGAGAGGCACCCTTCTCTTTTGGATTCCTATCCCCACCTTAGGGGTGACTTGTTGTTGATATTTAGAACAAAAAGTCTATGGTTGGGTGGAACATCCTTCCCAAGTAGTCGGTTGCATAAATGTTTTATAAAGATAAGTGTTTATCTATTTTATGAGTTATTTACTGAGTTTAATTGTTGTTGTTTAATCTAAGTATGTGAATGGTTTATTGTTTTTGTGAATGAGTTATTTTTCGCATTCATGTTCATTTAGAGTATTGTAGATGAATTTTGTTGTCGGTATTAGAATCTGGTCAAAATTGTGAATTAAATCGTAGCTTGTAAGCTACAGCCAACAAATCAGCAGTAATTTTTTATTTTTATATGTGTATTCCGCAAGTAGTGTTCCCTAGATAAGTTGGGAGGACGTTACAAAGTGCCATAGTATTAAACTAAATATGGGGGAGTATTTATTGGATAGTCCCATGATTTCCATCCAAATGGGTGGTGTTGATGTTGTATTAGGGGTCCAATGGTTACAATCATTGGGAACAGTGGCCCTTAATTTTCAATATATTTTATGAGATTTTCCTTAGAAGGCAAGGAAATTGAGCTTAGAAGTATCCAAGGGAAACCCTCTAATGTGATGAGCTCTAATAGCATGACAAAATTACTCAAAAATGGACACCATGGTATAATTGTGCAATTGTGCTCACTATATGTTCAAACATATATATCATCTTCTCTAGTGGATCTCCAAATAGTTATCAACAATGATTCCAAGGTATTTGGAAAGATTCCTAAGGGTCTTCCACATGCTCAAGATTATGACAATGTTATTCATTTGCAACCAGGAAGTGTACCACCTAACATTAGGCATTACAGGTATCCATATGCACAGAAGAGTGAGATTGAGTATATGATCCAAGAAATATTAGAGGTGGGCATCATTCAACCTAGCCAAAGTTGTTTCTCTTCACCAGTAGTGATGGTTACAAATAAGGATGGTTTATGGCCCATATTATAGACAACTCAACAAAATGAACATCAAAGATAAGTTTCATATTCCTATTATTGATGAATTATTAGATGAATTGCATGGAGCAATTTTCTTTACTAAGTTGGATCTTCATTCGGAATATCATCAAATCATAATGAGGTGGGAGGATATTTCCAAAACAGCCTTTAGAACACATGAAAGTCATTATAATTTGTTTCGTTATGCCATTTGAACTTACTAATGCACCATCAACAGTTCAAAGCTTGATGAATTATATTTTCAAACCCTTCCTTAGAAAAAATTTGTTAGTATTTGTTTATGACATACTAATCTATAGAAAATCTTGGGAAGAGCATGTACAACATGTTGATAGAGTATACAAATTTTGGAAGAGAAACAACTTTATGCAAAACCTTCCAAGTGTGCCTTTAGGGTTCAAGAAGTGGAATATTTGGGTTGCATTGTATCTCATGAAGGTGTAAAAGTGGACCCTAACAAAATTAAATCTATGAGGGAATGGCCAATTCCCAAAACCTTGAAGAAACTTAGAGGATTCTTATGATTGACAGACTATTACCACAAGTTTTTCAAGAACTATGGTCAAATAGTGGCACCTCTAATAGCATTATTAAAGAAGGACGCATTTTATTGGACTCAAGAAGCAACCAAATATTTTGAAAAACTTAAGGAGGATATGTGTACAACTCATTTCCTAGCCACACCTGACTTCACAAAAACATTTATTGTGGAGTGTAATGTCTCATGCCATGGAATTGGTGTAGTTTCAATGCAATAATGAAGGCCCCTTTCCTTTGAAAGCAGTCAAATTAAAGGAAAAAACTAACTCAAACCCATTTATGAAGAATATATGTTGGTCATACTACATGCAATTGAGAAATAACACCCTTACCTAATAGGAAGACACTTCAAAGTAAAAACAGATCATGATAGTTTAAAGTACTTTTTGGAGCAATGATTATCTTAGGAAGAGCAAAAAAAATGGGTTACAAGGATGTTGGATTGTGAATTTGGAATTATCTACTAGAAAGGAAAACATAATATTGTGGCAGATGCACTTTCAAGGAAAGAAGAAGAAACAGAGGGTTCAGTATATGTTATTTCTATTCTACAATCTGATTGGATGGAGGAAGCAAGGATAGAATGGAACCAAGATCAAGAGGTATGCGAGATCATTCAACAACTACAAGAGGACCTCGGTGCATTAGATACATTTGTATGGAAGAATGATTTGTAATGGTATCATGATCACCTATATTTATGTAAAAATTCCCAACTCAAATAGAACGTACTTATGGAATTGTACACTTCTCCTGTAGGAGGACATTCAGGGTTCTTGAAAAATTACCACAGGATCAAGAAGGGTTTTTTCTAGGAAGGTCTTAAAATTGATGTTCAAAATTTTGTGTATGAATGTGTGGTCTGCCAACAAAATAAGGGAGATACAATCAATACACCATGTCTCCTACAACCATTAGCTATACCAATTTAACGTTGTGAAGAAGTTTCAAGGGATTTTACTACAGGTTTACCCAAATATGAAGGAAAGATTGTCAACATGGAAATAGTGGATCGATTGACAAAGTATGCCCATTTTTCGCTCTCTTTCTCATTCTTTTAAAGCAAGTACGGTAGTCACAGAATTCATGGAAATAGTTCAAAATCTACATGGAGTCCCCAAGATTATTGTAAGTGATAGAAATACAATTTTCACTGGAAATTTTTGGACTAAATTATTTTCTTGTTTGGGTACTCAATTGGATCACAACTCATCTTATCATCCTCAAATTGATGGGATTGAGATTGTGAATAAATTTATAGAAGGATATATTTGTTGAGTTGCATCTGATAAACAGACACAATGGGTCAAGTGGTTTCCCTTGGTAGAATGGTGGTACAACACATCCTTTCATACTTCGTAAAAAATGTCCCCATTTATAGCACTTTATGGATATCATCCTCCATCCATCACATCTCCCTTGAAAGGGACTACAAAGGTTCAGGAAGTGGAGGACCACATAGGGCACCAACAATAGGTTCTCAAACTATTTAAGGACAACTTGGTTATGCCACAAAAAAGGATGAAACAGCAAGCAAATCAACGTCGCAGTGAAAGGAAATTTAAGGTGGTGTATTGGGTATTTTTTAGGCTACAACCATATAAACAAATGTCTCTCAAGAAACAAAAGAAGGACAATAAATTAGCACCCAAATATTATGTCCCCTATAAGGTGTTGCAAAAGATTGGAAGTATGGATTACAAATTGGACTTGGCTCCATATTTGCATGTATACCATGTCTTCAATGTTTCTTGCTTAAAGAAGGAAATCAATGACAAGATCCCAGTCCATACTATTTTACCAAAGATTAATGAAGAAGGGAAAATCATACTAGAAATAGAAAGAATCCTTGAAACAAGGATTAAGTGTTTACGAAATCTATTAATTATTGAGTACCTTGACAAATGGAAGAACCTACTAGTGGAAAAGGTGACATGGGAAGATGACTTATTCATGCAGAAACACCCGCAGTAATTCAAGTGTTGAGGAAAACACTTGTATGAATAGGGAGGGAATGTTAAGCCCTAAACAAATCCCCATGTTAAGTATAAAACCCATTATTAAGCCCTAGATATTGAATTATTACATTTCTAGTGTTATATGTGTATGTAGTGTAGAACCCTTTAATTATAATTGTACCATTTGTCTCATATATATATATATAAAGAGAGAGAGAGAGAGAGAGAGAGAGAGAGAGGAGATGATACATAGTCTTAGGATCATCTCATCTCATCTTGTACATTGAATATATTGTAAAAGGAGGTTTCCCCCTCAAAGTGGATTGTTATTCATTGACTTTTTATCATTCTCATGGCATTGGTTCATAAAAAAAGGTGAGAAAGTGGAGATGGATTTTCATCCTCATTGTCATCATCTAAAGAAGAAACTAAAATAGGATCAAAAGATGGCATAGACGTCGAAGATGGCACAAACATAGAATTAGGCTTGTAGGCTGAGGTATTTAAATCAAATTTAACATCTCTTATAATAATTATTTCATTGGAATGAGGTTGAAGAAGTCTACAACCTATGGCATCTTCGTAATATCCAATAAAAATTCACTTCTCACTTTAAGGCTATAATGTTTTCATTTTCTCGTTGGGAATGTTAGCACGTGCTTCACTACCAAATACATGGAAGTGGCTTACATATGGCTTAATTGTCATGCTTATTATAGTGTTATATTGTGTAAATCCTTTGTGGGAGTGTGATTTACTATGTAATTGGCACAGTTGATAGCTTCCTTCCAATAAAAAAGAAGCAATCCCCTAGAATGGATCATACAATTTTCCATTTCCTATAATGTGAAATTATTTCTCTCATGAACACCATTTTGTTTTGATGTATATGGAACAATGTGTTTCATTTGAATGCCCTGTGTAGTGCAGTAAGTTGTACATTTTTTGTTAACATATTCAACTCCATTATATGTTCTTAAAATATGTTATTGATGTCCAGATTATTTTCTACAAGGGTCTTATAGGCCAAAAACATGTCAAAAACTTCACTCTTAAGTTTTAATAAATAAACCCAAGTGTGTATGGGGAAGTCATCAATGAAAGTTAATAAGTAATTGAACCCAAATAAAGAATAAGGAAGCAGACCACACAAATCACTATGAACAAGTTGCAAGGGGGCCAAGGCATGCTAAGAGGCACATTTGTCAAAATTATCCCAATGATGTTTACTAAGAACATAGCCAACATGTTGGGTATGTTAAGCCCTAATATTGGCTCATTACCCCTTAATTGGGGCATATTAGATTAGTAATGTTATTTTATTTATGTCGGCTTTAGGCCCTTAGTTGTAATTTAGATTAGTAATGTTATTTTAATTATGTCAGCTTTAGGCCATTATTTGTAATTATACCTCCTAGTCT
>SNQJ01S0003071.1:53231-73755 GCA_010110895.2 Picea sitchensis
GTTTTCTCAAAAAACATCATTTAGGGCCTCAAAATGGCCCCGGAAGTTAAAAACTGCTAAAAATAGTAAATTGCCAAAATTGCCAGAAACATGTTTTGGGCCAGTTGGAGAAGGTGGGTGGCCATCGATATCCACCTGGATCATATAAATTCATTAATTTCAAATTAGCCAAACTTCTCAATTGATTTATATATCCAACACCAAAGTTTTAGGTAATGGTTGTAGATGGAGACAACATAAGTTGTTCATCAAAGTGCCAAAGTATTAAGCTCACTATGGTGGAGTATTTATGGGATAGTCCAATTATTGCAATCCAAATGGGTGGTCTTGATGTTGTATTAGGGGTCCAATGGTTACAATCACTCAGAACAATGGCTCTTAATTTTCAAGAAATTTTCATGAGATTTTCCTCAGAATGAAAGGAAATTAAAATCAAATGTATCCAAGGGAAACCCTCTAATGTGATAAGTGCTAAAAACATGACAAAATTGATAAACAATGGATACCATGGGATAATTTCACAATTGTGTATAATGATATCAGAGACCATTACTCTAATACTATATAATGATAACACAAGCATATAAAGAGGAGAAAAATCTCATAAAAGAATAAAATAACCCAAAGTCCAAGAGACTTTATTAATGTCTATGTCTAATATCTACATTATAATCTAATATTTACTTTCACGCCCTCCCTTAATGGTGTTGTAGGGAAATTCCCCTGCATATAGGTGAATATCCTCTTGGATCCTAGACCCCTATTACCAAGACAGAAAGATGTTAACATTGGACACTAACATTCCTTTAAATGTAGTTAAACTAGTCAAAGAGAAAAAAGGAAGAAGGTATGATGTACCTTTTTTTTAAGCTTGTCCTTGCTTAGTCCAGGTTGAACTTGATCTCCAAGATCCTTAATGATATCTGCAATCCAATAGATAGAAAAGACAACACAGACTTCCTATTCTACCAAGATTAGTTTAAAATAAATTTATCAACAAAAGACAAGTATATGCAACCATACACAAACTTGAAGTAAAACGGTCAAGCATATATTAATGAGAACATTACAAGGCACTTACAATCTGTAGATGCAGATGCAGCAACCTCTCCAAGTCCTCCTTGTCCAACCCCTTGCTTGAAAGATTCATGATCAGAATGACAACACTTTTTGTTGATTATTATCCTCCTTTTTACCATGAGAATGCCTCCTTTTATAGGCTTTGAGAGGCTCAGCCACCTTAGTTATCTTTGTAATAATTTGAGGATATGACTCCATCAGTTGTGGCATCTCCCTTAAATGTAGCCTAAAGATTGGATTCGAGCCAAACCAACTCGGATCATCTCTAGTTGTCTTTAGAGATAAGGGGGATTTCTTCCCATGGTTCTCTCAACCAATCGGTGCTCCCTCAAAATGGGCAACAGAGTGTTGCAACGCTCCCTGCTAGACGGACAGGGAGCACTAGCACTCCATGCATATGAGTAGGGGAGCGTTGATCTTCCAAAAGTTCATTAAGATGACCATTTCTCAAGGAAAAAAAAAATCTTAGCTTGTCAAATTATGTGTTTTCCCCTTCCAATATGTCTTAGAGGATGTACTAAGTGTTTCCATGGTGTCGTTCGCAATGCGACATATGCAGAACGAAAATGTGACATTTACGACACTTGCGACAAAAGTGAGACACTTGTGACACTTGTGACAACNGGGAGCGTTGATCTTCCAAAAGTTCATTAAGATGACCATTTCTCAAGGAAAAAAAAAATCTTAGCTTGTCAAATGATGTGTTTTCCCCTTCCAATATGTCTTAGAGGATGTACTAAGTGTTTCCATGGTGTCGTTCGCAATGCGACATATGCAGAACGAAAATGTGACATTTACGACACTTGCGACAAAAGTGAGACACTTGTGACACTTGTGACAACGATAATGTGACATTATCGAAGTGAGGAATTTTGGTGTGTAACAATTGGTCAATCTATTAACTACACTAAGCTTATCCTATAATTTTACATATTTTTATGGACCCAAAGACTTGGTGAAAATGTCTACAATTTGGTCCTTTAAGGGACAATATTTCAAATCAATAGATCCATCCTCTATAAGTTGTTTGATGAAGTGGGAATGTATCTCGATATACTTGGTACGCTTGGGGAAGACTTGATTCTTGGTTTTATGGTCCTACCCTAACTCCCTTACTTAGATACTTTATTAATGTATGATGCCAACTTCCTTGAATAAGACCCATCAAATAGTTAGTTAATAGTCACTCATTGTAAAAAGGGTCCTCTTTATTCATAAGGCCTAAATTAGTTAGTTATATCCCCCATTATAAGTGAGCCCATAGGTAGTTAAGATTATCTATGAATAAATATATTGAGTAGAAGGTTATGTAATTTTTTTCAATAATTGTTAATGTATTTGGATCTTTTCTCTAAGAGGTTGCCCCCTTGAAGAGGAAAGTGGACATAGATCTCTATTTTTTATTATCAAGATATATTTCTTAGGGTTTATCTATTTTCTCTTGTTTTCTTTGGTTTTTCACTACATTTTATGCAAATTCTCTGACATTTTGGGTTTAAGTACATTACAATTGGAATCATATCTCTTTCTTTGGCACAAAGTGGGAGAAAATTTGGGGCACAAAGTGGGAATGTTTTTTTCTTTTTGTTGACTTTTACGAAAAAAAAAGACGATGATAGAATTTAGGTCAATTTATAAAACTTTGTGTAGAATTTGAAGAAATCAGCCATATATATTAATTCTTCTCAAAAAATTACCCAATTTCAAAAAACAGATCATCCAAAATGGATTTCAAGAAGTTGAGATATTGTTGATTTAAAATCGGCCTTCTTTTAGGGTTTTTATTGGTAACAGTGGTGAATTTCGTAGATTGATTTTATTTTGATAGAGTGCGCAGATTTCATTCGAACCAGTGCCAATATATCCTAATAAGATATGGAATTTCATAATTGGGATCATATTATCCAATCTCATAAGTATATTAGAAGTTGTGATCATTTTACATTTTCAGCCATAAACCCTACCTTGAACAAGTAAATTATTTTACAATGATTTTAAGAGATTTTTCTTGGGTCAAAAAGATCCTAAATTTTTAAAATTTTTTAGAAACATGTTTTGGTGTCTTTAAATAAACCAATGATCTATCGTTTGGAGGATAAAACTACAGTTGAGAAAGAATACACACAGGAAATACAAGTGGAATCACATTGTTGGAAACCCTTGTAACCCTTGTTGGTACCCCTTCGAGTAGTACCACATCAAACAATACCTATATGTGGAATCTCACTTCCACGTACCCTTAATTATATAGGAAGTCCCCTAATTATACCTAAAACAAGCTCTATATAATATAATTGACTGTCTTGTTGCTACAGTACACCAAGAACAACACTCGGGGAGACCATTCTCTAGTACCTAGGTAGTAGAGTAGTACAACTAAAGGCACAATTGAGCATCCTAATTTAGTGCTCTAAGTTATTGGTTTGAGTGCTACTTTTATACCCCACATGTATATAAAAGATTTATATCACTTGATGCTCCCTTGTGCAGGGATGATTTTAGGGGCTAAATTTCACTCATGGGCTAATTTTCCATGGTTTTTCCAAAAACGAGATTCGTTATTTTAAAAATGATTCGCCCAAATTCTATAGGATAAGATTATTTTACCTTAAAAATCGCCAAAATTTTATAAAAACTATATAAAATACTTAGAAATTTGAATATTTTTAAAAAAATATCGCCAAACATTTATATTTGACATAAGAAGGATTAGTAAGATTCGCCAAGGTTTCTACATTTTAAAATACATTTCCATCCTTAAAATTATCCCTGCCCTTGTGCTCAGGAACCGGTAACCTTTTTCACTGAGCTCACCCATGAAGGATTCCTATAAACCACCTCATACCAAATCCCCCAAAAATATGGAAACTTGATATACTACTACCAGATTGGATCAATTGGATGCTCAATACACAAGTCGTAATAGACATCTTCAAGAAATTCAACAAACCATAAGCAATTTGGATTAGAAGTTGGATTAAAAGTTTGACAACTTGGCAAAACTTTTGACTGAGAAGTTGGCACCTATGATAGCTTTAGGAATACCAGAAGAAGAACATTGGATTGCACAACACATTGGGCCACACCAAGAATAATCTTCTAAATCAAGAATATTTATCCACCCACAACCTTCTTTGGGTTCACACAACAATAGACTAATGGATAATAACATATGGCACCATTCTCCTAAGGTGGACCTGAACAAGTTTGATGGTTCTAACCTGTAAGGATGGGTTACCAAGATGGAACATTACTTCACCCTATAAGGCATTAATGATGACATCATGAAACTTAGGGTGGGGATCCAGTATCTATATCTGAACAATGACAATGGTGGGAATGGAATAAAAAATCCTATGCAGACTACATCACCTGGAATCAGTTTGTTAAAGTTATCCATGCATGTTTCATGAGAGATAGTCATTATTTGGGGTAGCTTACTAAGTTATGCCAAACAGAATCAGTCACAGAATTTATGTCAGCCTTTGAGAAATTATCCATCTGTATAGAGAACTTAACAAATTCTTTCTATAAAGATTGTTTCATCAGTGGCCTCAAGGAGGAGATTCAAGCACAAGTCAGAATGCAATGTCCTAATACATGGTTGGAAGCGAATCAAAGGGACCTATAAGTAGAGACAATGCTCAATGCACAAACAAAAAAAGCAACCTTCATTCCCCACACTCATCCTCCCTAGGATAATTCCCCAAGGACAACTCCTACTCATCACTTGAAAATTCAAAGATTGTCTCTAGTGGAAATGGAAGACCATCAAATATGTGGACTCTACTATAATTGTGATGAAAAATATACTCCAAGTGATCAATGTAAAGAACATAAATTGTTCTAAATTGATATGACCACTCGAGCCCTTAATAAAGACATAACAACCGAAGAGACACCAGAGTTACAAGTTGAATACATCAACACTCAAAATCAAGCATATATCAAACCTCCATTCTCTCATGAAGAACCACTCATCTCCCTACATGCATTATTAGGAATTTTGATTCCACAAGCCTTGAAACTCATGGGCTACATCAAGAACTGGAAATTCATAGTCCTAGTTGATAGTGGTAGTACTCCCAATTTAATTCAAAATGAGTGGAAAAAGAACCCATTGTTTTGTATACCTGGTGTACAACTTTCAAATCATGATCGCCAATGGAGGTATGATGAAATGTGGGGGTAGATGTGAAAAAGCCAAAATCTATATGGGAGACTATCAACTCAAAACCCATCTGTTTTCCATTGATATGGGTGGTTGTGATATATTATTGGGGGATAAATGGATATGCACATTAGGACCAATCATTGTGGATTTCAGAGAACTCTATATGAGTTTCACTAAAGAGGGTTATGTACATACCCTTCGAGGGCTTCAGGAAGGCTCTTCTAAATTAGTCAACTCTCATCGTATGGAGAAGTTGTTAAAAAAACGCCACTTTGGAATTATTTCCCAATTTAATACCATACAGTTTATGGATTCCAACACAAGAAATATGCCCAGACTTGTATATGGTCCTCGAAAAACATCAACGAGTCTTTGAGACACTAAAGGGATTACCTTCTTCTCAAGGAGAGCATGACCATGGAATTCCCTTACTATTTCTAGGAAGTAAACCACCAAATGTATGCCCTTATCGACACCTTTTTGCATAAAATAATGAAATAGAAAATATCATTCAAGAACTAGTACTAGTACCGGCCCTTACTCATCACCAGTAGCCATGGCATTGAAGAAGGAAGGCACTTGATGCGTGTGTCCTGGTTTTAGGGTTCTTAAAAAATTGATGATCAAGGACAAATTTTCCATCCCAGTTATTGATGATCGCCTAGACAAACTTCATGGAGTAAATTTTTTCACTAAGTTTGATCTAAGTTCAGGATACCACCAAATCAGGATGAAAGAGATAGAAATACCTAATATAGCCTTCAAAACAAATGAACATCGTTATGAGTTTCTAGTGATGTCTTCTGATATTTGTAATTCTCCATCCACTTTCCAGAGCCTCGTGAACAATATTTCCAGAGCCTTTGTGTAGGTCTTCTTCGATGATTTCTTGATCTACAGTAAAACATGGGAATCGGGCATAGAGCATGTTGATAATTCCTTGCAAATATTGAGAGATAATCAATTATTCATGAAGCACTCCAAATTTGTTTGTGGCTCTCCTAAGTTTGAATATTTGGGTCACATTATAAGTCATGATGGAGTACGAGTTGATCACAATAAAGTGGTGGCTATGCAAGTTTGGCCCCATCCCAAAGCACTTAATAGATTGGGGGGGTTCTTAGGACTTACATGCTACTATAGGAAATTTGTGAAAAATTATGGAAAAATTGCAATTCCCCTAACTTCACTCCTTAAGAAGAATTCCTTTGTTTGGAGTGATATAGGAGCATAGGCCTTCAATAATTTAAGGATGAAATTTGCACTAATATAGTATTATAAATATATAGCTTCAATAATAACTTTTTCTTGGAATGTGATGCCTCAAGGAGAGGTGTCAAAACAATATTGATGCAAGAAGGATGCCCCTTGGCATTAACCAGTAAGAAATTGTGTGATCACAATTTGGGAAAATCCACATACGAGAAGGAAATGATGGATATCCTTCACACAATGGAGACTTGGTGCCCATATATCATAGGGAGTTATTTTCAAATCAAGACCGACCATCATAATCTAAAGTACTTCCTTGAACAATGGTTGTCTTCACTAGAGCAACATAAATGGGTCACCAATATGTTGGAGTATGATTATGAGATCATATATAAGGAGGGTAAATATAATGTTGTGTTTGATGCTTTATCCATACAATTTTAGGAGGACAATTCACTCCTTGCCTTATCATTACTAAGTCCAAAATGGCTCAATGAAGCCTGTAGTGAGTGGCCGAAAAATATTACTTTAAGGAAGCTCATACAATGGCTTTAGGTAGATCCCAACCCACCTAAAAGTTATACGAAATAAGATAGAATGTGGTATAAAAAGAACATTGTTCTGGAAAAAGATTCATCCCTAAAACAAGGAGTCTTAGAGGAGATACATTCATCACCAATAGAAAGTCAATCTAGATTTCATAAAACCTATGAAAGAACTAAGTTTTCATTCTTTTAGGATGGAATGAAAATAGATTTCCAATATTTTGTAGCATCCTATGATTATTTCCAAAGAAATAAGGGATAGATGATGAAGATACCAGGGGCATTGCAACCACTACCGATCCCAACAAATATCTAAACAAGCATTTCAATGGATTTTATCATGGGACTCCCAAAAATAGGCAACAAATCACTCATCATCATGATTGTTGATCGTCTTTCAAAAACAACTCAATTTTGTGCCCTAGCTCATCCTTTCACTCCTTCCTCAGTGACCCAAGCCTTCATGGATGAGATCCTTAAGCTACATGGTATGCCCACTTCCATTGTCTCAAATTGGGACCCTATATTCACCAACAATTTTTGGCAGAAGCTTTTTAAGCTTCAAGATACACAATTGAATATGAGCATTGCATATCATCCTCAAACTAATGGTAAAATAGAAGTGGTCAACAAGTGCTTAGAAACCTATTTGAGATTATTTTGTTCTGAAAAAATGTACCAATGGGCATAATGGCTTCCCCTTGTTGAATGATGGTAAAATACCACTTATCATGGAGCTACCAAAATGACATTATATGAAGTTGTTTATGGTCAAAAACCCATGTTAGTGGAATCCTATATACTAGGCACATCCAAGGTTCATGCAATAGATAGAACACTTCAAATCAGAGAATCCATTATCTATATCCTCAAGGACAATTTGGTTATGGAATAAAAATGAATGAAACAACAAGCTAATAATCATAGATATGAATGTTATTTTACCGAATGGGATCAAGTGTTTATTTTCCTACAACCTTATAAATAGACATCACTTAAAGATAAATTTCCTAGGAATCTAGATCCCAAGTTCTATGGTTCCTATGAGATCATACAATTCATTGGTCAAGTCACCTACATGTTGGCTCTCCCAACCCACTCCAAGATTCATCCAATCTTTCATGTGTCCTATTTGAAGAAGGTTGTGGGATCAAATTGCAAAGTGTAGACCAACCTACCAGAACTTGATGAAGAAGGTTCCATGTGGCTCCAACGAGAAGTAGTATCAGATACCAAAGAGTCTCAGTTGTGCCAGCACATGAACAAGGAAGTATTGATCCAATGGAAATATATGCAACCAAAATATGCCACATGGGAACCTATAGTGATTCTACAACAATTGCCTCACCTTCATCCTAGAGAAAAAAATCTACTTTCGAAGGGGGAGGGCGTGTTAGGGTCCTACCCTAACCCCTATTTGGAATTTTTGGCCACATGGGTGAGCCAAAAGTACTTTCTATAGAAAGGATGCAAGCTATATAACATTTAATTGTTAATATATTAGTCCAATCATGTAATCACAATTGAAAAAGATAAATAAAACCAAAAGAAATAAACAAAAACCATCAAAGTTGCACCAAGAAATAAAAGGGAAGCAATAGTATTCATATACCAATGGAAAGAACTTGTAAGTTTCACCCTAAAGAATGATTTGAGTTTATGGGATCTCCCACTCTCCTTGGGATGGTTATTTGAGTCTCCAATGGAACTCTCTATCTCTCACTCAAGTGAAGTGAAGAAGTGTGTTTGGACGTTCTTCAATGGAAGATTCCAACTACAAGCATGTGGTTATGGAAGAACAAGATAGAGCTTAAGATGAAGGATCTCAAGGGATATCTTGGAAACATAAATTTGCAATTTATTCCTCTTGTAATGTTGCTACATGGATAGGTAATCTTCAAGATCAATTGGAACTATCTTCAAGTGTTAATGGTCTACATTTGAATTTTAGTTCCCCATTCTTGAAGGGACATATAACCACTAAAGGACTACCCTTAAATGGTGTTGGAGCTCAAGGCTTTTTGGTACACCACCTTCAGAGTAAATTTGATGGGATTTAATGCATTTATTGAACCAAAGGTGGTTGAGTTTACTGCATTTATAGACTCGCATGACTATCGAAAGATTATACATGAAGATTGTGCAAACCACCAACTAGCAAGTTGTGCGAATGAATAAAAACTCATTTTCCATAGTTTTGTTTACTTTGTTAAGGTGATGTATAATTTACATGTAGTATCACTTTTTTATGTTGTGTTGATGACATTCTCGGTGACCACTTGTATAGCCTTGAGAGTGATTTTTAAGTGATAATAGTTGTCATTTGATGTATGAGAATAGGAGCAGTCATATAGCTAAAATACATCATCGTTTTTTGTACTAAATGTTTGTATGTTATGGCATGAGAGAGAGAGAGAGAGAGAGAGAGAGAAAGAGATTGTGGAGATAAGAAATTCCCTTGGAGGAGTGATGAGAACGCGCCTACAATTATCAAACATCTCTAAATATATTGTTTCTTTATATGAAGGAAGCAGGAAATCCCATGCTCATGAAATTATAAAAACATGTTTACAAGGAAAGACAATGTATGTAAGGTTGTTATCTAAGCATGATAAGTTTTCAAAAATATCAATAATGATATAGTCACTGTAGAATATTTGACGTAGAAACCTACATCACCCTCAAGGGAACCGATAATAGTAAAGAATTGTTCTGAGGAGAACGTTCCCTAAAACCTGAGGTGAATACTTTAACAAGTGTTCATACTTAATGGAATTGGTGGCTTGTCAAGCCTAGGGATCTTTGACTGGAACTAGAAATTACAATTATTGTGAGATAAGACCTATCCTAATGTGTATATGTGTTGATGTCGAACAAGAATGAGGATGCAACCTTTAAAGGATAGAGAGTCCCTTAGAATCAACTGAAGATGGACCATAGACCAAACTCTAATGTGGGTAGATATTGATAATGATGGACAAGGTCAAAAAGTGTTAGTGAGGTTGAGACTCAAGACTTCCCTTGGGTAGATCATGATTGACGAATTATAGTGGCAGTGGTCAAAGCCAACTTGACATGTAATGATTTCATGTTAGGGGAACAATAAGATACAATAACTGTTTGGAAAACTTGTACTTGGGATTAGTGAATGAAAGTAGGTAGTTGAGGGTATTGGGATACATGAGGTGTTGTAAACAACTAGGCTTATGTAAGAACGAGTGACTCAATGTGAATGCTCCAACCAAGGGAAACTAGGATTACCATCGAGTGAAAGGATACCATCAAGTTTGATGGAATGAGTATAATTGTTTCCCGTAAAAAATGTGTTTTGTACAAATATTAATGAATGAAAGAACATAAAAACAATTAGGTGGAATGTACAAACATTGTTGGATAGGAATTTTGAATGAGAATAACTAAGTTTTGGGAGTTTCTCCATAGCATATGAAAGAGTAAAAGGCAGGACCAGAGCATGTGGCAAGGGCGCATTTTGCGGCGCAAAAGTAGGAAAAGCAACAAATCGACGCAAAAGTAGGAAAAACAGTTATGACCCATTAGGGTTTTGGGAATAAATTGTTATGAACCATTAGGGTTTTTAGACCTACTTCTATGTATAAATATGTAAAGGGTCGAGGAATATTAGGCTGCTGAGAAAAAAATATTAGGTTGCTCATAGAGTGGCTAAGCAGGTTTTCAGGGAGATCTTTCGGGGATAGGATCATATTTGAGAACTTGCAGAGATAGCTTGCACTATAGAGCGGCTAGGTAGGTTTGGGGATTACAGTATGTTGTATCTTTTGTAAGCGCAATGTGTAGGCCTGAGGTGATTATTGCATGAATACTAATATAAGAAGCCATTCGTTGTGGATGTAGCCCAAGGATTAGGTGAACCACGTTAAAATATGGTGTCTAATGTGTTTGTTGTTGTGATTATTCATGGATGTTATGTTTATGCATGATTAGTATAGATATGTTTAAGATGTGGTTGATGTGCAATAATAATGAATGATTCAGTGGGTTGGTTACATCACGATCTATGTTATAATGTTTCTACATGCTAGGGTTTAAGGTACTTAATGAATCTTGGATGGGTTAATGTCGCACAAATGTTATGGTAAAAGTAATGAACTATTAGTTAATGGAATTTGTGCATAGGGTTTGTTGACTAACAAAAGGATGTTAAATAAGGATAAAGCACACAAGGTGAGTAAGTATTAATGGTTATGTTGATAGCCTCACATCCCCTCATCCCTGCAAAAACTTGGTTCCTACAGCCCCAGTAGATGCCTCGGGTGAGACTTCACTTGCATGCAGGTGATGCCGAAAGGGTCGGTATCTAAAGGGGTTTTGTTGGTTAAATAACTTGAACCTAGGGTCTTATAACTATGCGCCAACAAATGGTTCCATTGTCGAGACCCAGAATTTGTAATTGAGGGAATATTTTGGAGGTTGACTAAGGCATAGATCATCAAATGGATGGAAAGGAAGGAGCGAGAATTTTCCCAAGGAGAGAATAGAAACCCTCGGATCAATGACGAACAATGGTTGCAAAGGTATGTGTTCACAGATCTACATGAGATTTTCTTCAATGAATTTCTAATTATTTTAGTTGAATGGTTAGAAAGGTTAGTGGAGAATACTGGAAGATACTGAACTGTAGCTTTGAGGAACTGGACCCCTAAGTTGGTAAGACAATTGAATTTTGTAAGCAATACTACTTCTCGTGTAGTTGATTTCTGGTTGAATAGCATACTGCTTATCTTGGGGTTATATTATAGAATTTACAATAGATTGTGCCCAGTTGTATAGTGTATAAAAGGGATTTCTTCAAGGGTCCACGTGGAAGGTTTCTGAAAGCATTAGGTACATGGATAAAGATGTTGTGTGAAAAAATGTGTGATGACGATGGAATGTTATTGTTAGGGAGCTATGTTGTTGTGTGAAAAATGTGTGATGACGATGGAATGTTATTGTTAGGGAGCTTCATGCACATAGGGGAATTGGGGGCTGAACAGGGGATGCTATGAAGGTAGGAATGAATGAAGAAAGAATTGAATAAGGAAGGGAGGGACTAAGGATGCAGAGAAATGAATAAGGTGTACCAGAAGAGGAAGACGAATTTGGAGTACTACGCAATAGAAGAAGATACATGAGGTTGAAGACTAGGGCTAAGAAAGGAGAGCATCATAGTGAGTATGAGAGGAGATAACTTTGTGCAATAGTCTAAATCATAGAAATATTGGGCACATAAGGAGAGGGAGATGATCATTAGTTCAGTCCTATAATAAAAGAGTCATTAAGTCCTACTCGGGCTAGATCTTGCATTGAACCCATGACCTTGTGTGTGTCACCTAGATCTGAGATAACAATTGAAAATTTGTCTAACTCACTTATAGTTAGCATAGGGAGTCAGAATAGTAGTAGCCAGAGTAGTGGAAGTAGTGCTTCAAGTCAGAATCAGCCAGCAACATCATGGGTAGGTACTACGCAAAACACCAAGGCAAAGTTAGACAATGCATTGAGAATTTCTGAGTTCCAAGGAGTTGGGTTAGAGGACCCAAAAAAACATCTATTTGTATGTGAGACAATTTGGGTTGCGAAGAATGTCTAGGATGAGGCCACAAATATTGTGTAGTTGGCAACAACGTTTAGAGGTCGTGCATTAGTCTGGTACATGAAACTGCAGAGTACTACAATAGGAGTTCAAGCGAGGACATTGGCATAAATTCGACAAGTGTTATTGAAAGAGTTCAAGAAGTTGAAATCTGAGTTGCAATACATTACAGAGTTGAAGGAAATCAAACAAGTGCAGACTGAGTCAGTTTGGGACTATGATCAAATATTTAAGGATTTGATGGGTAGATTAACATTCCAAATTCTATATCAACAGCACAGAGAATGGTTTATTGTAGGACTATTGCCACACATTCACTACCCGTTGATACAACAGAAGGTTGTGTCATAGCCTGAAGCTTTGGATATTGTGATGAAGCTGGAATCATATCCTATAAGGGATGTCGAGGGGGTGGCTCAAGTCTAGACACGGTTAGTTGCCTTGACAATCTAATTAGCAGAGCTTACAAAAGGAAAGTAGAAGAGGGAATAAGTCTAGTGTATCACGTGTAGGAATAAAGGCCACCATAAGGACGAATACCCATCCTTTGCGCAGTATTTGGAAACTAGAGCATCAAACCCATTACCAAGAGGAGGGTACTATGAAATATGCAATACATGGGGACATCATCCGCCTAATTGTCCATTGCTGCAGAAATATCAGAGTATTCCCTAAAGTTTATTTTGTAACTTTTGCAAGTCAGTAGGGCACAAAGAGAAGGATTGTCGTGCATTCGACTTGATCAGAGAGTTCACTTTAGTTGTGTATAGAATTCAAAAGGAAAATACGGTGACAGAAGGAGGCATTCCACAGTATAATAATATGAGAGGCTTTATTCCAAGAGGCCGAGGAGGATTTGGTAGAGGTCGAGGCAGAGGGGGTTTTGGCAGAGGAGGTAGAGGACCAATAATCTACTACAATTGTAATCAATCGAGACACTTAGATCGTGACTACCCAAATCCTTGTACAACCTACATGTATTGTAGAGCACTGGATCATGCGACAGAAGACTATCCGCAATTACTTGCAAAGTGGCAGGCAAGACGAAATCAGAACCAGAACCTGAATTAGAACATACAAAAGATATCAGAAAATAAGTGTGACAAAGGACCCAGAATAGTAGTTGTCACAAGCGGAGGAGCTAGGACAGGGGTTGATGCAACAAATAAACGGACGAAGAATGAGAAATGGGTGAGGAAATTAGTAGGAGCTATGCTGACATTTGACCCACAATAAGAAAAAGAGTTGTATCAGCAAACAAGGAAGAAGATACTAGGACCAGATTGGATAGCATCGACATCATCTGCACCTCTTGTGGTTGACATGCCTTTGATCTATGATCATTCTATCCCAGAAAGGTTGCTTCAACTGGTAAGTACTTTGAAAGAATTTCTTAAAACTTATTTATAATTGATGAAAGATGAAACTGCGTTGAATGCATTGCATGGAATGATTGATCATTGCGCACAAGAAATGGAATTTAGTATCGCACATAGGGTAGTGAATCGGGTACTGCGCAAAAAGAGGACAAGCAGAGAGTTTAGACTAAGTGTGCAGATTGGGGAATATGACATGGACAATGTCATTTTAGACTTAGGTTCTGATGTAAATGTTTTACCGAATCATACATGGGAACTGATTGGGAAGTCGAAGTTAATTTGGTCTCCCATCTAGTTAATATTGGTAAAACAGCACAAGATAGTACCAATTGGTCGATTGTTAGAGGTACCTAAGAATATAGATGGGGTGCGCAGTATAGCAGATTTTGAAGTCATCGAGATTGTGTATAATTGTTAACCATATCCAGTGCTAATGGGGATTTAATGGGCCTTTGAAAATTAAGTGATTATTAATCTGAAGAAAAGAGAAATGATCTTTGAAGTAAGGTACTTGAAGGTTATCGCACCATTGGATCCGACAGAAGGAAAGAGGTATATAGAACCAGCTAAAGGGAACAAAATTGATAACATGTATAATATGACTACGCGAATGGATGACTAGGTTAATCTGATTGCAGATGGCATTGTAAGTTGGAGAAGCATTAGCTCATGTGTGTGAGATTCAGAGGAAGGTTTGGAACACTAGAAACAAATGATGCATGAAGTATCAACAAGATAGTGTGTTCGCATTACTCGATCGGTGTGCTAGATTGGAACAGAGTTATGTGACCCACCTAAGTATGATGGTTTGACTGACATTGGATCTTTTGTAAAGGCGTTTGAGTTGCATATACCCAAACAACAAAGATTATTGGCATTAGATGTTGTCTTGAAGGCCACTCCAACTAGATGATGGGATTCACATAAAGAAGGAATAGAATACTGGAAACAATGTAAAATATTAATGCAAGTTAGATTTGGTACTGAGGTTGAGTATATTGCACAAAAATATGCAGGAGTAAGTGACCCTACAAATCATATTGCACAGTGCAAAAAGATATGGAGTTTGATACCGAAGAAGGAATGGATGCATAGGTTCATACATACATTGGATATGATCCCAAAGAACTGGTATCTGGAACTAGAGATGTGCAGAGAAACAATGAATTGGGATGAGCTAACTCAAAAGTTTAATATAGCATTTACTTTTGAAAATGAATCTCCATTAGTAGATGTAGCTTTGCATGCCGTTAGAAATAAGATTTTTTCAATGGAAGGGACGATGGATGTAATACCTATGTGTTGGCATTATTGATTATATGTTGTCATTGATGGAAACATGAATCAAACATGGACAGTAATCAAACATGGATAGACAAGAAATAACAAGGATATGTTTTATGAGTGGTATTAAAGGATAAACTATAAGTCATGACAACACATAATTTAAATTATGTTGAATACAAAGGAAGTCTGAAGAAATGCTCAGGACAAAGAGATAGTATAGAGGAACAATTGTTTGAAGTTGTTATAAAGATGGAGAAAGATGAAGGAGTTCATTGGTGTGAACCTGAGCAAGAATGAGAATGTTGAGGATGTTGAAGATACAAGTCAAACAGTGAATTGGCTTGGAGACATTTCTATTGATAGAATATTACATTGGGATACAGAGGAGTACAAAGAAGTAATGAATAAATCTAAGTGAGATAGATCTAAGTAATGAAGGGAGATAGATCTAAGTGAAGCTTGGAATGCATGATTGAAGATGAGGGAATGAATAAATCTCTGGATAAATTGTTGAAGAAGAGTTTTGTAAAATATGGATACAAAACTTAAACACAGGGAATGTCCAATAAAGATTGAATAAAATATGATCGTTAGATGGAGGAGAAGTCCATAATCATGGGGTTTAGAGTTAGATCGACACTAACCATCAGATTGCGAAGAGGTTGAATAAGGATCATCATATCTCACGGTAGAAGGCAGAATAAATACAATCGTCCATCCAATCCTGGATTAAAACATCGTCTTAGATTTAATGGTGGTGAAAAATAATGTGATGTAGAACCATCCATCTGACCACAGGTCATATCAATGGAGGACAAATATTTTTGCATAGCAAAGGTGCGAAGATTTTAACATGGGGCAGACCCCCCGAAATATTGTGGGTCGTCGATCACAAAACCATGTGTCGGTTAGAGGTTTATTTGGGGGTCCACAACATTGAGATATGAGCCAGGAACCCAGCCCCCAAAATGGTGGGTACCATCCATCCAACAAATGATTAAGTTTTCACCATCGATTAAGTCAGACCAGACATTGCTAGTACTCATATGTGTAGCCCTAGGTTACAAGTTTTGTTATGTAGGAAGCGTGAGTGATTAGGGCTAAGGCCACAAGCTAAGGGCATAGTCGTTGATCATATGGAACCTAATGAGCTCCTAGATGACGTTAGCACGGTTTGAATAGTAAGTGCTTCTGGAGAAGCACTTGGTTGCAGTTCGTGGCCATATGAAAACAAGGACCTAGTGAAAGGACAATGAGGACCTGAATACAGGAATCGAAGATAAAGGCTAGATACAGTCTATAATGGAGCTTGAAGCAACCAAAGGATGGAATCGAAGGCATTGCAGAGGAATCTAATTCACAGCGAAAGAATCTATAGAGAAGGATCAAGAAGGAATTCACATGAATTGGTTGAGGATTGAAATAAGGATTTGATCCATAAATGTGATCAAATGGAAGAGGGCTTGATATAGAAAATAAGGGCAGATGTGAAAGCTATAGTATGATCAATTGAATTAAATATTAATGGAGTCCAATCCTGGATTAAAACATCGTCGTAGATTTAATGGTGGTGAAAAATGATGTGATGTAGAACCATCCATCTGACCACAGGTCAGATCAACAGTGGACAAATATTTCGCATAGAAAAGGTGCGAAGATTTTAACATGGGGCAGACCCCCCGAAATATTGTGGGTCGTCGATCACAAAACCATGTGTCGGCTAGAGGTTTATTTGGGGGTCCACAACATTGAGATATGAGCCAGGAACCCAGCCCCCAAAATGGTGGGTACCATCCATCCAACGAACGATTAAGTTTGCACCGTCGATTAAATCAGACCAGACATTGCTAGTACTCAGATGTGTAGCCCTAGGTTACGAGTTTGGTTATGTAGGAAGCATCAGTGATTAGGGATAAGGCCACAAGCTAAGGGCATAGTCGTTGATCATATGGAACCTAATGAGCTCCTAGATGGTGTTAGCACGGTTTGAATAGTAAGTGCTTCTGGAGAAGCACTTGGTTACAGTTCATGGCCATATGAAAACAGGGACCTAGTAAAAGGACATTGAGGACCTGAATACAGGAATCGACGATAAAGGCTAGATACAGTCTATAATGGAGGTCGAAGCAACCATAGGATGGAATCGAAGGCATTGTCGAGGAATCTAATTCACGGCGAAAGAATCTATAGAGAAGGATCAAGAAGGAATTCGCATGAATTGGTTGAGGTTTGAAATAAGGATTTGATCCATAAATGTGATCAAATGGAAGAGGGATTGATATAGAAAATAAGGGCAGATGTGAAAGCTACAGTATGATAAATTGAATTAAATATTAATGGAGAATATTAATATAAATATAAATGGATTAAATATTAATGGAGAATATTAATAAAAATGTTAATATTGATGGAGAATATTAATATTAATATATGGAGATTAAATATTAATGGGGAATATTAATACAAAGGTTAATATTAATGGAGAAAAAAGTTAAAAAAAGTTAAATGGAAACGGATTTTTATGTAAAAATAAATATGAAAGTAAAATAATAAAAAAGGTAACTTTATGTAAAAAGTAAATAAAAAATAAAAAATAAATTTACATGAAAAGGAGTATTAAAAGATAAAAAAAAACGAATTTAAGTAAAAAGTCAAAAAAAGTTAAATGGTATTTGCCCTTGATTTTAAAACCCATGGTATTATGAAACGTGAAAATGAAAAGAGAGAATGGAGAATTAATATTTAATATTTAATCAATGGGCGAATAAACATGATATGAAGGATTATGAATAATAATAAAGGAAGAAAGTTATTATTAAAATAACATTATTATCATTGAAATGAAGAGATGCATTGAAAGACTCGTTGTTTCAATGTCATACACCTTTTGAATGGCTATATAAACAAAATATTGTGTTGGAAAAAGGATGTATCTCGGTGGATCAAATATTAATACAATGGATTGAATGAAAGTTCATTCTTTATCAGGTTAGTGCATGTTTACAAGTTGGGTCTTGTTATGAGGGTTGGATTCATCACTTCCCAGTTGGATCTGAGAACTAGAAGTTGGGTCTTGTATCTGAGAGTTGGATCTCTCTTATTCAGTTTGTATTGAATATTTTCAAAATTAGTATCATGTGCACTTATTCAAGTTTAATAAATATATGATATTTATTTTCTTTATATGGCTTGTGTTTTTATAACTATTATATATATTTATGAATAAGTAATTGAAATACGTATATGTTATTCAATTAATTGAAGTAATCCGAGAAATTGTGAAAATTGTCCAAAAGTTCAAGACAGTGATTCACCCCCCCCCTCTCAATGTTAGTGTGTGTTTCAACAATTAGTATTAGAGCCAAGTTTTCTTCAAGAAAAATATTCTAATCACTCAAAGGAATATCCTACTAAACACACAAATGGATGGACAAGTGGCTCTATCCACAAATGAATCTCCCTTATTTGATTGAACATACTACTCTTCATGGAGGGAAATAATGAAATTGTATCTAAAGTCAAGAGGACATGGCGTTTGGGACTCAGTAGTATGTAAGCCTTGGTACTTAACTACCTCAAAGAAGAAATCCAAAACTATAAAAGAAGCAAAGAGAAACAATTCAATGGCATTAAAAGCAATCCAGAATGGACTGTCAGACCAAATCAAAGAAAAGACGGGACATTGCACCTTTGCTAAAGTATTATGGCTCCAGCTGGAGAATTCCTATTAGATTAAAGTACAGAACACGGAAGAAGACAACCCCATGAAGGAATTGATGCAATCCCCAATGATCAATGAATAAGACAACTCCATCAAGGAATTGATGCAACCCTCAGTCATCAATAAAGAGGACAACTCCATCAAGGAATTGATGTGATCCCTAGTAATCATTGAAGAAGACAACTCCATCAAGGAATTGATGCATACCTCAGTAATCACTAAAGAAACACTATTGAATCTTAAGACTGATGTTATAGTTGCATTAGAAGAGATTTGTATGGGACCAGAAAATAGTTTATGTATTAAAGTTCCTAGGGAGGCTCTTGACCATATTGAATACACAGTTATTTGCACTTTAGAAGAGTTGGATAAACTTCAAAATAAAGATATGTTGCTACAACAATAGTTATGTCAATCTAACATAAATAAACATGAAGAGCATGAACAAAAGATTTACCTAGAATACAAAGAATAAGAGATCAAAAGATTGAAGACTAAAGTTGTTGATCTAACAAAAGAATTGAAAGAGTTGAAGACATATGACAAGCCCAATAAATGCACAGAAGTCTTAGAAGAAACAAAAGAAATGGTCATCAATCTAAAGATTCAACTTGAGGAAGCTAAGGAAATTAACGAAGCCCTAAAGATCCAGTTGACAAAAAAGGGAGAATCATGTCACATGTTGAAATTGGAAGTTGTCAACCTCAAAATGAAGAATGAAAAGACAAATGCAATTGTCAAATTCCAGAACAACTCAGTTATTTTGGATAGGATCTAGAATAGTGAAAGACAAACCAATGACAAAACTAGTCTTGGGTACAATAAGAAAGAAGAAGGTGGTAAGTGGACCCCCATTCACAAACATGAGGAAGGCCCATCCTCCTCAAAGGGAAAAAGTGTATTCATAGACCAAATACAAGCTCAGAACTTTGTTAATAAAGGAAGCTATAAAATTTAAAACCTAGAAGCATATCAAAAGGCAGACTTCTCATGTCAAAACAGACTCAAGTATGGAAACACCTTCAATAGTTATTGCTTTTCCTGTCATAACGTTGTTCATAAAGCATTGGAATGCAAGAGTCTTGAAAGGAAAAATCTGGGAAGGTCCAATAACTTAATGAGATGTTGGAGATGCAATTGTGTTGGGCACACAACAAAGTTTTGTCATACAATGAGATGCTACAACTGTGATAGGTTTGGCCACAAATCTCAAGACTGTAGGAAATCAAGAAGCTGACCCATGAGGAATAATCCATACAATTCAGGAAGAAAATATAATGAAGTTTGGAAGAAAAGAGGAAATGACAAATCTCGAAGGACAAATTTATAAAGGAAAGGTCCAACAAGCAGAGTGTCTCATGGAAATATTTGGAGAAAGAAATCATAACAAAGCTACAAATTTTTAGAAAATACAAAGCTCTGAGAGAATGAAAATGTGTACCTTCCTACCATGCCTCTCTAAGATGCATAAAAGGATCAAAAACACTTCTTGAATAATTCATAAAAGAAAAA
>SNQJ01S0003071.1:76941-90275 GCA_010110895.2 Picea sitchensis
GAGCGCGGTCATGTGTAGAAGGTCGTGCGGGTGAAGAAAGGACCTGTGGATCGGGTTTTCACAGAGATTCCATTGGGAGCCCAAGGAGCCGCTTCGGCTCAGAAGGGAACACTGAGTGATCCTTAAAGACCGGGAGGTCAGGCGCAAAGACCCTGTTGGGTATGTAGGAGTGTCGCCTGCATCAAGTGGTATCAGAGCAGGGACTTCACTTGTATATTTCAGGTGAAGCAAGAAGGGAGAAGACAGAGCACTAGAGACTCCGTAAGGATTTGTTTCCAGGTAGGCAACAATCCATAAACAGTCAGGAGGACTGTAGGATGAAGCTGGTAACACTCTTAGTGCAGAGTGACAGCAGCAGGTTTGCTAGGAGAGCATACAGAGATAGCACCATGGTTACTGAAGCCCATAGGCATGCTGGGAGGAAGAGCAAAGCAGAAGAGCTTGCAGAAATAGATAAAGAGCTCATTGAAATAAAGGCAGACATGGAAAAGCTTGAATTGCAGATGCGGCAGGATAAGAAGCCGAGATGGGTATATGAATGGCCCATGAAGAAGCAGAAAGAAAAATGGCCAGTCAAGGAGTTGATGGTTAGAAGACAGCAGAGGTTGTTAAAAGGATGGATGAGGTATGCGAAAAACCTCAATGGACCTGAGGAAATGGTTCAGGTATGTGAACCAGAGACTGGGAGAAATCTTAGTGAATTGGGATCAGCTGAGGATCTAAGAGACTGTCAGGAGGACAGCCAAGGAATTTCACATTGCCAGCTGAGCAATGATATGAGGTCGTTGCGGTATCTCACAGACTGCCAGGAGGGCAGCGAAAGCATCTCAGATTGCCAGGTGGTCAGAGATGAGAATTCGAGACTATCTGAAGGTCTCATGGACTCGGAGGTGAGTTCAATTCAGCAAGGGTTGTTGATGAAGATGGGATCGGTTGATCTCATAGTCTGCCAGGAGAGCAGCGGAAGCATCCCATATTTCCAGGTGGGCAAGGATGAGTAGATGAGACTATCTGTGGGTCTCATGAACTTGGAAGTGAGTTGGAATCAGCCTGAGGAGCTGATAGAGTAGATGAGTTGGAATCAGCCTGAGGAGCTGATAGAGCAGATAAATTCAGAGGTGGATATAGATCAACAGGTGCAGCTGACAGAGGAGGAGGATTTGAAGGATCTTCTGATGATTGAGGGAATACAGATATTCCTACCACTTGCCTAAAAGGAGGCAGAAATCTGTGTTGCAGATGCAGCAACAACGGAAGGACAGCTAGCTGAGACTGTCGCAGAAGAATTGGAGCAGATATTTGAAACTGCCCAAGCAGACGAAGAAGAAAATGAGCATTCTAAGGAATGGCTCAATATATTCATCCAAGAAGCTAAAAAAGCTACAGCACTGAAGCTGATAGCAAAAGAAGCAGAAGGAGGAAACGAGCATTCTGAGGAGTGGCTCGACACATTCAGCAGGGAAGCTGACGCAGAAGAAGAAGAAGAGGCAGACAACACTTGTTTTGTTGATCTGTATGAGTAGATTGAAGCCCTGGAGAGAAGGGTGAAGGTGCAGGGCATGCACATCCAACAGGTGAAGTTGGAAGTTGAAGAAGGAGGCATGGGAGATCATAGTGATCTACCCATGTGCCAAAAAAAATTGCAGCTAAGGAGACTGCATGAACAAAGCCAGCCACTGGAGCAGCTGGACCAAGTGATCGAAGAGATCATGGAGCTGATGATCCGATCAGCAGAAACTACCAGCAAGGAGAAGCTGAGCAGAAGGAAGGAAGCAGCAGCAGTAGCGCAGAAGCAGCAGCAACAGCAGAATGGAGCGGATGAACAGCTCCAAATGATTATTTGGGATCCAGGAGGATTTCAACATCGGAGATAGGAAGCTCATGAGCAGGAGCTCATGATTTTGCATCTGAGGAGTATGATGCAGGAGCATCTCTCCATGTCAACCAGCCAGCCAGCCACGTCAAGTGCGTGCATTCAAGATGAAGAGAGGCGCAGCCCTCATCTTTTATTATGTAATTGAATGTAAATTTAATGTTTAAGCTGTTGAGCTGGGAAGCCGTGCCTTTGTGCAGGCATTAGGTAGATAGGCCTTTAATGTTTGTATGGATGAGATCTAGATCCAGATGCTAGACTAGATAGCCCATTCAATGTAATTGAATAGGGTAGGTATATTGGAGGCAAGCGCTCTAAGAGCCCCCTCATGTAAAAAGATCGATTGTATCTCTTAGAGTAGTAGTAGTTGTGTGAGAATTTGCGAGTAGAGCAGAAGAGAGAAGAGTCAAGACCTTGTTACAAGTCGTGCTTAGGAACACCTTGTATAAACAGGCATTTTCCATTTAATATAAACAGAAGCAGTTTTTCCTGCATGTATTTCTGTGTTATGTGGATGCCTGTGATTGTTCTTATATGTTGTAGATGTATACTGTAGGTTTGCATTTGCAGGAGTTGGTTTGATTTCAGGTGAAGGTCTTTGAGGCTTCACACCAGGAGGGTGTGACAGAACGTTGCAGGTTCTGAGAGTCATGCACAGAGGATGCACTTTTGAACTCTGCGGAGTCAGACAGAGACATGCTACGACACAGAAAGATGAAATCAATAACTCAGAGAAGACCTCAAGGTTGTTGAACACCTTGGAGGCAAGGCTGTGTAGGAGAGACACAGTTACAGACAGAATCTTTGGGGAGTTCTGTAAAGCTCTGCCAGGTGGGCATTGAGCATATGCACAGTGGTGCATTGGGGAATAACTTTGTTGTGAGTTCAGGAAGAAACGGAATCACTGAGGATTCTGGGAGCTCTGCCAGGAGGGCATTGAGCGGGTGTGTAGATGCACAGGAGGACAGAACTGTTGAACAATCTGGGAGAAGACACTCTGCCAGGTGGGCATTTGAGTTAGTGTGCAAATAGGCACAGGAGAAGAGAACTCTTTTGAGTTCTGTATTTTGAAGGAAGAATCCACTAAGGGATCTTCACAAGGTTGTTGAACACCCTGCAGACTCAGCAAGAGGTTGCTTGAGCAGAGGGATAGCCAGGAGGGCATCCATATTTCTCCATCTGCAGGAGAAAGGAAGAAAGACAAAATCCCTTAGGGGTCTGAGTGGTTAAGAAGCTCAAGAGAGGCAGCACCATGTGTGCGTGAAGACTCTGCAGAGGCACAGAACTCCAAGAATCCCTTGGGGATTCGAAAGGAGCAAAGCTCAGGAGGGACAGCGTTTATACGCGCGCAGTCGAGAACTCACAATCATGGAGTTCGCGAAGACGAAGCAAAGGTCGAGGCCTTTGAGGACTTGGAATTATCCCAAGGCTGGGAAGAAAGTGTGCAAGCTCAGGAGGGAGCACAGCAGCCGTCAAATCGGCTGGAGAAAAGAGATCTGGACCGTTGGTTTCTACATCCAGGAAGGAGCAGGAGAAGCGCACAGAAGAGGAGATCGTCATTCGTTAGATCTCACTCAGATACCCGTCAGCCGTTGGATCGGGTGAAGGCGTACAGAGTTTAGCCTCTGCAGTAAGTGCACAAGAAGGATGGATCTGAACCGTTAGATCTTGAGCAAATTACCCATCAGCCGTCGGATTGGACAGGAGCTGCACGAGGTTTACCATCGAGAGTAGCCGAGGGGAAAATCCCGACGAGAGGCGTAGCCATCAGGATATCGGCACTCGGGATATCGGAATTCTCGATGTCGAGAAAGTTGAGACACTTCAAGTCTCAAAATAGCAAGAAATGATTTGAGTCATCTGGTAGTGGAGACGCGTGGCGGAGATCTAGCGCCCGTTGGTACTTTGGCGCATCGGAGTTCGACATTTCACGAGTCCTGAGGACGAGGCGTCTGGGACATCAAAATTCGTGAATTCGCGAGAGGCGATCGGGACCGTCCATCATAGGAGGATGCATGGACAGGAGACCGGGTAAGTCCACCCTGAAAACCCCGACACAAATCTGGGTCGTTCGTCTAAGAGAGGACATGTGTCACGTGATCATCCATCCCGAAGATTCGAACACTAGACATCGGTATATCAGCACTCGAAAAATCGGAGTTCCTAAGGTCGTGAAAGTCGGGACATCAGAAGTCTCGAAAACGCGAGGAGTAATCTAAACCGTCCATTCTTGGGACACATGGTAGCAATTGAGCGATATCGGGAAAAGTCCCGACAGGAAGTCGTCTATCGGCATTTCGGTCATCGGGATATCGGGAATCCTGATGACAAGAGGTTTGGGCATTTCGGAATCACGAAGTCCAAAACCCCGACAAGGAGAAAAGTGCCATTGTGGGCTAGCTGTCAACGTATCGGATAAGGAGGAAAGCTTCGTTGTGGGGGGGCTAGCTGACGTCATATCGGGATATCGGGGATTCTGAGTACAAAATGTTTATGCATTTCCTCATTGCGATGATTCGAAACCCAGAAAGGAGACAAGGTTGTGGTCTTGTGAGATAGTGGTCATGTGGGCCAGGAGTCTAGCCTGGAGGGCTAATGGGAGTTGGATCACATTGGGATTTTGAAGCCCAAAACCCTGAAAGAAGGATAAGGTTTCGGTCTTATGAATTAGTGGTCACATGGACCAGAGCATAGCCAGGAGGGCTAACGCGTAAAAGGGCGCGTATCGATGAAATTGCTCATCGGAGATCGAGAATTTGAGAGGACAGGAACTCTTGTCATCGGGGATTACGAAACCCCGAAACCCAAAATTGTCATCGGGGAAAGAGCGCGGTCATGTGCAGAAGGTCGTGCGGGTGAAGAAAGGACCTGTGGATCGAGTTTTCACAGAGATTCCATTGGGAGCCCAAGGAGCCTCTTTGGCTCAGAAGGGAACACTGAGCGGTCCTTAAAGATCGGGAGGTCAGGCGCAGAGACCCTGCGGGGTATGTAGGAGCGTCGCCTGCATCAAGTTTGTGTTGAATATTTTGACTATTAATATCATATGTACTTATTCAAGTTTAATAAATATATGATATTTTTGTTTTATACAGTTTGTGTTTTTATAACTGTTATGTATATTTATGAATAAGTAATTGAAATACATATATGTTATTTAGTTAATTTAAGTAATCCGAGAAAGTTTGAAAATTGTCCAAAAGTTCAAGACATTGATTCAACCNCAGTGTCAATGTCAGTATGTGTTTCAACAATGTGTGTAGTGCGCATAGAACTTCTGTGACAGTTCAGGAAATATTGGAATGTTATAATGTTGTTAAAGAAGATCAGGACAAGAAAGATCCAAGAAATATAAAAATACTTGAAACTAAGGGGAACTTGCAGTAGAAGGTCCAGAGCTTGGATCTATTGTGTATGCACATCCGTTAAGGATGTGTAAGGTGAATATTGGCACAAAATAGAATCCAAAGTTTGCGCAGATAGGTGACTACTGGAATGATGAAACTGTGGAAAAGATTGCAAACTTATCGCGCGAGTATCAAGATCTATTCCCAACCACATTTTTATAAATGAAAGGGATAGTTGTTGAGTCAGGAGAAATGAAGATCCCTTTGAAACTATATGCTAATCCAGTAAGACAGAGACCCTATAGACCGAACCTGAAGTACAAAGAGAAGGTAAAGGAAGAGATAGACTGAATGTTAGAAGCAGGAATAATTGAACTAGTAGTAGAATGAGAATGGATAAGTCCAATGGTAGTACAAGATAAGAAAACAGGAAGAATCAAAATTTGTGTAGACCTAAGAAAGCTAAATGATGCATGCTTGCATGATCCATTTCTGACACCTTTTACAGATGAAGTGCTAGAGAATGTAGGGGGGCAGGAGGCATACTCTTTCACTGATGGATTCTCATGATATCATCAGATAAAAACTGTGCAGGAAGACAGACATAAGACAACGTTCGGGACAGAGTGGGGAAGCTACCAGTACACAGTGATGCCTTTTGGGCTAAAGAATGCACCTGCAATTTTCTCGAGAGTAGTTTTCACTGCATTTAAGGGATTTATTCATAAGTTCCTTGAAGTTTGTTTAGATGATTGGACTACGTAGTCTATTAAAAGATCATATAGAAGTAATGATATTAATGTTGGATAGGTGTAGACAATGTCAGATTTCATTGAATTTTAAAAAAATGTATTTTTTGTACACCTTTTGGAATTGTGTTGGGTCATGTGGTATGTAAGAAAGGATTACTAATGGATCCTGCCAAGATTGTAGTGATTGTGGACTTACCACCACCTACATTGGTATGACAGTTAAGAGCAACACTTGGCCATACATGATACTATAGGAAGTTCATTAAAGAGTCTTATAACTACGCACCAACAAACATGGAGATAGTTTCCCTAGTGATATGATCAAACAACTTTGCCTCGGGAGGAAAAATCAGTGAGAGGGAATGAAGATAGTTTATCAATATTGGGGAGGAAGAGAGGGCAATGAAAATGAAAGAATAAATTCAACATAACCAACCATAAAAATTTAAAATACTAGGAGTTCAAGGGTATGGGTCAGCTTGATGATGAGAAGGAAGTATGAATTTCATTCTCTAAGATGTAGACTAATTGAAATCGCATCCTATGAGTTGTAATAGCATGTGTGTTGATATTGTGAGAGGAGCTAAAACCAAGGCAATCCATGGGGGTGAAAAACTACCAGCCAATAGCAACCGAATTCATAGGGTATTGGATGAAGTTATTGCATAGCAAGGAAAATAAATCTTATAGGCATATGTGAGTGGGGATAATACTAGGTAATGCAATGAGCTCAAAGGAAGTACTTAACATGCCAGTTTGAAGAAGTATATACCTGAAAATGGGAAAGGTGAAGGACCTAGCATATGTATCCATGAGACAAAGGGAGCCTTGCGGCAAGTATCTAAACACATGAAACTAAATACTTAAAGTGAAAGCACTGATGAAAATAAATCTGATAGGGAAAATGAAATCATCAAACAAAGGCAATGATCTAGTGTATGTAACATCCTCATTTTTAAACCTTAAACTAGCAATGTGTATTGTAAATGTAATATATGGTTGAGGGCCAAGCGATGTAATATGTAACTGATGTAAATTGAATATAATGAATAAAATGTATCGCCAACTGAAGATGGACATGGACAGAGATTTGGGGGCTTATTTTCCACAAGAGAGAGAAGGGGTCCAAGGGGGAGAGTTTACCCATGTTTATTAAACCCAAACCATTTCTTTCTAAATTATATTTAATTTGAACCTTCTATTTTTTGGTTGAGTGTTCTAGAGCCCAATCATTGAATTCATGTAAGAGGGTGGGTGTGAGAGTCGCTTCCCATAGTTATTGAGAGCATGGGGGTTGAGTACAATCATCTTGGGGAAGAGTGCAAGTCAAGCAAGCAAGAGAAAGAGAGGAAATTTGTATGGGGAGGAGACTAGAATTACCTATTCACGTTTTTCATGGAGAGCAATTTTTACATGGAGTTTTTGGACAATAAAGGAGTTTTGAGTGTTGAATATTGAAGGAAGTTGTTGTGGGTGTGTTTGGAAGTTTTTTAGAGCTCTAATTTGGAGAAAGAGGTTGTGGGCATGTGAGTGATGTTATGTTCAAAATTCGTCAAGGGAACCATGCCTTTTGTTGTTGGGCAAATCCATGTTGTAGTTGTAGAATTCCTGAAGTCCCAACTAAGATATTTTCCTATCCAACCTGTGTTGGAAGCCCTAGAGGGGAGTGGAAAGGCCTGAGGGAATGTGAGAAGTGAAGGGGGATTCAATCCCTTGGGTTGTGCAGGTTGCGGGGAAGAGAGTTGGTGGACTATAGTTAGTTGTTGGAACTGACTTTTGAGAGGGTGACATTAGCCATCCTTAGGGACCACCATCTCTTGTGGATTCATAGCCCAAGCTCGGGGGTGACTTGTTGTTGAGAACTGCAACAACAAGTCCATGATTGGGAGGAACATCCATCCTTTGCAGTCAGTTGCATATATCTTAGGCTAAGTGTTCTTATTTGTTGTTTATATTCATGTCAAATGTTGATATAGTTGTTGTGCATCTTACTCTGAGTTAACTTTGTTACTATTACTTGTTGTGAGCAGAAAGATGCATTCATATATCTATTTATGTAGTAGAATGTTGTTGTATGTTGTTTATTTATTGTTGTGCATAGTTAAGAAATTAAATTTACGTTTTTAATTGGCATGGACCATTATATCAGCTTGAATGGCATGATATGTGTGTTATTTCCGCATTTAGATTTGGTATCAAAAAAAATTATTGGGTCATCTTAGCAGTAACGTGATATAGCTTGGGGATGTGTATGTTACAAATTGGTATCAGAGCTTACGTTCAACGTTGAAACTATATGGCCCAAGAACCAGAGAAAATTTGGTAAAATTTGTTATTACAGATTTCGGTCTATGTGAATTTGGTGGGAAATGGTGAAAAATCAAAGTGAAATCCCCAAATTCGTGAGCAAATTGAGTTTTAAATAACCGAGAACTGTTTGGGAGGTTCAATGGCATAAATCGGATGGATTGTAGAGTTAGATTCAACTTGCAAGGTCAAATTTTGCATTTTAATGGAAGCCAAAGGAGATGGGGAGAGTTTGAAGAATCGATGGTCGAAATAGCATTTGATCTCGATATCAACGACCCATATTCATTTTAATAAATTTAAGAAATTATAAGGTTTTTCAGAGTTAGGAATATCAAGCAGATCAACAACCAAGATTCATTTTCGATAGTTGGGAAAACGAGACAAATTGATAGTCTAGATTCATTTTCGCCTATTGGGATGTTGGAGCCGATCAATGATCAGGATTTGCTTTCAGAACTTAGAAAACAAGGCAAATTGACAGTCAAGACTCATCGGAAAAGTTGGGAGAAGTTTGATAGATAAACAACCGAGATCATTTTGAATGGAAGATCGATGGCACAAATTCATCTAGGATTTGATCGAAAATTTTCCAAGTGTTGGAGTTCACCAAGAGGGATCGTCGATGGCCAGTGGTCGGGTCGATGAAAGGAGAAAAGTGTTTGGTTCAGCCAAAAAAAATTTGATCGTCGATGGTCAATGATCGAGGATCGACAAATTTAGTGTTAAGATTAATGTTGTTATTAGGTTATTTTCAATTTTCTCAAAGCAACATCATAAAAAGGATCACTGAAAGAAACACAATCACAAGGTACACAACATTTTATCCTGGGAAACCCTCATGGGGGAGAAAACCCAACAAAAACTTCCCAAGTGATAGATTGACAATACAATGCCAAGACTAAGACAAAAACTCCAAGAATAAACTAGGACTGAGCATGCGCCTCTCTTCTCCTTCCTTCTGCAACTACAACTTCCTTCAAAAGATGTGCACTAGATGAGTGAGGGAGTGAGTGAGTAAGCAAGTGAGGCACCATCCTCACTTATAAATACTTGTTGAGGAGGCGCTAGGGTTATGTCTCTTCACTTAGTAGGGCTGACTTTTTCCAAGAGTGGTTAAAACCACTTTATAAACCCTAGGGGATGAATTTACAAATGCCACTATATAAATATGGTTTGACCAATCCATAAAAGGGGATTTGGTCTTATACAAGTCCCGACATGATCAATCTACAAAAGGGGATTTGATCTATAAGATAATAACTCAAATATAATTAGAATATTCTTCGAAGTTACAATATTTCAACACTCCCCCTTAACAAGAAGGGTATTCTACTGACATAACCCAATACAACATCATCAAGAGAGAGAGAGAGAGGGAAACATAATCATCAACATCTAGAACACTGACTAGCACATCTACAAATCATCAGAAGTTTTTCTCATCATCAATATCATCATCATTCACAGAATGGAGTTGGAGTAGCATCATCATCATCATCATCATCATCAGCATGAAGTTGAAACATCAATATCAATTAGCATAAAGCTAGAACAACAATATCACCAACCCTAGGTTGGTACACCATCATCAATAGCATGAGGTTGATACAACATCATCAATAGCACGAGGCTGAAATAACAACATCAACAACAACACGAGGCTAAAACAACAACATCATTAGCATGATGTTGAGATAACAACATCATCATCATATGGCAACAGAATGAGACAGGTGCAAAAACAACATTTTGTGGTACTCTGACAGACCGTCCTTACCGGACCTTCAAGATCTACCCAATAATCATAAGATTCCCTAGGATATAAAATCCTAACAAGCAACCACGTGCTACTCTGACTGATCATCCCTACCAAGCCTTCAGGATCTGCCCAGGAATCATAATATTCCCTAGGATATAAAGTCCTAAAAGAGATACCACTATTGACCATAGCTGGAATATGCATGCACAAGTACTCTGACAGACCGTCCTTATCTAACCTTCAGGATCTACCCAGGGATGATCAATCCCCTAGGATATAAAATCCTAACGGAGCTACATGTTGTTGATCGGATACTATAGTATCATCAGCATCAATCCCCCTTTCAAGGGAGGTCCTTTCGGACAATACCAAGCTTGTCTCGGAAGTACTCAAACTTCACATGAGACAAAGGCTTGGACAACACATATGCAACCTACTCATATGTGCCAACATATTAGAGATTTACAACTCCCCTTTGCACCATATCACGAATGTAGTGATACTAGATCTCTACGTGCTTCAACTTATCATGGAACATTGGGTTCTCCTTCATCTTTATGCAACTTTGGTTATCACATAGAATCATGGTGGCTTCCATCTCCAGGTCGAATAGACCTATCAACAACTTCTAAAGCCATATGACTTCACAACTAGCAGAACATCCTGCAATATATTCTACTTTTGTAGTGCTGAGAGAAATATTGGATTGCTTCCTGCTTTTCCATGAAGTCATGACTGATCCTAAACTAAAACAACATCCTAAAGTGCTCTTTCTATCAGAAGCACTTACAACCCAATCTGAATCAATATAACCATACAGTTTGAATTCATGATCTCCAGTATAATAGAGACCATAATCCAATGTACCCTTAAGGTATCTCATCACATGCTTTGTAGCTACAAGGTGAACACATCTGGGCTCTACCAGATATTGACTCAAGGTGTTCACAGAAAATCATATATCGTCAGATACATCAACAAACCAATAATTTGTTTGTATAGAGTAGCATCAACCAACTCTGACAAAGTATCAACCAGAAGATTCAAATTTGTTTTCATGGGTTTTTTCATGGATTTACATTCCAACATGTCAAGTCTCTTCAGTATTTCAACTACATACTTCCCTTGGTTAAGGAAGATCTTCTCTGGACTCTTCCAAACTTCAAGACCTAAGAAATCATGCATCAGGCCTATGTCTTTCATCTCCAACTCTGCAGTGAGTTTCTTCTTACAATCTGTGATGAGTTTTGCTTCTCATGTTAAGAATAAATCATCCACATATAGTAGCAACATAATTGGATCATCATTCATACCCTTGAAGTAAAGTTTAGAATCATCTTTACTCTTGGTAAAGCCCAGGCTTGTCAGGAAACTATCAATTTTATCATACCAAGCTCTAGGAGCTTGCTTCAACCCGTACAGAGATTTCTTCAAGCTGCAGACATGAGTCTTTCTATATTAAACGTCAAACCCTTGTGGTTGTTATATATACACTTCTTCTTCAATAACACCATTTAAGAAGGTTGTTTTCACATCCATCTGGTGTAACTCTCACTTCATTTTGGTTGCAAGAGCTATGGTGGTTCTGATAGAAGTGTATCTAGCTACAGGAGCAAATGTCTCTTCATAATCAATACCTTCCTTTTGAGAAAAACCACGAGCCACAAATATTGCTTTATGTTTTTCAATACTTTCGTATGTTGTGTGTTTTATCTTGTATATCCACTTGGAAGATACCACATCTTTGTTCTTTGGTCGGGGAACTACTTCCCATACATCATTATTTATAATGGACTGGTATTCTTATGTCATGAAATCCACCCATTATTTATTATGAATGTATTCTTCAAAGCATGTAGGTTCCTTTTCTATGAGATCATACATCAAGACCATATAGCTCGAGAATGGCTTAGGTTTCTTGCTTTGTCTCATGGTTCTTTCTGGGGCACCATACTTCTCTGCATCTTGAATAAGTTCTCTCGCCCAAGCTAGATTTCTCTTGTCATAGATCATCATGCGGGGAGGTTATTGAGATTCTATCATATCATGGTCTTGTGGAATCTCATCAACAGGGGTAACTATAACTTACTTCATGGGTTCTACAACTCTGGGAGCTACACGTTCTTCTTCATATTCTTCTTCAAGATGGAATTTCCTTGATCTCTTGAGTGTTGCATCTTCATCAATGGTTACATATATGTTGACCTCAATATGATGGTAACCAGGTATGTAAATTTTGAAGGCCTTAGAGACGTCACAGTATCCAACAAATATTCCCTTATTTCCTGAGGGATCCAACTTAGTTCTCTTTTCTTTTGGAATGTGTACAAATACTGGACAACCAAATATTTTGAGATGGCTTACTTCTGACTTCTTTCTAGTGAACATTTCTTCGGGGGTTTTGAATCCAAGTGCACTATGGGATAATCTGTTTTGGACATAATTTGTTGTTCTTGCTGCTTCATCCCATAAGTACATTGGAAGATCATGATCGTGAATCATAGTATTTACTAATTCCATAATTGTTATACTATTTATTTCTTCTACACCATTTTGTTGAGGATTATAGGGAGTGGTGAGCTCCTTGTTAATCCCGACATCTCTGCAAAAGCTTCCAAATTCAATTGAGGTGTACTCTCCTCCATTATCTGACCTGAGTATCTTGATTTTTCTTTCGGAGCGGTTTTCTACCAAGGCTTTGAATTCCTTGAACTTTTTGAGTACTTCATCTTTTGATTCCAAGAAATAAACCCAAGTCTTACAAGAGTAATCATCAATAAATGATACATAGTATACATACCCGCTTAGAGAGGTTAATGGCATTGGACCACATATATATGAGTGGATGAGTTCCAATATTCATTATGTTTTACTGTCGCTCTTTGAGAAAGGATTATCTATGTTATTTCCTTGTACACATCCCTTGCATACACCTTCATGATAAACCTTAAATTTTGTTAAACCTGTAACTACCTTGCTTACATATGGTAAGGCTTTGTAGACTTCGAATTAGGCGAAACAACACAGGTGAGGCAAAGCTCATAATCTATATTATTGAATGAGGACTGATTACATCATTATATAGGAAACTACTCTACTTAGTCGGTTACATCAAACCACAAATAACTAGACTCTACTTACGCTATTGACTCTGTCAACTGACTCTTACTCCATTATTTCCAAGTCTCCCCCTTAATATAGAATGGATTGAATTCTACACCTAACATCTCCCTAAACAGCTCAAACTTAATCTTTCCAAGAGGCTTAGTGAAAATATCAGCAGCATTTTCACTAGT
>SNQJ01S0003071.1:150237-176645 GCA_010110895.2 Picea sitchensis
TATTTGTTCAAAGTGCTCAAATATGTGCTTTACAGTGCTCAAAATTCCAAATAGATGGCTCCAATGGCTTCATAACGTCCAAAAACCCCTAGTTGGGGTTTTTCGGCACCTCGTTTGGCCAAAAATTGAAGAAGATAGGCTTTATGGAAGTTCCCCTTCAAACTTGTTGTCTCTAGATCGCCAAAATGCACCCCTTGTTTCCTCAACCTAGCCCCCACGTGTTTTTATGCATTAAAACTCAACACCGGGCGCAACCGCACAACCGGTACAAACTGTAGAACGGTTACGTGCTAGCCCTTAACCGCCAAGGCCCACGGGCACATGGCCACCACATGACCTCGCGCGCATATAAAAGGGGCCAAGCCCAATTCAAATGACAACGGTCGGGCGCGTCGGTGGTCCTATGCGCAAACACATGTGACCAGGCTCATACAAAAAGGGCTATGATTAAAACATACCGTGTGCCCGTGGTCATATTACAATGTATATGACTGGGGGTTAAAGTTTGAATGTACACGCACAAAGGTTTAGACCGTGGCCATATGACATAACAACATAACCACAAGCTGGGGCTAAGCCCCAGCCCGACCCCCGTGCCAATTTGAAAGCATTCAAACTTAAATATAATTCGCACCATATATATAATAAGCAATATGTTATGGCGCATTGGTTGGTGGACTTTGCAAAGACTTTGCATGCTGATGGAGGTCACGGGGTCGAGTCCGGTGGACTCCAAATAAATTTTATACAACCAATCAATAACAGGGTGCCACGTGGCAGCCCATGTTTGGGCCACGTGGCACCAAACCATTCGCCTTGATAATGCCACATGTCGTCATCCCATTCACCACCAACTGTCCACACAGTTGCCTGCCACATGTCATACGGCCCTACCACGTGTCGTACGGCCTGCCACATCAGCATCCGTACAGACTGTACAGTCAGCACATTTTTTTGCATGTTTGTCATTTTGAACAGAACGTGATATCTCTCTCATCTAACGTCTGTTTGAACCCAAACGAGTTGCGTTGGGTTCGTGACGATGAGACCTACACTCCTGTTCGATTTGAAGCGATTCCGAGCACTTTGAATTTTGAGCAAAATTTGATCCCCTGGATCATCTAGGATACCATAAAACTATTACAATTATAAGAGGCCAATATTTTTGGCTTGGTATGAAGAGATATGTCACTTATTATTTGGCTAGATGCATGGAATGTCAGAAGGTAAAGGCCGAGCACAGACATCTATTGGCAGTGATGTAGCCATTTCCCATTCCTGAATGGAAATGGGAAGTTGTTACTATCGATTTCATTACCAAATTTCCTAGGACAACCAGGCAACATAATTCCATCATGGTGGTGGTGGACAAGCTTAAAAAGGCTACACATTTCATTCCTGTAAAAGTAACTCGTAAGGAAACCAATATTACATAAATTTATATGAGAGAAATTGTTAGGATACATAGTGTTCTTAAGGCAATAGTGTCGGACCGAGATCCCAAGTTCACTTCCAATTTTTGGAAGGGGTTGTTTAAAGGATTTGGGACCAATCTAAATTTCAGTACAACATAACACCCAGATTCAGATGGGCACACAAAGAGAATTAATCAGATAATTGAAGATATGTTGAGAATGTATGTAATGGACAAGCCTTCTAGGTGGGAGGACTATATCCATTTAGTTGAGTTTTCTTACAATAATGGGTATCAAGAATCATTGAAGATAAGCATATTTGAAGCATTGTATGGCAGAAAATGTAACACCCTAGTAAGTTGGGATAACCCAGTAGACAAAGTCATGAATGGGCCAAAATTTTTAAGGGAAATGGAAGAACAGATGGTAAAGATCAGGCAGAATTTGAAAGTTGCACAAGATATGCAGAAGAGCTATGGTGATAAAAGAAGAACACATAGGGAATTCAAAGTGGGAGAGCATGTGTTTTTAAAAGATAAAGTCGAGAGAAGCTCGTTGAAATTAGGAATTTGCCCAAAGTTGGAATAAAGATAATATGGGCCTTTTGAGATCTTATAAAAGATAGGACTAGTTGCATCCATTCTAGCATTATCTACATCCATGAGAGTCCATAACATGTTCCATGTATCTTTATTTTTAAAGTGTGTACTTGATCCTAACCATGTGATTGATTGGACTTTGATATAGGTCGAACATGAAGGGGACTTATGGGTGGAACCAGTGCGCATCCTGGACCAAAAAGTCAAAGTGCTCGAGAACAAATTCATCGTCTTGGTAAAGGTTCAATGGACCTACTACAATCTTGAAGACACTACGTGGGATCACGAGGAAGCCATACAGAAAGCATACCCACAATTTTTTGCAAATTTTGAAGAAAATTGAATGTACATTTGTACATAAGCAAATGAAGCCTCCATTTTGGCAGTTGGAGTTCCTGGAGCCCCAACTCTGAGATTTCTTGTCCAACCAATGTGTGGGTTGAGGGGAAAAGAGAGTTGTTGGTTGGAATTGTTGTGTGAGTCATTAAGTTGTGGAATTATTAAGTATTTTGATGGAATACTTTTATATATGTCAATGTGTAAAATGTATGGTTATTTGCACTAAGGACAATGCAATTTGTAGAGGGAGGGGAATGTAATATCTTCGTTTTCAAACCCCAAACTAGTGATGTGTATTGTAAATGTAATGTATGGCAGAGGGCCAAGCGATGTAATATGTAAATGATGTAAATTGAATATAATGAATAAAATGTATTAGCAGTTGTAGATGGACATGGACGTAGCTTTGGGGGCTTAGTTTCCACAAGAGAGGGAAGGGGTCCAGGGGGGAGAGTTTACCCATGTTTATTAAACCCAAACCATTAACTCTAAATTATCCTTACTTTGAACCTTTTATTTTCTAGTTAGTGTTCTAGAGCCCAATCATTGAATTCATGTAAGAGGTTGGGTGTGAAAGTCACTTCCCATAGTTATTGAGAGCATGGGGGATGGGTACAATCATCTTGGGGAAAAGTGCAATTCAAGCAAGCAAGAGAAAGAGAGGAAATTTGTATGGAAAGGAGACCAGATTTACAAATTCACATTTTTGCATGGAGAGCAGTTTTTACATGGAGTTTCTAGACAACAAAGGAGTTCTGAGTGTTGAATCTTGAAGGCAGTTGTTGTGGGCACATTTGGCGGTTGTTTATAGTTATTCATCGAGAAAGAGGTTGTGGTCCTATGAGTAATGTTTTGTTCGAAATTCATCAAGGGAAGCATGCCTTTTGCTACTAGGTGAATTTGTGTTGCAATTGTAGAATTCTTGAGGTCCCAACCGATAGATTTTCATGTCCAACCTGTGTTGGAAGCCCTGGAGGGGAGTGGAAAATCATGTGGTGCCAATTGGTTTTGTGCTTATTAAATTTTTGTTCCATCATGGTTTTGAGGACTTTGTTTATGGCCTTATATTATCTATTTGACTGCAGAGAAATGGAGAAGTGAATTCATGGGTGAAGTCAAGGAGGGAGGATATTTCTGGAAACACTTCATTCTCAAAATGCTTTTCAAGGTCCAATACCTGCTATTGGGGGACCCTAATATGAGTAATGGTGTGGTTAAAGAAAACATGAGCAGAAGTGTCCCTTGTATTTTTGAAGTTCGGCATGGCCTCATCCCATTTGACAAAGTAATCAATGGCCACAATGATTTACTTGTGGCCATTGTTTGATGGTGGATTACATGTCATAAATTTAATGCCCCACTTACAGAAAGGACCAACGGTAATGACAAGATGCAATGGATTTGGTGGAGCTCAAGTTTTGTGAGTGAAAATTTGACACTTCATGCATTGTTTGACAGCATGAATGCAGTTGTGGAAAAGGATAGGCCAAAAATAACAAGCATGGACCACCTTTTGAGCAATGGACATTCCTGACAAATGTCCTCCATAGGCATTGGTATGGTAATCAACCATGAACTATTCAAATTTCTCAAGTGTGAGACAGTGCCTCATGATAGTGTATAATCCCTGCCGATAAAGAACATCCCTTATGAGGAGATACCAGGGGACTTGGTAATGGATACATTGACGATCATGTTGAGAGAGATGTGGGTTGAAAATTTGAGTGCCCAAGTAGGTGAGAATATCGTTGTACCATGAGTCATCAGACGATATCTAAAACAGGTGCTTATTCAATAAGTTGTCATCCACTGGGGGGTCCTATGTGTCAAATGGAAAGTCAGTGAGAAACTTAATGAGTATGAGCACCTTCTTACTCTTAGGCATATTGAACTCTAGATCAAATTCTTGGAGAATTATGATCCATTGGGTGAACTTGCCATTGATTTTTCGTCGTTTAAGTAAGTACTACATGGGCTTGGAATTTGATATGATTTTCATTGTCTGCAACAAAATATAGTGACGCAACTTTTGGACTATGTGAATGAAGGAAAGGGATAATTTATCTTTATAATTTTAATTCAGAGGAGGTCCTGACAGATTTTTTATCACATAATAGACGACATGCTCTCACCCATCATCCCCTCATTGGACTAGCACTCGTACAACAAACACATCTGAAGTAGAGAGATAAAGGATATAATCCTTATCAAAGTTGGGAGGATATGCTAATGGAGCTTTGGAGATAGAGGATTTCAATGCATCAAATGCTTGTTGAGCCTGATCATCCCACCTAAAGAGGATGTCTTGATGTAAAAGGTGCAAGAATACATGTTCACAAGTGGCGTAGTAAGGGATGAAGCACCACAAGAAATTGGCCTTGCCTTGTGGACTTTGCAATTGGTGAAAATTCTTTAGAGGATGGATTTCACTAATAGCCTAGACTTTCAGGGGATCCACCATGATTCCCTTTTGGGAAACGATGAAACCTAATATCGTCCAGTAGTAATGCAAAAGACACACTTGAGGGGGTTCAAGTGAATATTGTACTTTTGACACCTTTAAAACATGATGCAAAGGTATTCCAGATGTTGGTATCACTTCTTGGATCTAGCCATGAGGTCATCCAAGTAGGTCAAGATGAGGTGGGCAATGTTGGGTTATTTATATGTATAAATCCTTGACATTAAATTATCAACTGTATGTTTATAAACTTAGAGGTGTAAGCACAGGAAATGTAGGCCTAAAGCTCTAATATATCCTACACATGGGACAATCCAAATAAACCAAGCAAATTAAAGCAAAGCAAGTTGTAGGAAATTAATGTTAGGAATGTATCATTGGGATGTGAGACAATAAGTGTTATAAGGGATCATGGTTACAATCTTTCATATATGTATGTTCATGCAACTTCATGTGTGTATCTTACTAACATGTCTTAATTCTTCATTGATTCTTCCTATAGTAACTTCTTTTGTTGTGGGAAATGAAAGCAAGTGAACCACTAAAAATTAACACTAAGGAAATCATCACTAGGTTGTGGAACAACTAATGCTATGAAGGTTCTAAGTTGCAATCTTTCATATGACGGTATTCGTGCAACTCTGCGGAGGTAGCTTATTACTGTATTTAACCTTCAATGGATTTCATGTACTGGATCCACACTTAGGCTTCAGGAAATTAAATCAATACAGTGAAAATGCACACTTCGGAGATTGGTCCTCAAAAAGAGATACAATTGAAAATAAAAATAGAAGAAAAAGGCTATGTAGAAATGGAAGAAAATTGAGGTGTCAATGTAGAATTAATTGCATTCCCTGGTATGAAATTGCTTCGCAACAACAATCCATCTAAAGCTACGCATGCATAACAATATATATATAACAAGACATTCAACATATGTTTAACCATTTATGCCCAACTTGCATATAACAATATAACAATTAGTAAAACAATATAATGATATGACAAAATAATAAAAGAATAATAAAATTGATTCAATCTTAACAACACATACATATATGTAACACAAAATGACAACATGACAATTTACAATATAATATTCAACAAAAATTTGCATGTAAGTAATAAAACACACATGAAAAAATATGCAACAATTTAATAAAGCTCGTAACAATAATGAAAATAGGATATATCTAACAATATAATAAACGACACGATATATATATATATATATATATAACAATTCAAATGAGTTACACGTTAGAGTGGGATTTATACATAACAAAACATGTAACTATATAAAACGAACACGTATGCAATCATGCATGGCTATGGATTCATCGAATTGAAGGCAAAGTGGAGTAGCCAGAAAGGGAAAAAATATAATGTGAATGAGGAGGAACAAGTGTGGAGAGAAGATCACAATGCAAAGGTGAAGGAGCAAGAATGAGTGGCAATAGAAGGCATCAATGCAATGTGAAGAAAGGTTAATTTGCAGACTGATTGAGGTGATCTGATTCATAAGTGAATTGGATAGGTTGTGTTGAATGGAGGCGATGTAGATCTGGTTATGTTAACAAGAATTCAAGGCAGAATTTACAAGTGCTCTTCTTCAAGGGAATATCTCGGAATCATAAATAAATCAACATGATTGAATAGTGCATGAAAGAAAATAGAAATAACATGCATACTAGAATAAAATTAGATGCAATAACAATCTAAACTAATAAATGAGAAGCCAAGACGTTATCCAAATTGAGGGGCCCTTCTCAGCCTAGACAACATGCTTGGAGAAATTAACACATATTGAAAAGTTGCTCAGAATTTCTGCAATAATTAATTCTTCATTAAAACGTATTCAGCATACAAATGGATGCTCAACTTCAATACAACAACTCTATGAAGAGTAATCAACTTCTCTCCCCCCACTTTTCTACTCTAATCTTCATTGTATTTATAATAACAATCTAATTTTAAGGTCACAACCAAGCCAAACACCAAATTGGTGTATGAGACCCCATTGTTTGTGGGACAAGGGACACCCTCCACGTAGCAATTTGACTTCTAAAGTCTACAGAGGTATACATACCTTTCCCCCCTCTAGATTTGAACCTGTGACCTCTTAGGAGGAAACACATGTTCTTAACCATTAGGCAACAAGATCTTTGTTAAACTCATATCCAAAATTGAAAAGTATACCTTGATGAGTATCGAGATATGAGAGGCCAGTTGCACTTGTGGAGATGATGCCAAGAAGTGTTGAAGAATGGAGGAATATCATGGTCTAATGATTGTTTGGAACCAAGTATAAATGTAGTCTTTGTATCCTTGGTTCTCTTCTCTGGTTGTCATGCCATGAAGTTATTCATAAGTTTCATCAATCTCCTGAGTGTATAAGGGATCTAGATCTAGTGACAAATATGAAAGGAATTCTTTGATTTCTGGCTCCAGTGTTTGTTCTTCATTGGATATTTTCCATGATTCTTTGATCTCTTCCTCATGCTGACAAGGATAACTAGAAGAAACTTCTAAGTCCTTTTGTGGAAATTGTTCATGGATCCTCCTCTTCTTACATAGATATAGACTCATCCCTAGTGACAATATTGAACTTTGGACAAGGATTTTGTAATGGCTGGATTTACCGTTTACATCAATTTATTTTGATAACTAAGACAGAAATTCAATAACACAAAAATTTTATAACAGTAACTTCCGTAACTCAATTTTTACTATGAATAATAAAAAAATTTTATAACAGTAACTTCCAGAATCTCCAATTTTTACTTCATGAATATAATTTATTTTTTTTACATAATACAACAATGCAAAAATTTTAGAGAAATACCTTAACTCTGATTCTAATTTCTGTTGTCAGTTGCCTTCCTTCTTCTACCTGCTACATAGTCCAGTCCTTTTGCAAACACAGAAAATAATTGCCTCCAAACTATTGTCCACCCCGCCAACTAGAAAAACGACCTAGTTCTGTGGATACTTACTTGATATCATGGCCCCTCCCAGCCTAAAATCCCTCTAGCAACTCCTGCTCCCATTTCATCAATATGTCACAACCAAGAATCCTCTGTGTCTCAACTGAGCACACTAATCTCATTGTAAAATTCTCTCAGCCTCTGCAATACTCAGAGCTCTTCAAACTCATGGCCAACTTCCCTTAGAATGATTCCTCCTCCCAACTCTTCCCCCCATCCTCCTTCAATCACTCTCAGATTTACCTCCTCACCTAACTCCTTTATTACCCTATCCATTCCCATTAATTCTTATCTTCCTGATTCTTATTTTATCCCTTTGTTGTGGCTAATGAATCCACTTTGTATCATATTCCATTAATTAAATAATCTTATCCCATTTATTTAATGCTCCCTATCTTTTATTTAATGTTTGTTATCCCACTTTTATACGTAAGTTTTAATAATTTAGATTATCAACCCTATTAATTCTTTTACTCACATAATTAAAGAGTTGATTAATAATTAAATAACCATTGATACTATGAACAATTAATTAATGATAATTAATTTAGTTAATATTATATAATAAATAATTTTAGGATTATATTATTAATTAATTATAATTAATAATCATGGGTCGTTACATACACCCACTTTTTAGGAAACTTCGGCCCGGGTTAAGGTATCTTATGGTACAAAGAACAAGAACATGGTTCACATTCATAACAACCAACTCACACTATCAAGAAGTAAGTCAAGAAAACCTATACATACTAGTGTATATACAAGAAATGTATATGTAGCTAGTACATACAAATCTCGCGCATGTACCATGTAATCAAAACTATGATCCTTAGTAATTTATGTATGCATTCAATCCAACAAGAAGACTAGTTCTTATAAAAGACAACAATCACCACTCAGTGATAATTCGTTTAGTTACAATTGTTTGGTTCAATAATTTTATTTTTAAACAACTATGGCTATTTACATAATAATCAATATTCATTTATACACATTTTTCTTCATCAAAATCCACCACTTGATAGATCTCCATATAGTCTCAACCATTACTACTCATCCTTCCTCCCTAACCTACTTCAACTCCATTCCTATCCGGCTCCGCTAGATTCATGTCTTGCCGCCAGCCATAATGACCTAACTCCAAATAGAACTCAGAAGTGGAAGTGTCGCTATGTCGCACTAAAGCTCTCAGCGTGTAACCGATACTATCATCATTACCCACTGAGCGGACTACACCATTCTCCCATGACTTCAGGTTTCCAGAGGATACACCTGGGAAACACCTCCCCTCCTATCAGATCTAGGGTCCACCCCTCCAATGGCCCACCCTACAATGGAGGATAAACAGTGGGAAAAGCCTCCACCCATCCTAATAGAACTAGGGTCAACACCCCACAATGGAATATACAAAGGGCACCGTTGCTAGAGGTTTTGTCATCGCTTACTTGGTTTTGGGTAACAAGAATTAAAATCATGCAATAGTCCCTGTATCGTAGCAATGCATTCAAATCAATATAATTTCCATATACAATATTTCATACCATAATGTTTCTACGTTGGTCCCTATATACACCTCATCATCATTATCCCTTTGCTATTTTATAGCCCATAACCTACAAGTAGATTAGTCTCAGAACACAAACTCATACTTTCTATGCATTATCATCATGTAATTGCATACTAGCATCATTTCACTTTAACTCTCATCGAAGGGTTAACATCAAAGTTTTTCTAGTTAGAAATAGATCTCAGAATATTCCATAATTCAAATTCGTCACCCATCTCCAAAAGATTATCATTTACTCAAACTAGATTGCATAATATCCTCATCATCTTACTAGCATTTAAACACTCATTAATTTCTTTCATTCTCACAATGTCACATCATACATCATCATCGCATTTAAACATTCAGAAGTTTACATTCACATAATAGGATTGCATTACTACATCATCATCAATAACATTTAATCATTCAGAAAATTCGTGATGCACGAGTAGATCGTGATCATATACACTAATAATAAATAACATTTAAACATTCATAAAAGTTCATAAATTTTAAAGTTTTAAGTGTATCACTTAATAGTTTCCCACTGCGGACTTAGTAAATAAAGTATATAGCCCCCGACAATCCTCGATGTCCAAGTCAAAAAGGTGGTGTTACATACACTCCCCCTTCTCGGCGATAAACATGTTCTCAGGTGGTCAAAATAGTGAGGGATAGTCTCGCCATGTTGTCTCGCTAAGCCTTCCCAAGTAGCGCGCATCCTCGACTATACTTCTGTCCCACTGACCTGGCCCTCACATCGGCGCATGATCGAGGGTGTTGCACCTCACGCCATTGAAATCCCCTGCAGCCTTCGTCCTTCGAGCGACTCTGTTTCCATATGGTGGTGGCCTTGAGTCTCCTCCCCTAGGAAATGTCCTGTCTTCCTACTGCTAATCTCTGCATGTGGAAATGCCTGGCCTTGCACCCCCAAATAAGTTCATATGTTCTACATCGTAATGCGATTTTCCACCGGGCCCGCCATCAAGACGTACCTACATCCTCACCATAGTTTGGGTCCTAGGGTTCAATCCATAGATGAAGCGGTCTGCCTATCACTATCCATATACTCCATACTATTTGACCGCCCATAAACCCGATCTCGTATTCTTCCATAGTTTTTTTCCCTTGTATTAAGGCATGAAAATGCCCCAACCTGTTGCTCGAGTATCACGTAGATATTTCCTCCTCAACCTTTCCTCAGTTTCCAAGATACCGTCTAGGGTGGGTGCGCTTGTCTTTCCTGTGTGTTACCCACCCGCCTGTCTCTTAACTGAAATTTGTGATCTTTTCCTTTGAGTTCGATGCATAGTCCCTTAGGGAAAAACACCGTGTCATGCCTTCCAAACATGCTTCCGCTGCTCACTCTGGTAAAGGGCCTGAACTCCTAAGTTTGATCTTTGGGTACTCTGGATGTCTTCAGTGGAGGTTCTCCCTCAATCCCTTGACGCTTCTAGATTACCTGCTCTAGACGGTGGGAGTTCCACTTCGGTCCCCCACGGGTTGCCTCCCTTAAAGTCTCTGCTGATGATTCCAACAAGCAGTATGAGGGCTAGCTCAAGCGATGGTGGTGGTGGTGGTGCTGGCAGTGTTGGTGGTGCTTGGAGTGACGCTCCCCTACCTTGACTCCTCGAGTCCTGACCATCCCAGAAGCTTGACCCGATCAACCAAAGTTTTCGTGGTGAGTTCCAGGATGTTTTAAATTGGTGCTACTCAAACTAGAAAAAAAAGGTTAGGCGTAAGTTTTATTATTTGTCTGTAAACAAACATTACTACATCAGGGGAATTGGCTAGGTTAGGGTTAGGTTTTAAGCATCTAAGCTTCGCTTTTTCACTTCCTAACTATTGGTTTTCAACTTATAGCTACGCTAGCTTCTATGCCTTATGCTTATTCTCCTAGTGCATATGTCGCCTTCTCCTCCTGGCTATCTTAGTCTGAGCCCTTTTAATTTACGCCTACAACTTGATTAAAAATGACTCATTCCATATATTAATTTATCGACATGCATTAATTCGCTTATGTACCTTTCGCTATTGTTTTAAGACGCCGCTGAGTACATACTGGCCCTTTGTGGGCTCCTCCATTTATGTCTTTGGCTCTTGATAGCTTGGCATGTGGTCTTGGGTATGACAAATAAAGCATTTATTTGTGAAATTATTGTAAAGAAAATAACGATGCATGCCACAGTAGGACTGACTTTGCCAAAGCATTGCACTATGGAAGGAGGTTTGGGGTTCAATTCCCATGGACTCATAAATTTTCTTTGTTCATAATATTTAAATTAAAATCCTATAATTTTATATATATATATATATATATATATATATATATATATATATATATATATATATATATATATATATATATTATATAATTTAATTTTATACTAGCATATTAACATTTTTTTAAATAAATTATAAACTAAAATTTTAATTAATTAAAAAAATGAAATTTTAATCATTAAAAGGCGTATTAAATAAAATGATAATTTTAATAAATAATTTAACATATAATGTTACAACTAAATTAAAATTAAGCAAATAAAATACAATAAAAAAACTTTGTATCATAACGACTGTAATGCCACCCACTTGCTCGAAGACTCACAAGTAGGCAACATGGGGCTTGCATATGCACCCACGTGCTCTTCTCTCTCCTTATTTGGAATAAAAATGACCATCACTTTTAAACCCTAACTCTTCATCTTCTCCCTCATTTGTTGTGGTTAAAGTGAGGAGGTGAGGAGTTGTGGCTACCTATGAGCTAACCTTCTCCATGGAATTCCACGCCAGATATTCGCCTTTAGTTAACGCATGCTGTGAACCAAGGAGCAGGATCGACCTAATCACCCTCTTAACAAGATACATATTCCGTATATATTCTAATTCTTCTCTAAATTTTACACTTTAACACATTGAATTTGTATAAATAAGTATCGGGTATGGAAAAATATTTTCGTTCCTATAAAAATATATCATGGATTTGATTCCTAAATATCCCTTATTTCCTGCATAAGTTGGTAGAATGCTCATTCTGTGCATGCCTACCAAGATCTAAAACTAGGTCGGGAAATAATCATGGGTTTGTTATTCATTAATTTTTTTTTCTATTTTGTGTTAAATCCAATCTGGGCATGTTGGATTCACTACAGCTAATATAGCAAATTAAAATTTTCAAATAATTTCAAAAGTTGAGTGCTAAGGGGAAGCAAGGCTCGTACCTTGCCAGATCTCTGGTCTAGTACAGTGAAGCTAAGAATAGCTTTTAATTCTGGTGTGGGTTCATCGATTGTCACAGTTGCAAATAAATTGGAGTTGGTGTCCACTTTAATATCAGTTGTAACATTTTTTTGTTCTTCAACCTGTGGTTGTGAATCCCCCAAGCAATAAAAACTCCCTTTTCTTGATGCCATACGTAAAGACCAATCCAGTGGGAGTGTAGGTGGTTAGACTAAACTTTTGGTCAACACGAAAATCCCTCGTGAAGGGAGATTTCGCCTTCCCAATGTCAAGAACAAACCAGTCCTTCACCATTGTTATGCAGTACACTAACCGGCACGTAACTCTAATCGATCGCTAGGCTGCTCATTCAATTTTTTTCTTTCAATCCAGAAAGTTGTTATTGTCTGGCATTCATTGTAATTGGAGATCGAAATAGAGGTCATTTTTCGTTATTCGCATCCTTTCTTTCTTCATTCTCACAGTTGGGAATGGTGTCAGGAGTTCTCTTCCATCCCACCCTCTTAGGCGGAGGATCCATATAATGGAGCAGAGGTTCCATTTCTTGAAGCTAGGGTGCATAATATAGATCCAGCCCAATATTAAGTGCCAGTGGACCGAGTGGTTTACCCTGTTTCAATTCCACTTTTATATTCATATGCAAATAATCCCGCAGTCGATGACCCATCCGTGGCAATTCCATAGCTCGTTGGAGATACAGAGCCTATAGATCCAAATCCCGTTGACAAGCTCATCCCAGCTCTACAAGGGCACACAACTGACTATTGAATAGATGAAAGTATTCTATGGCTTGATGGGAAGCCGGACCGCTTACCTTATCAACGTTCTTTATATTGAACACCCCACACAAAAAGGGAAGGAGAACGTGAGCTTCAATACCATGCATAGTAGCTGAATTTTCTGTAATTTTTAATCCAATTGGATGCTTTTTTTTCAACTTTGAAATTAAACCCAATAAGTATCAGAACTTCCTCTGCGATTTGAGCCTAAGCTCTGTGAAAAGGAATTTCGGCGATTTATAGCAAATTGGTTGTTTTCCAGCTTCAAATGCAGAATTCCACTTGGCCTCCCTGGACAATCTCTCTCTCTGTCAGAGTACCATTACCCTCTTTCTTTCAAGGTCGATTTAGGTTGGTTTTACCTTGACAATATATCAAATTGACCATACCATTACCTTCTTTATTTGTGTACATATCATGTTGTAGTTTAATAAAAAGTGTGGTGAAGTTCGCATGAGCATATTATGAGAAGGTACTGTGATCAATTAAAAAGTGTAGTGACTCTGCGCTGATCTAGTTTGTGATTTGAGGAAATTCCTCCTGAAAAAACAATGATCGTAGGGTGCTCACTCCCATCCTCTTGTAACTGAAATCTAAGAAGAATGGCATCTCTATGATAAGTTATAACGCTTGACACCACTGCGATATTTTCATTTACCATGATGTAGTTTAATTTATTTGGGCATCAATTTTGTAAATATTATTAATAGGATTCAAATAGAATTTTTTATTTTTTTATTTTTATAGCAAGCTTTGATATGCCAAAGGTAAATGTATAAGCTCTGTCAACTTAACCCACTTTGTATCTCATCGCTACTCACATGAAAACCCATTTGCTTATTCATTGATGGTAAGCGGTAAAGCTTCAGTTTTGATTATTGTATTATTGGCCTCCTAATGGAGAACTGAAAAATTAAGAAATACAAAAAACAATATAAAAAAAAAAAAAAAAAAAAAAAAAAAAAAAAAAAAAAAAAAAAAAAAAAAAAAAAAAAAAAAAAAAAAAAAAAAAAAAAAAAAAAAAAAAAAAAAAAAAAAATTAAACTTTAATTAATATTTATTAAAAATTGTAATTTTAAATTAATAAGATTATTAATTTTTATACAAAATAAATTTAACACTCATAAATCTCTCAAAAATTTATAATATTAATATTTAATAAATATAATCTCCATTATTTAAAATAATTTTATTAAATTTGAATCTAAAAATATCAGTTCCCCTCTATTAAAACTAATACTACCACTATTAAAATTATTTCATCACACATTAAAACTAATATCATATATATATATATATATATATATATATATATATATATATATAACTATCATCAAAATCATAAAATAATTATTATAAAAAATCGCTTCCAATGAAGGTTTCATGCAAAAGCTACATTCACTAAATCAATTAAAATCAGAATTAGAATGGTATAACTGTAGATATGAACCATCCACCATTTAACATAATTAAAATCAAAATATTTTCCATACCCTTTATCATAAATATAACTAGCACAGCTGTTAAATTGTTGTTGGTGAACATTTTCAACATTTTCAATTCTGTTTTCTTTGAACATTTTAATTTTTAATACCAATTTTATTTCTTTATATATATTTTAGATTTTTATATAACTTCAATTAATAGTGTGTTTGGTTTGGTTTACAGGTTAGGTGGGAGGGACTTTGGCCCTTAAGGCTCCAACATTTCAACTACGGCTCTAATACCAAATGTAAAGAAACACTAAACCAAAAAGGAGAGAGAAAACATAATTAAAAAAAAAAAAAAAAATTAATAACATAAAAATTATAATAAAGAATCTCCTCGTGAACTCCACTTTTACTATGAATAATAATTTTTTTACATAATACAACAATGCAAAATTTGAGAGAAATACCTTAAATTTGATGCTAATTTCCATTGTCAACTGCCTTCCTGCTGCTACCTGCAACACAGTCCAATCATGTTGCAAACACAGAAAAATAATTGCCCAAACTATTGTCCACCATGCCAACTAAGAAAACGACCTACCTCCAGGATACCTACGGATATCATGGCCCCTCCTGTTCAAACCTCTAAACTCTAAGTACTGCCTCGATCAATATGTCACAACCAGCAAAAACCGTGCCTCAATCTGAGAACACCAATATCAGAGCCCCTCTCGGCTCTCTGCAACACTCAGAGCTCTCCAAACTCATGGCCAACTTCCCCATAGAATGATTCCTCCTCCCAACTCTTCTCCCCTTATCCCTCCTTCACCCCACTCAAGATTTACCTCCTCACCTAACTCCTTTATTACCCTATCCATTCCCATTAATTCTTTTTATCTTCCTGACTTTATTTTATCCCTTGTTGTATACGTAATCCACTTTGTATCATATTCCATTAATTAAATACCTTATCCCATTTATTTAATGCCTCCTTATCTTTTATTTAATGTTTGTTATCCCACTTATATAAGTAAGTTTTAATAATTTAGATTATCAACCCTATTAATTCTTACTCACATAATTAAAGAGTTGATTAATAATTAAATAACCATTGACACTTATGAACAATTAATTAATGGATAATTAATTTAGTTAATATTATATAAACAATTTTAGGATTATATTATTAATTAATTATACTCCACAATCAAGTGGGTCAGCATGTGACGAAGAAGATCCTCAGGTGGCATGCCCTTCTCTACTCAACAAGTTCTTGAGTTTCTTTGAATTCTTTTGATGGTATTAAAGTTCATGCCCACAAATGGATTAGTGCATGGGGTTTTTATAGCACCAAAAATTCTTGAAGAAATTAAAAGAAAACACACTTAAAACAAATTCAAGCAACCAATCTTGTTCTTGAAGCGCCACTATGCTACTAAGATCTCGTTGTCACCAAGTTATATGTTCACACGAGTTAGGATTCTCTTCTTTTCATGAACCAAACTAAAAGAAAACATACTTCCATAAAAGGAAACATACTTGCATGAAAGAAAACAACGAGGCTTTGGAGAAACTCACCAAAGTGAATGTGTTAGGCTAGAATGCCTTCATAAATTATGAAGTAAGGGCTCCTTTGCATCTTACTGCTTCTCCTCCCCCGAGTTGCAATTGTAGCTACAAAACAAAAACTTGTGAAAATAACCTATCTCTGCTCTAATCCCTTGTAGCACCTCCCCAACAACAGTGCCAAAAATGTAAGGTTATTTATATGTATAAATCCTTGACATTAAATTATCGACCGAGTGTTCGTAAAATTAGAGGTGCAAGCACAGGAAATGCAGGACTAAAGATTTAATATATCCTACACCTATGACAATCCAAATAAACCAAGCAAATTAAAGCAAAACAAGTTGCGGGAAATTAACATTAAGAATGTATCAATGAGATGTGAGACTATAAGGGTTCAGGGTTACAATCTTTCATGTGTGTGTGTGTGTGTGTGTGTGTGTGTGTGTGTGTGTGTTCACGCAACTTCATGTGTGTATCTTACTAACATGTCTTAATTATTCAATGATTCTTCTAGTAGTAACTTCTTCTATTGTTGAAAATGAAAGCAAGTGAACCACTTAAAATTAACACTAAGGAAATCATCATTGGGTTGTGGAACAACTAGTGCTATAAAGGTTTTGAGTTGTAATCTTTTATAGGAGGGTGTTCATGCAACTTTGCAGAAGTAGCTTATTAATGTCTTTAACCTTTAATGGAATTATTGTAGTGGATCCACACTTAGGCTTTAGGAAATTAAAGCAATGCAGTGAAAATGCACACTTCAAAGATTGGTCCTCAAAAAGAGATGCACTCAAAAATGAAAATAGAAGAAAAAGGCTATGTAGAAATGGAAGAAACGTGAGGTGTCGATGTAGAATTAATTTTGTTCCCTAGTATGAAATCGCCTCGCAACGACAGTCCATCTAACGTTACGCATGCATAAAAATATATATATAACAAGACATTTAACCTATGTTTAACCATTTACACCCAACTTGCATATAACAATATAACAATTAGTAGAACAATATAATGATATGACAAAATAACAAAACAATAATAAAAATGATTCAATCTAACAACACGTACATATATGTAACACAAAATGACAATTTACAATATAATATTCAACAAAACTTTACATGTAAGTAATAAAACACACATGACCAAATATGCAACATTTTAATAAAGCTCGTAACAATAATGAAAATAGGATATATCTAACAATATAATAAATGACCCGATATATATATATATATATATATATATATATAACAATTCAAATGACTTACACCTCATAGTGGGACTTATACATAACAAAACACATAACTATAAAATGAACGCATATGCAATCATGCATGGCTATGGATTCATTGAATTGAAGGCAAAGTGGAGTAGTTAGAAAGGGTGTGTTGACGATTAAAATCGCAACGAGGATTTTCCCCGCAAAGTATTGCTAAAACCTATTATCTATAAGCTAAATGATATATATAATACTAGTAGGTGGGACCCCCTTGGATATTGGAGGATCAGATCTGGTTCTTATTTGATGTTTTTACTGTTGTTCGACATTGCTTACAAGTTTGAGCATGATTGGTGATCAATGTTGGTTCTATTCGCGACAAATGGATGATGGATAATGCATGTTTGTTCTCTTGCTCTAGGCTCAAATGTCGTGTCATAATGGCTTATGATATCCATTGTTACCCTTGCTATTTACTCCTTGATTTATTACTTGTGACACCTGCAAAAGATACATGTTAGTAACAACAAAAGATCAATTGAAAAGAAATGAAGCAATATGAACAAAATTCAAAAGAAAGGAACTATGCTACTATGCTATACAATGTTGCACTATGCATTGAAGTTTAAATGGATTGTTGATAGTCCTAACTAACAGGGTTAGTGGCTATATGATTTATTGGTTTATATGGAAAAACATGTGATATGTGTTATGGTGTGGTTGGCAATGGTTAATGTGACATAGGGTGGCGCATTTTGGATGTTGGTTTTGATGCATGGTTTAATTGGATGAATTAATGGAATGGTTGGTTGGCGCATACTAAGTGATTGAAAGAGTAAAGGATGGAAGCGATGTGAATTTACTGCATGTCACTCCATACCTCTCCCAAAGGTCGTCACCCTAGCTGGGATATTGTTCAATTGTGTTTCGCTGTGGTTAAGCTCCGATTTTCAGGCAAGGGAAGAACCACTCGACCAAGCTCGCGTTTTTAAGGCTTTTGGTTACAAGTATGTCTTTTTCACCATCCATGAACGCGCTCTGGTTATGAAATAGATATTGGCTCAGTGATGCATGGGTCTGTGATTTTCTTGAGACTAACAACTATGTAAACTTGTGATATCTCTTTGGAATAGATGGTTTGTGTGGTTTTCATTGCAATGATGGTTGAAGTCACGGTTCATTGATCATTCTTAGTGCTAGAAGCCATCAAGGCTCTATGTCATCCTTACTGGTTTTGGTTGAAGGGTTTCACTCACTCCAAATGGGTTGGTTGTCTCCACACATTTCTTGTCACCATACCCAGTCTTTTGCTGTTATGGGGTTGCTGTGTTTGTTTTTGAGCCACCTTGTGTCACTGCGTATTGTTTCACCTGGGTATGGGCTCGTTCATGATATTGATGTTTGCGCAGTGGGTTATGATGGCTATTATGCCAAGGGGATTTCTTTAAGGTTGATTGTTATTTCATGGCTCTATTTCATCTCAGCATTTTTCGGGTTGATGGGGAAAACCACGAGGGTTATACCATGCATGTTCTCAGTGTTATTACAGACCAAAATGAAGTCTTTGCTCCTCTATTCATAGTCTCTCTTATCTCATGAATTGTCACCTTGTCTACGAAGTTATTGGTGGTATGACCTGCGTGTCCACCGTATGGTCTCGGAGGTTCTCACATGTTGTTGGGGGTCGACTCCAGTCTCCCTGTGTTGATCCACAGAGCGAACCCTTGATTATTCAAAGCCCATTTTGAAGCCAGCTTTATCTTGTCGGGCACATGTTTGATTGTTATGAGTTGGTGGAGTATCATCGACACTGGTTGGTTATTGGTCATCCCTGTTTATAGCTGCCACAGTGGTTTTTATGATTGGTGTATAATCGTTGTATTCTTTTATTGTGGCAATTGATTCGATAGTTCAACATGGTTTGATGTTTTGATTCGGAGTAATTAGACATGTACAGTCACATAAATGCTCTTGCGTTTCGTTGAATGGTCTGTGTATCCTACAACATCGTTTAAGTTGAAATTATGATTGTTGTTACTGTGTGTTTAAGTGGCAAATCAGGATTGTTGCAATTTGAAGTGTTGATGATTATGTTTTGGTTGTCCACTGTATATGTTTGATGGATATTGTACATTGTATCAGAGATGGGCATGGGTTCTGTGACAGTATGGTCTCATTGCAATTTAATTGTTAAATGGAATTGAGGAATGGAATAGGGAACGATGAACAAAGTGGAAACAAGTGACTATGTGTTCACTTGGAAATTGTTTTAAATAATTAATGGGACAAATGAGAAAAAACAGAACTCTTATACAAGTTGTTTTGTAAGGCATATTGTCTTGTTTTGATGACACTATGTTGAAATCTAATTGCAAACAGTGAGCAAGTTAATACACAGAATTGATTAAATTATACGCAGTAGTTGTTTAATTGATCACAATGATTATTTGGTTAGTGTTGGATCTTTCACATTTTATCTAGAATGGTTTTATGGATTACTTAATGAATTTTATGAACAGTATTTGCTCTCTTTCCCTACCATTATTTCACTTTTTGCTAATTACAATCCCCTTGCCTTCCCATATTCATTACTCACTCCCTGTTCCTGAAATTTAATTACAGTTAAGAGGAGCTTGGTATTATGACAGTTTAATATCACGGGGATGGATTACAGTGATGTGTTCTTTGGTTTACATTTCAGTTGATTGTTGTTGTCTGTGAGAAGTAACCATGTTATTTTCCCCCTCATTTTAACATTTTTCGCTCAATACAAACCCCTCACATATCCCAGAACCTTTGTTCACCCCCTGCTCATTGACAACGGTTAAACAATTTGTATGGATTGGATTGCATGAGTCTGATATGTTGCTGAGCCAAAATTTATTTCATATTTTAAAAAGAGTTGTCATGTATGGTTGATAAAGAAACTATTTTCTAATTAATTATGCATACAGGAATGAGATTTTCAAGCAAAAGGTTGAAAATCGAGGCCCATCAGGTCCCTGACAAAGGGAAAGCCACCACTGCCCCTTCATCACCTTCAAATGATTCTGATAAATCTGTGTCCTCCCGCATGCATTTGAGGGACCATTGCTCTCATGTGATCAACGAGATTAGGCCTAAAGGCTCCAGACAGCTTAAGGCAAATTTAGAGAGATTAAAAGGTGATACCAACAACAAGGGAAAGATTGCCTCACAAACTGGAAAATGTGGATTTTAAGTTGTTTTTATTTATTAATTGTTGAGGACAGTTGACTTCAGATTGTTTTTGGACAACATGTTTTTTTTTTATATATTGGTAATATTTTTTGAAAATAATTTTAAATATCGATGAGATAAATTGTCAATCATGAATGTGATGATGGGAGTCACAAGGAGGGATGTTTTGTTTAATTAACTAGTTATGTTACGATTGTTAAGAACTAAAGGGGAGTCACAAGGGGTCCCACCTACTAGTTATTATTTATTTAAAACCCTTAGTATGATTTATTACTTTTCACCCTAACTAAAAGGTTGGTTGAGTTTTTAGTTAACTTAACTAATGAAGTAGTTCAACTACTTCAACCAATTCTAATTTGGTTAAAAGCAAAAGGAAATGCAGGAACAAAGGGAGATAGAAGGAGAAGCATACTAAGGTTTTCTCTTTGAGTTTATGTTGAGATAGTTCAGTTTTCATTCATTCCTTAATTTATCATAAGCCTAATTCTTTTTTATGATAGCAGGGTATTATTGTAGACAACAAGATTCAAGGATGAATTACATCATTTAGACACTTGTTTTCAGAGGTGTTGATCTATCTTTGATAGTCTGTGTAGACTTGTCTATTTGTGAATTAATTTTCATGACTGACAAAGGCTATTGTGCAGAGTTGAGGGAGCAGCAATCTGTGGCAAGCTGATCCAACTTTTAGAGTTCAGTTTTTTATTTCCTGTCAGAGGTCCTTTTGTATGTTTCATCGGGGACGTCTAAGTTTGACTTTGGTCCAAAACTTCTTCACGAAATTTTGTAAAGAGAATGACTCTTTGATGAGTTGGAATTAAATAAAGGATTGCTTTATGTGTCATATGTCTTGATTATCGACTTACTGTCTTTACTTCTGTCTCTACATTTATTTCAGCAACTGTTATATTCAGAAAATCATATAAATAATGAATTTTCCAGCAAGCTTTTATTTATAAAAAGACTAGCCTAAGCACTTGTAATCAATACTTGTGAGTTAGGATATTAATTTTGATGGTTATAAACATAGGGTGATATTCTCATCTATTTTTCTTTAGCCAAGCATAATCTGAAAATGCTTGAGTAAGATCATTTCATATCTTTTCCTCAACAGGGTAGAATTATAACATGAATGAGGAGGAACGAGTGTGGAGAGAAGATCACAACGCAGAGGTGAAGGAGAAAGAATGTGTGGCAATAGAAGGCATCAATGCAATGTGAAGAAAGGTTAATTTGCATATTGATTGAGGTGATATGAAGCGTAAGTGAATCAGATATGTTGTGTTGAATGGAGGTGGCGTAGATTTAGTTATGTTAGCAAGAATTCAAGGCTTAATTTACAAGTGCTCTTCTTCAAGGGAAGATCTTAGATTCATAAAGAAATCAACAGGATTGAACAGTGCAGGAAAGAAAATACAAATAGAAATAGCATGCACACTAGAATAAAATTGGATGCAATAACAATCTAAACTAATAAATGAGAATCCATAATGTTACATGAATCAAGGGGCCCTTCCCAACCTTGACAACACACTTGGAGAAATTAACTCAGATTGAAAAGCTGCTCAAAATTTTTGCAATAATTAATTCTTCATTAAAATGTAGTCAGCTTACAAATGGATGCTTAGCTTCAATACAACAATTCTATGAAGATTGATCAACTTCTCTTCCCCCCCCCCTTTCTATGCTAATCTTTGTCGTATTTATACATAAAAGGGAATATGCCCAAGTCAAAACTACCTTGGCAACATTCAATCTTGGGTGATTAACTACATGAACAAACTTGGTTTATTTTGAGAAGGTTTTGACTCAGCATGGGAATTCGATAACCAATACATAACTGAAACTAAACATAGAAACCAAAGAAACCAATGACTTGTCTTCATTTGCAACTATGTGTCCACTTGGTACAAGTTAACCAAAACTTTGACTGCAGGTCAGAGCTTGGAGGTAGCAACTTGGGCACGAACTCTTTGACAATAAACCATGTCTTTGATTTTTCTTTTGGATGGTTGCAACCAACTGAGGATTCTTGATATCGATCTACACACAAGGAAAAATGACTCGCACACAAGAGAGCAATTGATGATTGACTGCAGATTTCACATAGCAAAACGATCTTGTTGGAAGCATCATGGACAATAAACAATCTTGGACCCATCCTCTTCAAGCCCACATAGCAATTTTAGTGTTGGATTAGTGGAAGTATACCAACAACTAAAGTCGGGTACCGAAAACATATAGTTGGTACCAAAAATGAACTATTTGATGGTTAAACCATATGTGTTTCCATGTCCACTCAAAAGGTGTGCGTGAATGCCAAACTATGGTCTAGATAATGAGAATCAGTTTTTTTATTTGTTGGAATGAACCATCGTGAGAAAAATTATGATATAATTATCTTTAATCACTAAAACATAGAAAAATGATCCATTAACCACACAGGATGTATACTTGTAAATGATGACGGCTAACGAAGGTTCATGGCATAGATGGACACATATTATTTGTGAAATACGGGAAATGGTTTAAGAATAATGAATTTATTGGGCGGAGAAATATACAAAAGCAGAGCCCAACACTGCCCCAAACCCGAGGGTTTGCATGTCTTCGTGCAAACAAGAACTTGTAAATCCTTATTCGATGTTCATTGTATACTTTGTTTAATTATCTCACATGAGTATATATTTGTTATATTGTCTCTTTATGCAGGTGTTGGTTCTTGTGGTGCAACACTTTGGAAACTGATGATACTGACATAGATTGATTTTAAAACAGAGCAACAAAAATGTCATGAAAATTGAGTACAGGCAAGAAATGGGTCATCATATAGCGATGATGAATGGTATGAGTGTGGAGAATGGTTTATTAAATGATGAAGATGGTGGCAGTATGAATATGAACTTGGGCAGTTTTATACTATGTACTTTACTTTCATTTTGATACCAATATTTACTTGTGGTTCTTTGCTTGGATATGCAATAATTACTTCATCCTCTTATTCATAACATTCAGATAATGATCTTAGGGGTGGCAGGTGCGAGGGGGGTCATCTATGATTCTGAGGGAAATAATTTAATCGATTATTCTTGGGGTCTTGGAAAAACAACAAACAACAAAGAAGAATTCCTTGCAGCTTACATGGGACTCAAGCTTGCCAAAGATCAGCACATACAGGCTCTAATAGTCTTGGGCGATTCTGAAATTGTCATCAAAGAATTGAGAGGGATATCCAATTTGACAAAATCCCCGCTCAAAATCATATCAGCAGTTATAAATTCTCTAAAGAAAAGATTTGTGCGTCTGAGTTTTTTCCACATCCTCCGAAAACAAAATACGAAGGCTGACAAAATGGCCAAAGAGGCTAAAAACCTAGAACAAAGTAACCTTCTCATCAATCAAATCCACTCCAATGTTTGGCTTCCCTTATCATTTATGTTCCTTATCCCCCCTCGCACTTGTAGGAATTAACCCCCTCTACCTCGTCACTCTCCCCCCCTCCCCACTCACCTCTCTGTTTTTCCAAGTTCACGTCTGCTTCAGCCTCCCATGTCACTTTCCTCTCCCTCACCCACACCTTCGGTCCTGCTCCCCTCCTTGTCTTGTCCTCCCCTCCTCCTGGCATGCGTGAACACGTGCCCCACATTCCCTTCCCATGTCACGTACCTTCGCTCCCATACCTCACCTCAACACATTTCACTTCCAAGCACTTAAACTCTACCTCCGGACATCCGTCTGTGTACTTCTCCTCGCGACAACCCAGGCCCCGTCTCATTCTTCTCTGACTACTCGCTCAATGGAACTCATGAGCCCTATGTTTTATAACGGCCTCTGTAGGCCTTCTTCCAGCATTCAATTTTAGGCCCTCTCTCCTGTTATTCAATTTCTCCCTTGCACTTCTGAGCTCCTGGATCTCACCTCTCTTGGTATTTCTCTGCCATTGCCCTATGCTTACCCCGATCACTTTATCATCATGTGCCAAAGCACTATCAGCCGCTGAGACCCTTGCTCCTGTCCAGCCTGTGCACTAGACAAAATTTGGGGACAATTTCAAGAACTATAGGAAGAATGCAGGCGAATTGAAGGCCGGTCGGACACTCAACACAGAGAGTTGCAGCAAGAAAACCAATCAATTCGAGAAAATGTGGTCAAGATGCAGCGGCAAATGAAAATAATGGAATTCAGACATAATCAAGAATTAGCCATCACCATGAGAGGCATAAACCGTAACACAAGATAGATTGAAGAGCTAAATCAACGGCCTGCCAACCCTCAACACCCTCCACATTCAGCTGGTACAGATGAATCCTGGATCCCTTCCACCTTCCATTCAGTGGCCAACAACAATCAGCATGTCTCAATTCCCCCTGGATTCACGGACCTGGCCTGGGATGGAGAAGTTCAAGCGCAGCAGCAAGAAGGTGTAACCCAAGCTGAAGAAAATAGAGCGTCACAGCGAGACGAAGTTGGCCCCTCTCACTCCAAATCAATGTTTATATGAAGTGTAAATATAAAAAAATTCTTCACAGTTTTGTAGCCATTTTTACTTGGCAAATATGTAGTGTCTACAGCATAAAGGCACCGTTTACTTCTGGTTTCCGCAAAAAATACTGTAATCACAACATAAGTTGGATGATAGATCCATTAGCATCTACTTTTTGTAATGATTGCCTTTTTTTGATAAATATATAAAATCCCCGTTTCTGTTAAAAAAAAAACATTCAGATAATGATCTTAGGAATGTTTTATGATGTACAAGGAGAAGACATTATGGAATGTTGCATTGTATTTGTATACCACAATAGCTTTATTTTCATTCTTTCCATGGTCTTATAATCAGAGTATAAATTTTATTGTAGATGATGGATTGATGGTTGGTGATGAGTACTTTGTAAATGGTGATGACATGTAGTGGAGTGTGGAGTGGTTATGCATCATGTTTTCCAAATTCTTAGTAAATTAAAGAGATTTATACATGTTTTACCTCAAGTTACCTTTGCATTGAATTTTGATGTGCTATTGAATGGAATGAAGGATCTGATGCATGTTGACTGAATGTTGAACATAAGAGTGAGCAAGGTTGAGAACTGTTGAGATGTAGTGGCCATTTTAATTTAACATCAAATAATTAATCAAACATAAACTGTAACAATAATATCTACTTGATTTCAATAACTCGGTAATTTCTTATAAACTTAGCACATATGCATATAAATTTATCATAACGAATATGATTCCATAACAGAAATAAAACAAATACTTAATTTAAATTACCTTGGCCTGATGCTAACCCTTCGCTTTCCACTTGCCTTGTTGACCGTTGTTGAACTGTGTAAACACTGCCCAAACCTTGTTCCACCCTGCCAACTAGGACAACTTCCTAGCTCCAAGATATCATATGGATATCCTGGCCCCCGTGCCCAAAACCTCCAGCAAACCGGTGCTTGTACTGATCCAATCTGACTACAGAACTCAACTCTCCTCTGTGCAATCCCATAGAAACCTCCAAAAATTCCCCCTAGAATGGTAATGCCTCCTTCGTAAAAGAATGCCTTCCACCGTAAGGCTCTCCCCGTCATATTGCCCCTTCACCGAC
>SNQJ01S0003071.1:184117-200560 GCA_010110895.2 Picea sitchensis
TTAAACCATTCAATTATATCCAATGAGCAATGAACAATAGTATAAGAGTTACACCAATACACCACAATACACCATGCACAATATATGAGAAATAATCAATAGTTATTGTTCAAGGGAAGTAATGACTTCCAAAGGTAGCTCCAGCTTCCAAATATAAAGGGAGGGATAAAAATCCAAAAGGAATATAAAATCCTCCAATATCAAGAGAGGGTTTACCTCTCCATCCTTTCCCCTTCCTTCCACCCAAGAATATATGAGAGATAATAAAACTTTACATTAAATCATCACCATCAACTAACCTTCACATAGAACTAGATAATGCTTCCTGAGACTTCTTAGAATTCTGCAATTCTTCACTTCTTAGAATAATATGATCCTGTAGATAATGCAACTCAATGTATTCTCTGAAATGCCTCCAATTTTCACTCCTTGAATCCTCCCCAAAAAGAATTTATAGAAATAATGGTAGACCTTATTCAATTCTAGTTTATTCATGCGAGCAAACTTGTACATAATTCCCCATGCTCAATATTTAACATCAGATTCTGAAATTCACACACAAGAAACTACATCTTTTACTATTTCCAATGAAATTTATCTCACTTTATTTGGATTCTCTATGAAGAGGTTATGACTATTGTACTTGGAACACCTGTTTATGACTAGCTTCAGGACTAGTCAAAAACCCTATCTTCCATAGAGTGTATCTCCAAACGTATAGTGAATAAAGAGATGAAATTTTAACCAGAGGTACCTAGATATTTCTTCTCAATACCATATCAATTTCGTGATCTAAGACATTCTATAAAACAATTTATAGAGAAAATGGTAAGATGACCTGTAAATAACATACCTTATAACACATCACCAAAAGACTTCATCGTTCCTTGAAATATAGCCTTCTTTACTTCAGATTTCCTCCGAAATTCAATTTGTGTGTGTTTAAAATGAATGCATAATGATATGTATTTATACCCTTTATGTCACTTCCTTTTAACATTAGGGCTGACCTGCCACTTTCTTATTTTGTAATTCTTTTCTTTAATTATCTTCAGGGCCAACCTGTACTTCCTTCTTCAATTCACTTTGTCATATTCAAAAACTCATTTCTCCTCAACCATGAGGATCCATGTGACATGTCACCTACCACCAGAAACAACATGATGTATATTATCCATCCATGGGTGTTGTGTCTGCATGTGCATTGTCCTTCATGTCCAAATACCTTCATCAATATTGCGGTCCAAAACCAATGACTAGGGTTCACATCAATGAAAACAACCAATCTTCCAACAATCTCCCCTTTTTTCATTGATGGCAACACTCATGCTCCCCCTGTCATCATGATCCCAATTTCTCTCCCCCTCTGACATCAATGGCAAAGGGTAGGGCTGCTCCCCCTGATTTTAATGGAAAAAGGTAACTCTCTTCTTTGGGGTTGCTCCCCCTGAACATATAGCACTTAATAACACTTCATTTTTATGGTCTCTTTCTTCCTTGGATCATTTTCATGTATTTAGGACGTATATGTTACTTTTTCTTCTTGTTGTAGTTGCAACGAATCTTCTTGAACCTTCTTCTTTGATTTTTCATCTTTTTCAGTCAAATGTGAGAGCATATCCTTGATCACACATTTTACTAACACTGAGTAGATTACGATTCAAGCCTTCAACCAATAGGACATTATTTGCTTTTACATTTTTGCTTCCAAGATCTACTACACCTTTTCCAATTATTTTGGCAGATGAGTCGTCTCCAAATGTAACATTGCCAGCCTTTCTCTTAAAGTTGATGAATCTGTCTTAATCCCTAGTCATGTGTGAAGAAAATCCACTGTCTATGTATCATTCATATTCTTCTTTACATTATTCAGTGGTCAATTCTATTTGACAATCTTGATTGTTTGGAATTTCTTTCCTTCTCCATAYTGTGGTTGGCATAGGGACATTTTCATTCATATATTTGTAATATCGGGTTTTGTGACCAAGATAATTACATTTGTAGCATACAATATTTTTTTCCATCAATGGGGAAAATGAATTATAACTTATGTTGACAAATCCATGATTATTTCCATATCTTCTATTTACACCATTCATGTTTCTTGCATAGTTGTTCCTTTCATTGATTCTGCAATTAATTGACTTATGTCCAAATTTTTTCCAAGTATAATAATGACCAAGAAAGAAATTTTGATGCCTGGGAGTAAGTGACCTTCTTTCTGATGTAGTCCATATGGGTTCATGATATACTCTTCTTTAGTTTCTTTCAAACAGATTGAAGCTTCTTTGATTCCTGAGGTATGATTTATTCTTGGATATTCATCTCTTTTGTAATCATTCCTTCTTTCTGGTATCCTGGTCCACTTCTCATCAACTGTCTGTGTAGCTCTTTCTTCAACCTTCTGATGCCAACTATGCCCTTGCCTCGGCCACAGTCTCTGTGCTAACCTCTCGGTATTAACAGATCGTTCTAATTTCACCTTCGAGTCGAAGTGGCTCTTTCTATTCCTCACTAGAATCTCTATCAAAAACCCGATTCACAGGTCCTTCCTTTTCTCCTGTCATGGCTTCTGCGCATACTTGATCTCTTCCCGACAGAAATTTTGGGTTTCGGGGTTTCGCGATTCTCATTGTCGAGAACTTCAGTCTTCTCGATCCCCCGATCTCTGATATGCCGATTTTCCAAAACAACTTTAACAACATTTAGTCCCCATGGCTACCTTCTGGTTCATGTGACCACTATTCCATATGACTACAGCCCTATGTCTTTCACGATTTCAGGCTTTCAAATGCTGAAACACATGGACCCTTTGTCCTTAGGATTCCTGATCCTCCGAATCACAATTTCTCGAAATGGTTCCCCTTTCGGGATTTTTCTTCAAAAACCTAGATTGTTGCCATGCGTCCCCTCGAGATGGACGGTCCTCATTGCTTCGCGATATCGTGAAATCAAATGCTTATGGGTTCTTTCCCTTATAACTCTTGAATTTTCGATTCCCGACCTCCTATATGATGAAACGACGTCAGTTGGCCCCACAATGGAGATTTCCACCTTGTCGGGGTTTCGGACTTCGCAGTTCCAAAATGTGCGTGCTTCATGTCTTCAAGATTCGTGAAACATCGAATCCTGAAATGCCGATGGACTCTCCTATCGAGATTTTTTCTCGAATTCTCAGATTTCTACCACGCGTCCTCCTATGATGGATGGTCCTCAATCATTTCATGATTTCACGAAATCAAGTGTTGATGTCCTCCTATCCTCTTGAACCTCAAAATCCCAACATGAAAAATGCTGACGGGCTCTTGATCGTCGCCACGTGTCTCAACTGATGGATGGTCCTGATTTAGTTTCGGGATTTCGTGACTTTTGATCCCCCGATGTCACAGTTTCTCTGTCAAATCAAAACCCTGGTAGCCGGAATATCGACGGGTTCTTGATCTCCGCCACGTGTCTCAACAGATGGATGGTCCAGATCAAACTCGGTATTTTAACTATGAAGTGACCCTATCTCCTATCGTTGAGACTTACAATACCCTGAATTTATAAATCCTGATATCTCGACACCTTTCGGGACCTTCACTCTGCTTGCGATATTTTAACCCTCGTGCAACTCCTATCAGATCACACGACTGACGGGTATCTAAGTGAGGATCCGACGACTCACGATATCCTAAGCTTGAACCCTGGAAACAGTCGTAACCTCCTTGCTTCTCTGTCATATCGGATGGCTGACGGGACTTTGCAAATTCTCTATGGAGAATTTCAACCGTTTGTCTCTTCCCTTCGACGACTTCGTAGGTTCGAATCCTTCTGAGGTTTTCCACGACTTCGAGTGTTTCAAGAAACTCCTGCACACTCTCCTTGTGACAAACCTTCAAACACTTCAGTGTTGAACACCTTCGACTCCACGCACTCTTGTCGCAGCAGTCCTTCAATAGTTTCTCAGGTTTCAAACCCTGGATTCAAGCTTGGTCTGTGCACACCTTGCATGACTCCTCTTCCTAACTGCACCCTTGAGGAAATGAGAACAGAAGCTAACCTATCTGAGATTTCAGAGACAAAACCTCTTAACCCTTTTTGTCAACACACTCCTTGCGGACAATTCAACTACATTCCTTGCAGGAACTCTCGCTCAGACAGAGAAACAATTTAAACTCATTTCCTAACTCTTTCTCTCTCAGACTTCAAACATAATCCTGAAATCATTCATACATAGCATAGAAAGAAAATGTATAACAGAAAGAGTAAAACCATGAACATACCATTCAGCATATACATACAAGAAACAAATACAATGCCCGGAATATGAATTAAGACTTCTTCTATTAACTCAAATCTCCGTACATGGGTGTTTTTCAAACACAGTTTCTCTATTCTAGCTTTGTATGCTATTCTCTTGGTAATGTTCTTCACTATCATACAATACTACAATGAGGGTGTCTATATCCATTTTCCCTCCACTCCTAAAATTGTCTAATCTGAGAATTCAAAGCTACCTACTAACATAAATTCCTTGTTAGTCCTTCAGACGAGAGCGGGTCGCTCAAGGTCTGATTACAATCTGTAAGTACGCCTCTCCTTAACTTTTACATTTACGTTTGGCGCATCCATATTCAAAAGTTTTAAACAATTTATCATGTGTCTAAAATGTGTTGGTGCTTGCCACACGCTCGCTTGACGTTGGCGATGCTCCTGCATAATACTCCCTCACTTGAAAATTTTCATGGGCTCCTGTCCATGAGCTCTCTCACGGTCTGTCCATGTTTCTGAATCTCTGCTTCATTCTCCCAGCTGGCATCTTCAACTGGATGTCCTTTCCACTTGACCAAGTATTCAAAGTATTGTTTTCTTCTGGTCTTCTTGCTAACTCTTTTGTCTAGTGTGCTTTCCATCGGCGGCTTCTCTGCAACAGACATCTACTTTGTCCACTGGACCTCTAGTTGTTCATCCCTTGTTCCTTCTTCGTTAGCTTTGTATGGGTACAAATCTTATACATTGAATATCGGAGAAATTTCGATCCCATCAGGTAATTCAATCTCATAAGCATTTGCCCCAAATTTCTTCAAGACCTTACATGGTTTGATCTTCTTCATATTCAGTTTGTTATATGTCCCCTTCGGGAACCTTTCCTTTCTCAGATGTGCCATAATCAAATCACCAAACCCAAAATGAAGTTGTCTTCTGTGTTGATCTTCTTTGCGCTTATACTCTTGGCTCGAGTTCTGTAAACGCTCCTTCACCTGGTTGTGAAGTTCTTTCATCGCTTCTGCAAAATCTTCTGCACTAGCGCTCCTAGTTGTAATCTGTTCTGAATTCCTCAGTTCAGAAATTCCTCTCGGTTGCATGCCATAAGCAATTTGAAATGGACTTTGTCATGTTCTTCTGTTGATTGAATCATTACAAGAAAATTTTGCCTGTGGTAATATGTTGTCCCATTGGATGTGGTGTTATGTCACCAAGCTCCTCAGCAAGTCTCCTAAACTCCTATTCACGAATTATGTCTGTCCATCCATCTGAGGATGATAAGCTGAACTGAACGATAAATTTGTTCCCATCTTTTTCCATAAGGTTCTCCAGAAGTGTCCCATGAACTTAGTGTCTCGATCCGAAACTATGCTCCTTGGTAAGCCGTGAAGTCGAATGACTTCTTTGAAAAATAGATTCGCAATGTGAGTTGCGTCACTAGTTTTCTGACATGGTATGAAGTGTGCCATTTTGTAAAATCTATCCACTACCACAAATATTGAGTCAAACCCTCTTTGTGTTCTTGGCAACCCCAATATGAAGTCCATGTTGACTGCATCCCACGACCTCTCAGGTATGGGCAATGGTTGATAAAATCCTGCATTCTGTCTCTTTCCCTTGGAATGCTGACAAATTCTGCATCTGTCCACAAATATCTTGACGTCTTCTCGCATTCCCAGCCAAAAATATGACTCATTCAGTTCTGCGAATATCTTGTCGTGACCGAAATGTTCGGCCAATCCTCCACTATGTTTCTCCTTCAGAAAATTCTCCCTCATGGAGAATTTTGGAATACAAAGTTGATTACCTTTAAACAACAATCCTTCTTGGATCATGTATTCTGTCCATTGACTTCTGTCCCTGTGAATTTGATTCTCATCTACTTCATACGCCTCCTTAAAATATGGATCATCTCTGTACATGTTCCTGAGATCATCAAAACGCAGTGTTTTGACTCTGAACTCCTGCAATAGCAAACATTTCCTGCTCAAAGCATCAACAACCTTGTTAGCAATTCCAGAAATATGCTTAGTTACAAAAGTAAAGTTCTACATGTATTCAACCCATTTTACATGTCTTTGATTCAACTTTTCCTGTTGAGTCACAAACTGCAGTGCATGATTGCCACTGTATAAGACAAACTCCTTCGGGATCAAGTAATGTCTCCATTTCTTTAATGCTTGAATAATAGCATAAAACTCCTTGTCATACGTGGAGTATTTCACCTTCGCTTTGTTTAGCTTCTCACTGAAGTATCCTATCGGCCTATCTTCTTGACTCAAGACTGCCCCTATTGCAAATCCACTTGCATCACATTTCACTTGAAATTTCTTTTGGAAATCAGGCAACACCAGGATTGGTTGTTCCATGATTTTCTTCTTCAACAAATTGAATCTTTTCTCAGCCTCTTCTATCCAGTGAAAAAACTTGTGTCTCTTATTCACCGTGTCCATCATCGGTGCACTAATCCCACTAAAATTCCTAATGAATTTTCAGTAGAAACTAGCTAATCCGTGAAAACTTCTCACCTCAAAGATATTCTTTGGTGATGGCCAATTCTTGATCACCTCCACCTTATCTGGATCCATCCTAAATTTATCTGCAGAAATAACAAAACCCAAATAGATGAGTTATGTCTTCATGAATGAGGATTTCTTCATGTTTATCAACAACTTCTCCTACTGTAACCTCTTCATCACTGTAGTCAAATGTTTCAAGTGTTCAGCCTCTGTTCTGCTGAAAATCAATATATCGTCAAGATATACGATAACAAATTTTCCAATGAAATCCTTCAGGACTTCATTCATCAACCTCATGAAGGTACTTGGCACGTTCGTTAAACCAAACGGCATAACAAGTCATTCATACAACCCTTCGTTAGTCTTGGAGGTTGTCTTCCATTCATCACCTTCTCTCATACGAATATGGTGATATCCACTTTTCAAATCAATCTTCGAAAAAACAAATTCTCCACTTAAGCAATCCATCAGATCATCCATCCTTGGCAATGGAAATTTGTACCTGATGGTTATCCTGTTGATTTCCCTTGAATCAGTACACATCCTCCAGCCTCCGTATTTCTTTGGACTAAGTACTGTCAGAACAACACATGGACTCAAGCTTTCTCTAACCAACCCTTTGTCCAAAAAATCATGGACTTGTCTCTTGACCTCTTCATTCTCCTGTGGCGTTAATCTATACGCTACTTTGTTTGGTAAACTATCTCCAGATATGAGATCAATATGATGACTCACACTTCTGATTGGTGGCAATGAATGAGGTAGTTCGTCCACTACTATGTCAACGAACTCTTCCAGCAGTTCTTGAACCTCTTCTGGTAAATCATCTACCCTTGTGCTGGTTAAAACAATCTTTCACTTCCTGACCACAATGAATTGCGGTTCCTCCTCCTTCTTAACCTCTGTAAGAAGTTCCTTCCCTCTCATGAGAAGTACAATGTTTCTTACTTCAGGTTTCACCTCCTTATCTTTGATTGGAAGCAACATGTGAGTTCTCCCATTCTTCTCTAAGGTGTATGTGTTCATCCTCCCATCATGAATCACATTTCTATCATATTACAATGGTCTACCCAACAATAGATGACAAACATCCATGGGAATAACATCACAAAGTATCTTATCATTATATCCTCCTATCTTAAATTCAACTAAACATTGTTTAGTGACATTTACCTGATGTCCTTTTTGTAGCCATGAAACTTTATATGGACTTGGATGTTCAATCATCTTCAGCTCCAGATTTTCTACCATCTCCATTGAAATGAGATTATCCGTGCTACCACTGTCCACAATGACCTTGCATACCCTGTCCTTGGTTTTGCAAGCAGTCCGAAAAAGACTATTTCTTTGGACCGAACTCTCCACCTCCTTCTCTGGTGTTAAGAGAACTTTTTGCATCATCAACGATCTTCCGCCTTCAGCATCTTCTGCCTGAAAATTCTATCTCTACACTTCAGAAATGTGAGCCTCACCACCTTCTTTCTTCTTATTTGGACATTCATAAGATTTGTGTACATTCTTTCCACATGTGAAGAACTTTATTACTCCACCTCTTCCTCTTCCTCTACCTCTAGTATGAGGAAAAATGTTTCCATATTCATACTGACCTCTCTAATCGGTATGCTTCCCTCTCTGCGAAATTCCACCTCTCTCAATCTGAGTCTGAGGTTTTTTTCCGTCTTCTTTGTGTTTCAGATTTCTATCCTGGGCAATTGATTTGCCTCTGGCTTGGCTTCTGCCTCGACCTCTCTGACCTTGTTTTCGGCTCAGATTATCTTCATCTTTTAGAGCCATCTGATAAGCATCTTCCACCATTCGGATGGTCATCATGCTCATCTCATCCTAAATGTCGTATCTCATGCCATTCATGTACCTGGCAACCTTTTCATCACCGCTTTCTCGATGACCTACCCTGATGTTCAACCTGTAGAATTCTTCAGTATAGTCCTTCACTGTCATCAGTTTCTGTCTCAAATTTTGCATTCTTTGAAACAAAGTAATCTGGTAATCCTTGGGAATGAATTTTTCCTTCATCTTTTCAATCATCCTATCCCAACTCTTGATTTTCTGCTTGCCTTTGCAGCGTCTGTCAGCTTGTAGTTCATCCCACCATAATGCTGCATGTCCTTTCAATCTTGTGATAGCATGTCTGACCTTCTTGTCTTCCTCGACATATTCATAGTCAAAATAAGTGTCCAGAGCTCTAATCCAGTCTAGAAGTTATTCAGCATCCAAGTTTCCCTCATAAACTAGGATGTCCATTTTTTCCCTCGCACCCTGTTGACGGGAGAAATTGACTGCTCGTCAACTGGAGGAGTGAATCCGGTCTGGGGTTGTCTAAATAACCCAAGCCATTTGGATTGATCCACTCCGATAGGTTTAGCGGCTCCATTGGACGATCTAAGTCCTAGAAAAGTGAAAAAACTAAACTAAAGAAACTAACTAAGTGAAAAAAAACAGTTGTTGCAAATTATATACAAATTTAATATATATATATATATACAGTTTGCTAACTAATATTATTAAACAATAATCCTACTTATTAAATGTACAATTATCGATATAATTAAATCTCTATCATATATGCAACATTCACAAAATGCAAATTTTGATCGAAATCTGCAAAATCATATATGAATTGTCTTATGACAGCGAAGCTAGTATTTTTTTATTTTTATAACTTTTATGAAAAAGAAATGAAATGACAGCTATCTAAGCTAAGCAATAAAAATAACAATCTTAACTGTAAATCTAAACTACAGAAACTAACAGTGAAACATGTTTAGATTATAAGAAATTTATATATTAACTAAACTAATTAAATAGCACTAACAAACTGACCTGTAATAGCGTTTCCTATTCGTCCTGTGCACAGTACTCGATTGCGTTGTTTGATGGGGGAAACCCGGACCATATTTTTCAATACTTCATGTAAACACGAAGAAACAATGCTTTGAGTGCTAATGACAGAAAAAGTAAGACGTAGCAACAACAATTTTATAATTTACAAATGATTACATTAAGATAAATCTCGCTGCAAAGATTTGTATATAACTGCTCATTTAACAAAGAAGATTAACCTTCTGTTCATTAAATTGAAACAGGATAATTGTTGTATGTAAAATGAGAGACATCAAATATGGACACTATTTAAATCCCATCACATCAACCTGTAACAAATTATGATATCTAAAGTAGTCAAAAATTTGATTACAAATTGATGTGAATAAAAACTTGAACAAAAGTATGATATATTGAAGCTAAAGTCGTACAAAACATCCACTTTCATTCGAGTCTGAATAATAACCAATTTATAGTCTATGCTCCCAAGAAGCGATGGTCTTTGTTTACAAAAATAATACATATATAAAGGCCACAAGATCAAACATTCCTTGTGGAAATTATCAAAGCTGTTACAAAAATGATGGGAATACAATCTCCCAAATTCCTATTTCTATCTAAGACTAACAACCTAATCCAAAAGTATGTAAAGAAAAAGCATGTTCAAAGATGCCACTGTCGATCCAATCTCCTTTAAAATTCGTGTGTACCTGTCAATGCACAAGAATACATGATTTTCAAATTGTTTTTTAGTTGTAAAATCAAAACAATTCAAATTTTCATAACTAGCTACAAAATCTCACGATTCTGTAGCTAGTTATTATTTACAAACATAATCGTATTGTATCAATTCAATCATAATAGAAATAGATTTGATTGAGGAAACAAATCCTTTATGCTAATTCAAAGAAAACAAAGTCATTTTAAAATCATTCTTGAAATACCATACCTCGGTTTCAGGGATTCGATTCGATTAAGCTATTTTTGAATTAACAATGGCAGTGGCCGCCTCTACATTTTTGAAAACAAAAGAGTATGTGGTCTTATTCCTTTTATCATTAGCTACCAACCTGTCGTTTTCTTTGGTTAGCACATTTACTCGGTCCCCCAAGGACTTGATTTGGGATTTGAGCAAAGGGACGTCTGTATAATCTCGGTCGAGCCATGAGTTGCATTCGTCGCACTGTGGTTGATCAGGCCGTGTAATTACAGGTGAAGATTTATTAATTTACCAGCAGTTCCATTGTCGAGTTTGATCCCAGGGAAGTTTGGCTCATCTCTAAGGCAGGGTGGGAGATTTGTCACATAATCATAGGGCATGATTGAACAAAGGTCGTGTGAGTATGGATACTCCTCGGTTAGAAACCGCTCGATTTCAGAATCAGAATCTTCCCTCAACAAAATTGGATTTTGGTCTGTGTTTTGTTTAGGTTTATTATGAGAACACCTTGATACCCAACGCGTGGCCTTCTTACCCTTGCAATTCATATCACTGTATCTTTTACCATTTTTCTTTGCAGACCTCTTAATAGGCTTAGAATTGTCTTTTAGACATGAGTCAGGCAGGGTGTCGGGTAGGGCATCATTTGGGTAGGTTGAGGGTTCAACAGAGGGCAAGAGCATAGGAGGGGGAATGACAGACCTGACAAGGGTTTTTGTAACCATAGTCTTGTCAACTTGTCCAATTTCGAGACTGGCAAAGCCATTCCTCAACAAGAAAGCTTCCCAACAATCACCACTCAACCTCAATTGATGAACTATAATATATTTAATTAAACAGTGGTGGAAGAGGATGGAGTCATCTTTCTCCCTCTTGAAGCATTTAGCCATTTTATACAAACTCCGAAGGAGGAAATGTGGCATATTTAAAGGAAAAACTATTAAACTCATGAGCAGTCATAGGTGGTATAGGAAAACTAAACCGTATCTACCCTCGCATGTAATGAACTGCTTAATAATAGCCAACAAATCATGCCATCAAGATTTAAGAGCTGTAACCAGCATACCTTTATCACAACTATTGATCTTCCTTGAGGTAAACAGCAGTGGCCATGGTACTTCATCAACCTTCGAATTTTTAAACCATTTTTTCCCTTCGGCTGGCAGACCAGTGGCTGAGATAAGGAAATCCTCGTTCAATTCGAGTTGGATATCCCAAACTTTGGCCCTACACCCATCGAATGTAAGTGAAAATTGCTGAGTGACTGTGAGGTTGAAACCCTCGAACGTCTCAATAAAAACCCTCCAACCATTCCTCTTTAGGTCCTCTCGAGCGTTATCAAACAACAACAAAGTTTGGACGCCGTTGGGCTCAATTCGCACTACAGGAGCCATAGAAAATAGCACAATATCAACAGGGTAATCGACGAGGGGGTTTGTCAGGGTAGACACAGAACCATTTTTCCCGCAGCTTCTCCAAAACAAGCAAAGGCAACCCGAAATGCAAGATAGAGAGTTAATGCTTATGCATGCGAGGGTGGTGGAGTAAATTGAAACCATACAAAAATATCATGTCGTGTTGTAAAATTGATGGCGCCTTGGTAAAATGTTTCATTCAAATCACAATAGTGTATATCAAAAGCATTGTAAACAACATGTCAAATGAATTATCACATAACCATTGAAAACCATGAAATACATAACCAAAAATCGATCTGAATGTTAAATAAACAATGGAATTTGCATGATTTAAAAGAAACACCAATATGTCGAATATTGCATCAACGATTACATCAAAGACACCAATATGTCAAATAACCATTGCATCAACGAATTTATAAATCGAAACCATATTAACAATAGTCAAATGCAAAGTGAGTGGTGGTTTGATACATATGAAATCAAGGTGTTTTTGAGACCAAGGAGTGGTAACCAGGTTCAAGTAGGTCCATGTTAAACCAAATGATCATTTTAATGCAACCAACATGAATTCCAACAGTGGGTTTTCACGCTTGTAGTCGTGAAAATGAAAACAAAAAGCAGGTATGCAAAAGCGAAAGATAATGGTGTCGTTTAAAAAAAATTGTGACGAGTATTGAGGGTTTAAAAACCCTTGTGTAAGCAGCTTATAAGGAAAAAGATAGGAATTAATATGGCTGCCAACACACCCATCCTTGCGACAGCTCTAATCAAGCATTCATTTGCGGCATCGTCCACTGAAATTTCTTCTTCTTCATGTTCAACTTCATTTTCACTTTTGGAATCACTAAGATCCCCAGCACCGACTATGTGTCTTTGTGCTATGTTCATGTCCTCAAGTCTGGCACGTAAATCACACATTTCCCTTGCCATTGCTGGGTCATGCATCTTCCTACCTCTTCTTCTTGGTATTTCCCTTTCCTCTAGCGGATCGGGTGTTTGCCTATTCCTTCTTCTTGGCGGCATGGTGAATCTTCCTTTTCCTTGCTACAGAAAGAAAAGAAACCTTTATGTGCTATGATATCAAACCTGACGCCGACTATGCCCCTATCTCGGCCACAGTCTCTGCGCTGACCTCCCGGTCTTAACGGATCATTCTAATTTCACCTTCGAGTCAAAGTGGCTCTTTCGATTCCTCACTAGAATCTCTGTTAAAAACCCAATTCACAGGTCCTTCCTTTTCCCCTGTCACGGATTCTGTGCATACTTGATCTCTTCTCGACAGAAATTTTGGGTTTCGGGGTTTTGCAATTCCCGTTGTCGAGAACCTCAGTCTTCTCAATCCCCCGATCTTTGATATGCTGATTTTCTGAAATGGCTTTAACAGTGTTTAGTCCCCAAGGCTACCTTCTGGTTCATGTGACCACTATTCAATATGACCACAGCCCTATGTCTTTCATGATTTTGGGCTTTAAAATGTCGAAATGCATGGACCCTTTGTCCTCAGGAATCCCAATCCTCTGAATCTCAATTTTTCGAAATGGTTTCCCTTTCGGGATTTTTCTTCAAAAACCTATATTGTTGCCACGTGTCCCCTCGAGATGGATGGTCCTCGTCACTTCGCGATCTTAGGAAATCAAATTCTTATGGGCTCTTTCCCTCGAAACTCCCGCAGTTCCAATTCCAAACCTCCTATATGATGAAATGACATCAGTTGGCCCCACAATAGAGATTTCCACCTTGTCGGGGTTTTGAACTTCGCAGTTCCTAAATGTGCATTCTTCCTATCTTCAGGATTCGCGAAACACCGAATCCTGAAATGCCGATGGACTCTCCTATCGGGATTTTTCCCGAATTCTCGGATTTCTGCCACGCATCCTCCTATGATGGACGGTCCTCGATCATTTCATGATTTTGTGAAATCAAGTGTCGATGTCCTCCTGTTCTCTTGAACCTTGAAATCTCGACATGCAAAATGTCGACGGGATCTTGATCGTCACCACATGTCTCAACTGATGGATGGTCATGATTCAGTCTCGGGATTTCGCGACTTGTGATCCCCCGATGTCGCAGTTTCTCTGTCAACTCAAAACCCCGGTAGCCAAAATATCGACGGATTCTTGATCTCCACCACATGTCTCAACAGATGGACGGTCCAGATCAAAATCAGGATTTTCACTATGAAGTGACCCGATCTCCTGTTCTCGAGACTTTCGATACCCCGAATTCAGAAATCCCGATATCCCGACACCTTTCGGGATCTTCACTCTGCTTGCGAGAGTTTAACTCTCGTGCAACTCCTTTCAGATCCCACGACTGACGGGTATCTAAGTGAGGATCTGGCAACTCATGATCTCCTAAGCTTGAACCCTGGAAACAGTCGTAACCTCCTTGCTTCTTTGTCATATCGGACGGCTATTGGGACTTTGCAAATTCTCTATGGAGAATTTCAACCGTTTGTCTCTTCCCTTCGACGACTTCACAGGTTCAAATCCTTCTGAGGTTTTCCATGACTTTGAGTGTTTCAAGAAACTCCTGCACGCACTCCTTGTGACAAACCTTCAAACACTTCAGTGTTGAAAACCTTCGACTCCATCCACTCCTTGCAGCAGCATTCCTTCAATAGTTTCTTAGGTTTCAAACCCTGGATTCAATCTTGGTCTATGCACACCTTGCACGACTCTTGTGCCTAACTGAACCCTTGAGGAAATGAGAACAAAAGATAACCTATCTGATCTTTCAGAGACAAAACCTCTTAACCCTTTTTGTCAATGCACTCCTTGCGGACAATTCAACTGCACTCCTTGCAGGAACTCTCTCTTAGACAGAGAAACAATTGAAACTCATTTCCTAACTCTTTCTCTCTCAGACTTCAAACATAATCCTGAAATCATTCATACACAGCATAGAAAGCAAATGTATAACAGAAAGAGTAAAACCATGAACATACCATTCAACATACACATACAAGAAACAAATACAACGCCATGAATCTGAATTAAGACTTCTTCTATTAACTCAAATCTTTGTACATGGGTGTTTTTCAAACACAGTTTCTCTATTCCATCTCTATATGCTCTTCTCTTGGTAATGTTCTTCACTATCATACAATACTACAATGAGGGTGTCTATATCTGTTTTCCCTCCACTCCTAAAACTGTCTAATCTGAGAATTCAAAGCTACCTACTAACATAAATTCCTTCCTAGTCCTTTAGACAAGAGCGGGTCACTCAAGGTCTGATTACAATCTATAAGTATGCCTCTCCTTAACTTTTACATTTACGTTTGGCGCATCCATCCTCAAAAGTTTTAAACAATTTATCATGTGTCTAAAATCTGTTGGTACTTGCCCCACGCTCGCTTGACGTTGGCGATGCTTCTGCATCACCTTCTTGTTGGTATTTGTATATTCTTTGTATGAAGTTTCACCCATACATCCAAGATGTGTTAAGTCTTTTGGCACTTTATATTTTCTTAAGCTCTTCCTCAATGAAACAACTTTGTGTTCAAGTTTCTCACAATCTTATTCTTTCTTCATCATTTGGACATTCCTTACTTATCCTATTCTTCTTGATTCTTCAAGTAGAGTTTTCAAGGAAATGGTTTCTTCTCTTAGTTTCTCAAAGTCTTATAATTGTTTCTTCAAGCTTACAACTATCTTTTCACAACTACCCAATTGACTTCTTAGTTTTCTATGCATGTCTTTGACCTTGCTATTTTCAATCTCAAAATGCTTCAATTTTTTAAGATTCTCATCTTCTTGTTGAATCATTTTTGCTTCATGATTTTCTTCTTATTCATTGGACATTTATTCTTCAGTGCCATATATTTCAATTCTTGGATGGGGACATTCAAATTCAACATGTCCTACTCCTTCACAATTAAAGAAAAAGAACTAACCTCTATTTGCTTCTTTGAAATCTAAGATGTTGTAATTTGATTCAACTTCTTCTTCTTCTTCTTCTTCTTATTCTTCTTCTTCTTCTTCCCTTTCATAAAGGTCTTGTAGCTTGTCTCAAAGCTCTTTTGTTGATGCACATGATCCTACCTTGGATTTCACTGATTCTGTCAATACATCCAGGATGGTATCTATTGCCAATTTGTTGTTCCTTTTTGCTTCCTTTTGAGTTGCAGTCTTTGGTTTCTTCAAAGCAATGTATCCTAAAGAAACTGAGAACCAAACATCTTCCCCAAGATTTCTCAAATAAGTTTCCATTTTATTACTCCAGTATTGAAAATTGCTTCCATCAAATGGTGGAATCCCATTTGGAATGTTGTCTTCCATTTCTTCTCAGGATATTCCTTCCAGTGATTAAACTGTACTAAAGGTAACCCACTCTGATACCAATTGTTGATACTAAGAGGGGGGTGAATCAGTATCAAGTACAATTAAAAAAAAAAATCAACTTATACTTAAACCATTCAATTATATCAAATGAGAAATGAACAATAGTATAAGAGTTACACCAATACACC
>SNQJ01S0003071.1:203154-227508 GCA_010110895.2 Picea sitchensis
CCATTCCAAAGGAGAAGATCATGGAGATTTGGTTGGAATATCTTATCTAAGATATATGAGAGATATGTGTGAGGATTTAAAGGGATTATATTTTGTAATAATGGAAAATAGGTTGAGAGAATAGTGGATCTGTAATAATGAGACGGTTATATTATCTTCAAGGCTCTCATGTATAAAAGAGAGTGCTCTCTCTTCATGAGAATTCAATTAGGATGTAATTAGAATCAGAGTAGTCATTAGGATTCAAAAGAGAAAGGGATTCTTAGCTTTGATTCATATTCTTTCATTGTTATGCTTTCATGATTGTCATTTGATTATTGTTATGTAATTCAAGATAGCTTTCTTGTGTGAGCTCACATATGTTATTTGTCGTTAACTCTTCACATGTTGTATTGTTTTTCCTTTATGCAATTTCCTTCTTTCCTAGATTAATGTTTCCTGCTTTCCTAGATTAGTTTCATTTCAGAAATTTAGATTAGATTACTTCTACTTAAATCCTACATATATAGTGTGTGTGCTTTGTAAGCCTACGAACCTCGGATTAAAAAATTAAGTGGTTGGGCAAATACTACAACGGAATTAAGCGACAATATTTCCGCCTAGCACAGAGCATATACAAGTAATGTATAAATTATCCCCCACTTTTAAATACAGTTACAATGCTACTTTCATAATGGATTTTTATAGAGTAGAGTGCAAGAAATATGAAAATCACTACCCTCACTTAATCAAGGATTGGTAGGGACACCCTGAGAAATTTAGAGCAGATACCCATGGCATATATCCCACAACATCATTAGACACCAATATGATTTATGTGGATATGATGTTGTGTAGACTTTTTGGGAGGAAAGACTCTACTCATTTCTTGATACCATGGGTAAAAATCATGCATGAAGTAGTAGAGGGATATTATTTCAACTGGGTCAAGATATTATCAAACAATTTGACCAATGAAGTCACAGAGTATCAGTCGTTGAAGGCCAAAGGGAAACCTGCCCCTTTATACACGTTGGTATACATTATGGATTCCATTTATTTTATGACGCCTTTCCCTTTGATGAGTTGGAGCTGGACCCCGACCAACGCCAAGCCCATCCATTTCTATCACTCCAAGTTGTGGGAGGATAAAGCCAAAGATTTATTTTATGAAATCTATCATTACGTAGTGTTTCCAATGCATATCGACCTCTACGGTTTCCTGCCTCCCAGGATTTCATAAAGGATCATGGCCAACCTGGGGAAAATAACAGACTGGTATATTGATGAACATTTTTCCTACATCATGTTTTTTGGGTGTTTAGTTCCCCCACACGCTTTACCAATTTTTTTACCATATTGGCTGGTGTGTCAAGAGGTAGCATATCAAACTGTGATTGGTGGGATCAACAAAGAATGGAGAGAAGCCTAGAAAAAGGTGTGGCCAAATGTCCCACTTGAGGTTGGTATGTTTTCATTACAAGATTTTGGTCATTCGAAAGTAGAGGTTGCATCCCTAGAAGACGTCAAGTTGGTTAATATTGAATTTAAGAAGCATGATACATAGAAGATCATGGAAACCCACCTGGCTCTATACAATATAAATAAATATGTACACAAATCTTCCCCACAAGATGAAATATTTCATGGAGTCATATCCTACCAGGAAGTGTTGAGTAGAGTTTGAGCTCTGGCTCTAGATCAATTAGCCCGCTTCTACAATTTCCAAAGGCACGGGAGGAATAGTTTGCCTAAGGTACTATAAGGAGAACCTTTGATACCTCCATCTACACAGGAAGATACACATCAGGGTTTGGAGGAAGGAAGTTCCAGTGAATAGGATACTCAAGAAGATCTGAAGAAAGATGAAGTTTTAACATAGAAAGTGGATATTGCATTATCAAATCCACCTGGTAATCTAGCAAAAGCTCAATTTGAGGTGTTGATAAAAAGGGGACAAGATACTTCACCATCCACACCAAATAAACCGGTTGCCAACACAGTAGAGAAACAACCATCCACCAATATAGGTATCCCCATCATGTCATTAACACCTTTACAATCAAGTCAAGAAAATACAAATGCCGAAGTCATATTTATAGAGGACCTTACTCTGATTTCCGCTGAAGAAATTCCTCCCTCAGATTTATTTTTCAACAAGAAGAGAAGGGCCATAGTTAAAAGAGAAACACATCAAAAGGATGGTGCAACAGTCAAAAGGCAGAGGATGTTATATGATGGACAGGGTCTAGATGATACATAATTCGCTATGGAAATGGTAGGCTCATTAGGTGCATTTTCCACGACTAATCAGTGTTCGGTAGAAAACCTAGCAGAGAAGTTGGAACAAATAAATATATTGGTAAAGTAGTTGCAATACCAAACGATAACCATGGAAAAAGATGTGAGAAATCAGATGAATAAGGATTTTGAACAAGTCAGAGCCGGTGACATACAACAAATTCAACAACTCAAAACCAACCTTGATGAGCTATATTAGAATTCACATGCCAATCGAGAATTATCCACTCAACAGGGAGAATTGATCAAGCAACTATAGGCCAAGATAGACTTGGTTGAAGGAACAACAAAGGAGATGACAAGTTTCTAAATTCAGGCCCTAGAAGTATAGGAAAAGATGAAATCAACCCAGCTAGATATTTTTATGAAAGTGGAAGCCATTCAAAATTGTTACTGGGTGGTAGACCTCTCCCTAAATAACATTTACATTAAGGAGAGAGAATCCACTGCAGCTCGGGCCAAGTTTCAGGAGGATATCTTTTTAAAACCAAAATATGACATACCAGAGGTTCCTCGATTGTCTCTCTCTGAGAAAACTCGAGGAGACATAATTTTGAAGGCTTGGGAAACATATCTGGCTGAAAGAAAAAGATTATCCAGAGAGGTAAATAAATCTTGTGAAAAGGCATTGTCTTCACTAGACAAAGGGTTACTAGATGTTGAAGGAGATAGTATCTCTGAGGCCCTGGGGCAGATTTACAGAGCAAAGAATCAACAAAATTCTAAGACCCACAAAGAAGAAGCCCGGACAACCATCCAACAAATGAACCAAATCAATCTTATCCAATTAAACAAATGAATAGTAGATCCCAGTTTCTAGCTACAAGCCACATATTTCGGGGCGCATAAAATACAGGATAGGTTGCCTCATATAGAATATACATTGTATATATTTTTAAGCAAATGAAGCAACAAAACCTTCTGGGTTGGTAGTACAGTTGGTAAGAAGATGTATACAGCCTAATGAATACGGGAAAGCAAGCACATCTAAAAACCAGTAAGAAAACAGTTACACACTAATCACATAGATCATGATCAGATGCCAGTTGTTTCCAAGCTAAATGAGGAGGAGAACGTCTCTGCCAGCAGGCGAAGAGACAAAGGAGATGTTAATGGAACCTTTTTAGTTTTACATATTGTAATTTTTACTCTTTTTAAACTATGAGAAGTCTAACCATTGGGTTGAGACCATTTTGTATAAATACATACATTGAAGACTTATTTCAGGTTGCTTCTTGCTGATTGTAATAGGGAAAACTCTCCTTATAGAGTATTAATACAAGTGCAGACAAAGATTCCAAGTTTTGTTCAAATCTAGGTTATGTTTTTCTTTGTCTTCCATTTCTCAAATTTCCTTATGTATTCCTGAATAAATGTTTGATTCCAATTTAGTAAAACAACTACTGTAATATCATTGCATCAGTAATTTATTGAGTAAGTATCTTTTTCTTTGTATTTACTGTGAGTATTACAAGACCTACTTGATGTGTGAGTTACTGTACTTTTAGACTTTATTCAAGGTTATACTAATCTATTTTCTTCTACTGTAACAAGGTGGGACTCATCTATAATTGATGCCTTGCCTTGTTCCACAGTTTTTTAATTTTCCTTCACATCATTTATTATTTCGATTGTGACTTAGATACGAAATACGACCTCTGGTTGTTACGTAGTTAATTTTGTTAAGGAATTTTTCTCATATAACCGAGGTAAGAAAAGCATTTTAAAACACACCCTTAAAAACTTCCTTGATGCCTGACATTATCCTTTGAGACTTAAGTTTAATCTTAGGACCAACAGCTAGTATGAAATCGAAGTCTTACATGAACCCCTTCACAAGAGAGCCAAGAAAAATGATAATGATGTAATTATCAATCCGTTGCTAATGTGAGAAAATATAGTATGTTTTCAATGTGTGTTATTTTTACCATGAGTTCTTTGTTTGGTCTTGAAAACCTACGGAGAAGAGAGATCATTGTCAAAGGTTAAATATTTCATTTAAACATATGTTGGAAAGAAGCCACGATAAAGGATTGAAGGCTCCAAAGGTCCAGATTGTGGATGCAGATCTATTATAGTAAAATTCCTACCTGAGGACGTAGATTTCTACGAGTTAATTGAAAGTCGATCTGCTGAGGTTGGATTTGCTGCCCAAGAAGAGAATTCTGTGTAATCTTCTTTGATTATCATGAGGGTGCTACCAGTGTAGGAGGTATGCATTACCAATTGAACATGATACTAATGACTTTGAGAGGGGTGACTGGCAGGCCCAATTGCATATTCTTCCTTTCAACTTCTGCGAAAGAAAAGCAGATTGAATCTGTAACTAGTGTCTACATGAGAGGATAAGTAAACGCGTAAGTCTGTGACTATTGTAGAATTTGATCTACTGTGCAAGAGGAGTTGCTATCATATTTCTCCTATATCTTCAGAGCAGATGGCCATAAAAAATTTTTACTTGATGAATTGACATTTGGTATCCCACTGTGGATCGATATGAAGGAGGAGTCATCATAGACGGACTACCTATTTTTTCTACTTCTTTCTACTGATATATATATTTAATTATGCGTGTTTTTCAAGTATGTGTGGTAATGACAACATAGTAATTAATAGTTTTATTAGTGTGAGTTTGAGAGATTGTGAATTCAATGAATGTGTATTGAATATTGTATGATATCTTGGAATGATTATGTAAGAGAAAATATTATTATAATTGACCACTCTAACAAGTTGCAGGTGCATAATGAATATCCGAGAAGATGGATTCAGATCTTGTGTGCGGGTGTGCTATTTATGTGTTAAGGAAAAAGGAACTCTTGTTTCTTGATATAAGATGGAAGCCCCAGTTTCAAGAACAAATGTTCTTATGTTTGTTAAGAAGTCACCTTTTATGATTGAATGTTGAGGACATTCTATATCTAGACTTCCTTTCTAGAAACTGACGGATAGACAAAATCAAAATATATGACAAGTGGAGGTATGCCCATGGGATGCTTCATTACTTGACAACGTTTTTCATGGAATCCCCGTTGAGCCACGTTTTTCAATATTGTCTGTTGTACAAGTTCATCAAAGATGGTCAGAAGCGTTTGTACTTTGAATGTGTCTAGTGGGAATCTCGAAGTTGAGGTGAAGAAAGAGAGGAAACAGTGAGATTGCAGAGTGGGTTTAAGTGTTGATGAAGACTAGCCAAACAATGATAAATATTGTAATTTGTGATTGTAAGTTTTTGAATGTAAGCATTAAAGGGGGGTGTTAGTGATAATGCTTACATTAGTGTTGTACACTAAGTTTGCAAATTGGTTCGAGTTTATTGGAGGTTGTTGAGAGATTCTCTCAACCTCTCTCTCCAAGATTAGAATAAATTGGATCTCACAACACTTATTTAAGTGTGATGTATCTAAGTGTAATAGTATAATACAATTCTATTTTTTTGTGTGTCTCTCTGCAATCTCAAATTCTATGTGGGGGCACGGTGAATTTGTTTTGTGGAGAGGATATTTGTTTCATTGTATTCTAATGGTTCAAAACAATATAATTTTTTGTACTTGAGGTTTAATTCTATATTGGTGGTGATTTTTTCTTGTCTATGTGGTGTTCTATCATAGTGGATCTTTTTATGTGAAGAATGTAGGTTGTGTATGCATGTGGGTGTTGGTTTTCACTTTCACATGGTCTCAAACCAATGGTTTATTGTTCATTTACGTGGTAGAGGTGTTTCTGGTGGGTGTTCTATATTTTTTGTTGTGGTTTGGTATTTTTGGGTGGCTCGTTATTCTTAATGTTCTAGTGGGATTTTTTTATTTCATGCATGGTTTTGGGTGTTGCAGCTTTGGTATTGGAAATTTGGAGTGTGACGAAGGTGGTTTGGTCTACTAGATTTGATGTGTGAATCTAGAGCTAGCTCATTGTATTACAGTCTTTTGTATTCCATACAATCATTAAAATAATTTGAGCTTAATTATATTACTGTGTTTTTTGCAATATATCTCTAGGTTTCCTTGTTATATCTCTTCCTTCATGTTATTCTCAATATAATACTCAGAATAATGTTCACAAGTAAAACTAATAGAAAAGTTCTAAGAAAGGTACTAACATATAATATTTTTTCAATCAACTTATGCAAACTTCAATAATTTCAACCACTCCTTGTCCTTGTCTAGGATATTAATGATCACTTGTTAATGCATCACACATAATTAAATTGCAATTCAAATATTTAATTACATAATTGATGTAGTTCGACAACTTCTTTCTTCGTCATTATATAATATAATATAATATAGTATAGTATAGGTAATATAACAGTCTTGGTGTGTAGTTGAACAACTTCTTTTTCATGAGGTTTATAATTCATTGCCAAGACTTTATGGTGCTAGAAATCGAAAATTTTTAGTATCTATATGGTTGGACTTATTATTTATGTGATTTGAATATTTGGTTGCGCCAAATAACTTTAAATATACTCATACGTTGTATTGAGAATTATTTTACTTAAATAATTAAGTTAAATTTGTATATTTATTATGATATAAATATTTATGGTTGAACTTATTAGTCCCTTCTGTAGGCATAGAGGGACTATAGAGATCAATAATGCGTTGACTACATAATAGTTTGTCCTTTAACCTCAAATATTTGTAGAATACCTATTGTTGGAGCTATGGAGTTAAAAGCATATATTTTTATATAATAAAAAGTAACATATATTTATTGATTTGATTGGATAAGAGATTCGAGGTCTTATTGCCATCTTTGCTATTCCCAATGTATTATATGGCAACATATACAAAGTTTTTCTCATAGATAGTATTTTTTAATCATATATTTTTCCTCTATATTGCTTGAAGGTTGATTAATGCTAGCATTAGTTGGAATGTTTTTATTAGAATTTTCTGCTAGGCGATTATATCCATAAGTTTTCATATGTACTAAGCATATTGAATTGTTTTGATATCCAATCTTTGTAGTGATTGAGAATTCCAAAGTTTATGGCGTCTTTGGCGGATGTATATTTGTTGAAATGTATTGACACTTATTCTGAGATGCCTCAATATGCCTGACAATGTAAATGTTTACATGACGCGACATACTCCAACACCCCTAACAACTTAAATGTTTGCATACCGCAAGGTCCTTAGACATCCTAGAAGTCTTAAATGTTTATGTAAATACGCTTCTCGGAGTACATTTTTCCTCGAAATTTTCTATACATTTATAGTGAATTTGCATAGTCTTGTTTGTCCACCGCCAATTCGACAAACATTGTATGTTTCATCCTTGTTCTTCCATTGAAGTTACATACATTGTTTATTGGTTCGATGAGTGCTTCTTCTTCGCTGGTTTATCGGTTGCTGCCATTGTATGTTTCATCCTCATAATCATTGAAGCTACATACATTGTTTACTCGTTCGGTGAGTGTTTCTTCTTCGTTGGTTTGTCGGTTGCTTCTTGTTGTTGTTTCACTTGTGATTCGACCTGCTCTTCTGCATTTCATCGTTTCGGAGTAAGTTTCGATGCCATAGTTTCATTTTGTATTGCTTGTTTGTTGTTCAGTGTTTGTAGTTTGCAAGTAAGAATGTTTTCTTATTTGTAGTCACATGTTCCTTGTATGTTTTTGGTTCCTTCTATGCTTGGGCCGTAGTTTCGTAATCGTTGGAGATACATATGTTGTTCACTAGCTCGGTGGTTCTTGTTGGTTCGTTGGTTCGTGGGTTTTTGGTTCTGTTTGTTTGTTTGGGGTTTGCACTTTGGGGCCCTGGGGGTGCAGTTTAGCCTATTCATACTTTCTAGCTTCTTTGGTCCTTTCCTTTTTCTTTTGTTTGATTCATCCTTGCAGAGTTGGGGTGCAACGACGGTGGTTGGAGCTTTAAGTTTTTCCTTTTTTTGGATTATTATTGTTTTTTGGGGGCACTTTATGGTGTTCAGCCCCTGCACCCACGAGTCGACATGCAGTTGTGTTATTTTCCATGTCTGTCAAGGTCGATATATGTTATTCTGTGAGATTTTGTTGGTGCTCCAGTCCTACCATGAAAGAAAATAGTTTCATGCAAAATTGTTGGAGGATTACATGTGAAGTTACAATATCCGGTGTTTTTTTGTTGGAATAAAGCATATGTATGCAGTCTACATTTATAAACCATGTATTGTCAGATGTGAGGATATGACATTACATGTTCTTTCTCCTCTACATAGACTTGTGTGCACATGATAGAATTTGTGTTGTGCTTGAGATATGATATGTGCAACAAAGATTCCGCAAGATTATATTTTGATGTCTGGAAGCATGTCTGGGTGGTTTGCCATGGAAAAATGAGAACTTGTATCGTGGGCATAGTAGTATATGTAGAGGATAAAGAACATGGTTAAAGGGAATATCTGGATAAATTGCCAGGTAAAACCATAAATCATTTAGCTGCGGCCATGCAATTGCATGATATTTTGTGCCTTGTAATATATTTTGGCCAGGGAAAAAAAATCTACACGTTTACAGCCATGGATAGAGAAGTGAAAAGGTTATGTTTCTTCCTTTCTAGACTGTTCGTTCAGTCATTTTTGTTGTGTGTACATATTGCTTGTTCTCCGATGAATACCAGCTTCCATTGATGTTCATTGAACTTTGTGCATTCCCACATTCAAACAAACAGAGTAGCTGGAGAAAATGAGGGAGTCTTGACTGCATCGGCTAAAGAGGATATAGAAAGGTGCATGCTTCTACTGTTGTTTCATATTGCGTTGTTTTGTATTTCATTTATGGTCTATATATGTGTTAAACTAGTTGCATGCCTTCCTACATGGTAAGTTATGTTTATTGCATGCGTTCCTTCCTGCATACTAAGATGGTTCATGTCCATTGTGTTTGTGTTGCATTGTTGCATTTAAACAAAGAGAATGGTTGGACAGGACGAAGGAATTTTTGGCGGGTAAATAGACCTGTTTCTCTTTCTTTTAGATGTCTATCTTCATACTAACTTACCTTCGTGTCCATTGCATCTTCGACGTTGCTGCCTTGGAAAAAAAAGGTTGATTGGACAGGAAGATGAATTGTTTCGTGCAATAGCAGAGGGTTATGTGGTGCAATCTTATAAAATTTATACCAAGTGTGTGGGTAAATTAAATATACAAACCTGGTGGGGGCATATTATATTAGAGTTGAAAACAATGACTTTGCAATAATGGGCCTTTTCATGCTTCCTATTTCTACTTTTTCCATTTTCTATTATCCCTTTTGTTTTCTATTTCATCTACCTAGTGTGCTTTCCGAAAATTCCTTCGTGTGTCGGTTGGTGGACTAACGGATTCACATATGTGTCCGTGCTTCTACCTTCTTCCATAGTTACCCACTTTAGTGATTGCAGGTGCCAGGATGGTAGGTTGAATATTTCTCCCCTGTCTTTTGGGAGTCCGCAATATATAGATTGGTCATGGTGCCCCGCGCTCATGCCCATTTTAATGTTAAACATTTCTCCAGTTAAAAAATTCAAATGCATACAATTTTACGGTTATTTGGTCCTTCCGATGGAATATATACAATGCATATTATTATTTAGTCTTGATGTTCATCTGCACATGCTTGCATCAGAAAATGTTGGACTAGTGACATGGGCATGAGCATTCAGTCATCCCAGACATCAACAGACTGACAAAGACAAAGGTAAATATGCATACGCTCTTCTCTTACTATGTTTACTAAACAAATTTTTTGGGTTATATATTCATCAATGGCATGGAAGATATGTTGATGTCATCTGCAATACATTGTTTGTATCTCGCAAGAAGTATCGACAAGTACAAGTGAGACGCCAAATGTGATGCTTGTTCCGCAGACTAAGAGGTGTGGTTGTGAAACTCTGGCTCCATAGTTCATCAAAACTATGTGTGTACTTGTAGCACACTACCATTCACATTAGTTTTCCTTTTCAAAAAATGTCATCAGGTCTAGAGTTGTGACATCTAAAGTATTGTCAATAGAGAGCTTGAACAACCTCCAAACTGGAAAATTGTTCGTCGAGGACATAATGGTTGTCTATAGAACCTACTTGGATAAGGAAAACAAAAGTAGATCCATTATGCGTGCTGACATGACAGACAAGGATGCCATGATGACAGTGACACTGACTGTTCCTCCACAACTTGTCCAAAAACATGCAGAAAAGATATTGTCGCATAATGGGATATCCATTACAAATTTTAATATATTGCCAAAAATAGTATATGACCATGGCGAGTGCGATCGAATTATTTCTCTCAATGAAACAAGAATTGTGGAAAAAAAATTCGTTGTTTTTCCAGAATATCGTTTCATCCTGGACTCGACTATTAGCCAGATTGCACAGAGCACTGATATTTATCCAATCGGAAAAATTGGGGTTGTTGTCACACTGGCGAGAAAATTTGGATCACAACACATTCTCCATATAAAGGATGGAGAGTCTGACAACAACAAGGCAATGGTACCTCTTTTCATATTTAGTTTTGTCCTTTACTTTCGCATGTGCATGTATGTCAGATAAGTTACACAAATATTGCACTATTCCATGTTGCAGCTACAATTGTTCAATACGTATTCAGATTTGTTTTCGTCAATGGAACAACAATTGCATAGAGGGAAGATTCCACTTATGATGTTAAAAAATATAACAAAGAAGAGGGATGCGAGAGAAATGATTTTTCGGACAACCCATGAACGTTTGTAATAGAGTTGCGAGTAGAGATAGTAGAGGATCTGAAGAAACTAGCTAGCTCTACAACTGTTGTGCGTATACATCCACAAAATCATCCTCACTTTGCTTATAGAAATAGCCTTCAACAAATTTGTGCACCTTCTTAATTTTTTATTTTTTTTTAAAGGGGACGGCGTGGTGCAATTGTGTATTATGTTGTTCAATGTATTAATCCCTTTGCTTGCATTCCTAGGTTGAAGGTATTTTAGTTGCAGCCAATGTGTACTCGACCCACTTTGAGCCTGTATGTGCAAAATGCAACTCCGTTGCTTCTGCCTCTGCTTTGATAAGTGATGATACGATTGATTCTCTGTGATGCGATGAAAAATTTCCATATATATATGGACATTGCATGAATGTTGTTATCTGAATTGTGGGCAACACAACCATCTATTGTATGATTAGGCATCCTCTATTACAAAATCTGCTTCCTGAGTTAGCAGAGTTGTTGTATGAAACGTATGTACAGAAAAAGGCAAGCAGTGTCTACATGTTGTGGCATCTTCGGATACACATCAAATTCACCTTGAATGAGGACAATGCAATTTTTCATATTGACTGAAGAAGGGGAAAAAATATATATATATATCAAAATTTGGCAAGAAATGAAAATACCTCATGTGTCTCTGTAACATTTGTTGAACATTCATATGAATGTTCGTTGGACTTGGAACATATCTCTGTAATCCCCATATATCGCATGTTGCCAGTTATTTTCTACTAGGAACATATACCAGATGCAAGAGAAAACGAATTCGGCGACGTCTTTTATTTGTATATCAAAATGTTTGGTGCAAATGTCGATGGGTTCTTCTCTATGGAACCTTTTGGGAACTTTCTTGCAGTGTGTTTAAAGTATGGTTGGTTCTTGGTTATCTGCTTTGTCTGTCAATTTGTATACCATGGAACTCAAACTTTTCTTTGGAGGACACAGAACAATATAATTGATTTTTTTAGCTAGTTGGCCCGCAAATCCGCTTGATAATTTCTATGGCGCTATGACGCAAATGTACTATGTGGCTTGCTTTAGCAGATTTTCTTGATCGATGAACTTGGTCAAATTTTTGTTCTGAAAATAATTTGAAATCAACGAATATATAGTGTGTGAAGTGCAACTATCCTATCATAGCAACAAGAGGCTCTTAAAATTAAAATTGGTCGTTGTTTTGGCATTTTTGCTTATTCGATGAACTTGACAAAATCAATATCCTAGAATAATTTGAAATCAACGAATATATATTGTGTGGAGTGCAATTGTGATATCATATGAACAAGAGGGCCTTAAATTCAAATTGGTCCTCGTTATGCTTCCAGTGATAGAATTTTAAAAAAACTTTATTTTCTTTACTTCATTTTTTAAAAAATAAGCGATTTAACATCCTTTAATAATTTATTGTAATTCACTTATACAATATCAATAGTTAATATTAATAATTTAGTATTTGAAAATAATGTTTTTAGATAAATTTAGATAGGATGAGAATCCCTAAACAATTGCAATATTGAACCCACCAGACGTGGAGTCTGCAAGTCCACCTATCAATTTGTATATTGCAGAAGTCTCGGTGATATTGGTTGAACACAGAACAAAAGAGGCCCAAATTTCAACCCGCCAGGCCGCGAACCCGTGATCCAAAAAGTGCCCAAGTATGGAATGAGGGATCCGCATATGCTCTATAAAATCCCGTCAATACTTTCTAAAAGTACATGTTTACTATGTATTGGTCATTTGTCGAAAAAAATTTATATCAGTCGCCCGACCAGATTGTACAAACTTTCTCGTCTAATTAAATTCTGGAATATCAAAATTTAATATTAATAATTTAGTATTGAAAATAATGTTTTTAGATATGTTAGATAGTTGATATGGATTCGCATCTGTAAACAATGGTAAACTTGAACCCGCCAACCCTCAAGTTCATCTGTCAATCTGTATATCGTGGAACTCCGAGTGCTATTTGGGTGACACGGAACAATGAAACTGCAATGTTGAGCCAGTGAGCTCGTAGGTCCGCTTGTCAATTTGTATATGGAGGAATTGTGAGTGGTATTTGTACAGCGCGGAACAATAGAGGCCCAATTTTCAGCCCGCCATCCCCAAAGCCCCCGATAAAAAAAAATGGCTAAATATGGAATTCATACGGGATCACTACGGGACAATAAAAGTGAAATGTTTAGCCAACCAACCCGAGTCCGCCTGTCAATTTGCATATCGCATAATTTTGGGTGCTATTTTTATTGCACGAAACATTAAAACCTCAATTTTCATCCCGCGAGGCTGTGAACCCATGATCCAAAAAGTGCCCAAGTATGGAATAGGGAATGCAAATATGCTCTATAAAATCTCATGTCCATACTTTATACAAGTACATGTTTAGTATGTATTGCTCGTTTGTCGGAAAAATTTTATATCATTCGGTCCACCAAAATGGACAAATTTTGTCCTCTACTTAAATTCTGCAATATCAATATGTAATATTAATAATTTAGTATTGAAAATAATAATTTTTTATATGTTGGATAGTTGATAGGGATTTCCATCCCTAAACAATGGAAAATTTGGACCCGCCAGCTCTCGAGTCCATTCGTGAATGTGCATAGCACGGAACTCTGAGTGTTATTTGGAGGACACAGAACAATGAAAGTGCAATGTTCAGCAAGCCAGTCCGAGAGCCCCCAATAAAAAAAGGTGGCTAAATATGGAATTAATACGGGATCGCTACGGAACAATAAAAATGCAATGTTCAACGAAGCAGCCCGCAATTCCTCCTGTCAATTTGTATATCGTAGAAGTTTGGGTGGTATTTGTAGGACATGAAACAATAGAGACTCTATTTTCAGCCCACCAGGCCATGAACCCGTGATCTAAAAAGTGCCTGAGTATGGAATGAGGGATCTGCATATGCTCTGTAAATCTCATTTCCATACTTTATATAGAGACTCATGTCCACAAGTCTGCCTATCAATTTTTATATCGTGGAAGTCTAGGTGCTATTTGTAGGACACAGAACAATAGATACTCAATTTTCATCCCACTAAGCCATGAACCCACTATCGAAAAAGTGCCCAAGTATGGAATGAGGGATCCGCATATGTTCTAGAAAAATAAAAATGCAATGTTCAGCCAAGAAGCCCGTAGGTCCTCCTGTCAGTTTGTATATCGCGAAAGTATGGGTGCTATTTGTAGGACACAGAACAATAGAGACTCTATTTCCATCCCGTCAGGATGCGAACCCGCGATCCAAAAAGTGCCTAAGTATGGAATGAAGGATCCGCATATGGTCTATAAAATCTCATATCCATACTTTATATAGAGAGTCATCTCCACAAGTTCGCATGTCAATTTGTATATCACGGAAGTGTAGGTGCTATTTGTAGGAAACAAAATAATAGATACTCAATTTTCAGCCCGCCAAGCCATGAACCCACGATCCAAAAACTACCCAAGTATGGAATGAGGGATTAACATATGTTCTATAAAATGTCATGTCCATACTTTATAAAAGAACATGTTTACTATGTATTGCTCGTTTGCTAGAATACTTTTATATCACTCGGCCAACCAAATTGTATAAACTTTCTCGTCTAATTAATTCTGTAATATCAATATTTAAAAGTAATAATTTACCACAGGTCTGCTTCTGAATTTGTATATCGCGGAATTGTGGGTGTTATTTTTAGAGAACGGAACAATAGAGGCCCAATTTTTTTCCCGCCAGCCCGAGAGCCCCCGATCCAAAAACCTGGCTAAATATGGAATTAATACGGAATCTCTACGAGACAATAAAAGTGAAACGTTAGTCCACCTATCTATTTGTATATCATAGAAGTGCAGGTACTATTTGTAGGACACAGAACAATAGAGGCTCAATTTTTAGCCTGCCAGGTCGAGAACCCGCAATCGAAAAAGTTCCTAAGTATGGAATGAGGGATCTGCATATGCTCTATAAAATATCATGTCCATACTTTATAAAAGTACATGTCTACAATGTATTGTTCATTTGTCACGAAAATTTTAAATAAATCGCCCGACCAGATTGTACAAACTTTCTCATCTAATAAAATTATGCAAGATCAAAATGTAATGTTAATAATTTAGTATTGAAAATAATGTTTTTAGATATGTTAGATAGTTGATAGCGATTGTCATCCCTAAACAATGGAAATCTTGGACCCACTAGCCCTCGATTCCATGTGTCAATTTGTATATCGCGGAACTCCAAGTGCTATTTGGAGGACACAGAACAATGAAAGTGCAATGTTGAGCCAGCCAACCTGCAGGTCCGCTTGTCAATTTATAAATTTCGTGACATACAAATTGACGGTCGATATCTGTCACTGAGATGAAATATGACCATCATCCCTTCACGTCTCCTGGGTATATCTTTTGTCGCTTTTATTTTGTAACCCGTCCGACCACTTTCCATACTTTGGTATTTCTTGGAATCGGTTTCGCCATCACCACTACCTTCGTACTTGTTTCCAGATATGCAATAATTAAACTTTAATGCTCGTAGTCATCCTGCAGGAACCATTAAAATTTTCATTAATGTCCGAAAATCTGGAGAATATTTGTCATTACTACGAATTAAACTAAGATTTGCGCACAAGTATGTTATCCTTTCCAAGTATTCATTTGAAAGGCGATGCAAATTTATTTTTTTTTGTGCGTGGACGGGTTGGTGCTTCTAAGAAATTTATAATTCTTAACCTATTTTCATCGTCATTGCCACCTTTTCACTTTTTCTAATTGTGCAATTAGTGAGCTATGATTGTGACAGCTCATTCCGCATGAACCCTGGAAACTGTCATTGATCAGTGAAAGGCTCGAGGAGATATTCCATTGATATGCATAAAACCATAATTTTCGGAGGGTTGTATTATCCCTCCCCGATTTTCATTTCAAACATCGTCTCGAGCAAACATAAATTCTTAATAACATTTGGTAGCAGTTCTCTGGTCACAGAGTAAACACATTGGGGCATAATGGCTAGAGGTTCCTCTATTCCGGGACATATTCTTACTATTCATCTCCCTCCGCCCAAGAGAAAACAAGGAGATGGTCCCTTGGTACACTGAGAGATATATTTCAAGCCAAAAACTTCCATGGCAACCCTGGTTTCTTAGAGAACCTGCCCACTTGCATTCATGCCTGTCACAGAACTTGATGTCATGAATTCCGAGCTGGAAGAAGATGATCTTGTGGATGATGATAGGAAAATGGATGATGGAAATGCAGAGAATCTTCCCGCTCCTGCTTCCAAATTGAAATCAACCAAAACAAACGAAACTTCCTGGCTTGGTGATGGCAGCGATGACAAGACCAAAAGGAGTTTCAGAAGAAAAAAAACTGACGATGAACGCAAGAGCCACTTTGCAGCACGAAAGTAGGAATTCCATAGTTCCAAATTAGTCTATTCTGGGCCGAAGAGTTTCAATGTTAAGAAATGATATGTTGATGCTCCGAGAGATATATTTCAAGCCAAAACATTATTTATTAACATCTTCGGGAATCAGCTCCAAAACTCTCGCTACTGAAAGGAATTTTCCTACTAGTCATCTCCTTCTGCCCAGAATGGACTAGTTTGGGCCTCCGAAATTGCATGTGAAAGTTGTGATACTGAATTGTTTTGGACTATGCAGAGGTGGTTTTAGCTAAAGGCTATTCCACTTGCCTTGCAACCATTTTCGTCTTCTTCCTCAGGGGGAAGCTTGTGAAAAATATCGATTTCAGCATAGGATGATTCATCGAGGAGAAAAATGCAAAGATCTTGCATACTACGGATCTTGTGATTGTGTTTTTCTTAGATACCTTCAATGTTTTGGCCTAAAGAGCTGGGTCCAATTTCTAAGGATAGATGTACAATACTCGATGTTTTTCTTATTTTTTTAAATGCATTTTCTATTAAAAAAAAAATTCCTTCGACTCTTCGTTGCTGCCTCTTTTTTGGGTTTAACACATGTTCTAATTGGCATGGTTCAGTGCTCTCGTACTTATTCAATATTATTTTTAATTATCTTATATTTTCTAAGATGGAACATCTAACAATTATATGTCAATGTACTGTGTGAATCCACCAAATTTTTATGCAAACAAAAAATGGATTACATAGTTTCAAACCAACGTTCAATTATATTCGTAATGCAGATAGAACATAGCAATACCAATGTACAATGTTGCAGAAAAATCGTTATTCTTGTTTCTAGACATGCAATTATTAAGTTTTAATGCTAACATCCCATAATGCAAGAAGTTTAATACTTCAGTTAATATGTTGCACTCATGGAAGAGTGTATCAAGAATGCAGTTACACTCACACATTCCGATAAAATCTAATCTTCAACGAAGCATTTGTTGACGATTAGTAGAAAATAAAGTTTAGCAGTTAAGTTAATATGTTACAGTCATGGAAGAATGTATCAAGAGCATAGTTACACGCACACGTTGAAATAAAATATAATCTTCAAAAATGCATTTGCTGACAATTAGTAGAACATCATGGTTTTGCAACAGTGGGGATTCTTTCAAACCAATTCGTGCTTACGAAAACTGTCTTTCGCCTTTCTATTTTCCCACTCTTTTATTCCCTCTAGTTGTTCTTCCTGGTTAATTAATCATTTTTCTTCCGAAAATGACATGCTCCGCAGCTTCGCGGATTCACGCATTTCCAACGACTGCTTACCCTTTCTTTAAATTGACCCTCTATTGTTCCCTGTCCCACAACTGGCACCTAGAGTTCCACGATATACAAATTGACATACAGACTTGCGCGCTAGTCAGGTCAACATTTCTCAGCGCGTGGTCAGTCTTGCGGGTTCATAACTACACTCCTTCTCTTTTATCGTGACACCGACCGAACTCTTCTCCATTCCATACCCAAAAACTTCTCCAACCGTGAATTCCCGCTAGGCATTCTCTACATTGGACTTATGTTGTTCCATGGCCTGCGAACAATACCGTCACTTCCATGATATAAAAAATTGCTGCCATTCTTAGATCATACCCTCTTCCGTATTACGGTCCACCTATCATGCCCTCTTCCATGGTGCACATTTATGCACTGAAAACTTCCGAGAAATACAATTTAACCGTCAAGTCCTGGCATATTTAGTGGAACTAGTGTCACTCCATTTTGAAACATGTCTGTCATCTTTCCATACTTCGCCATTTGTTCAAAYTTTTTTGGTGGATCATCGGTTTGGCGGGTTAAATAAATATTCAGTTCGTATTCATTRTTTCCTATGTCCGCGCCCCTTTGCAATTAGCWGTGGGCAATTATATATAAGATCTTATTGTTATTCATGCAATTAACAATTTCCATATTCCATACTTAGCGAATTTGTCAGAATGCCGCAAATATACAAACCAACTGTTGAACTGCCCCATCGTGATCTCTTCCGTTTTACACATTTTTCACTCAAAAATACCGAAACATGAAATTTGATTGTGCAACACTCAAATGTCGTGAATATCCCCGTAGCCCTTTTTTGAATACCGTCCGACCACTTTTTAGAGCTTGCCATTCTTTCTTTTCTCTTTGTTGTCTCCGTCACCTTCGCACTTGTCTATAATAAAAGAATATATATATATATATATATATATATATACATATCTTGTTTCTAAATATGAAAATATTGGAATTTAATTCTAGCAAGTCATCATGCAGAAACCATATAGATTGTCATTGATGGGCGAAAGGCTTGAGGACATCTCGTATAGATGTGCATTAAACCAAAATTTGCAGGGGGGTTATATTATCCCTTCCGAGTGTTCATTTCAAAATCATGAAATCCCGTTCACACAGTGTGGCCTTCACACGTGCACGACGCCTCCATTCCTTAATTGCTCTTCGTCGTACTCGCCACTTTCGCATTTCTCAATATGCAATAAATAAAATTTAGTGCTAACAATTCATCATGCACCACCAACACAGATTGTCATTAATCAGTGAAAGGCTCGAGGAGATTTCTCATTCATAAGCATTTAACCAAGATTTACCGAAAAGTTACATTATGGGCTCTAACTTTTCATTTAAACCATCATCTGCAATAAATCAACCTTCTCATAAACCTATGGCATCAGCGCGACAATAGTTCTGTGGAGATTCAGTGAACATCTTTGGGCGTGAGGACCAGAACTTCCACTGGTCTAGGGCATTTTATTATTACTCAACCTCTTCCGCAAAGAACCAAGTAATTTGGACCTCCAGGATTGTTCATGCAGGTTGTGTCCCTAAGGTTTTTGACTATACGGACTTGGTCTCTTGGTGCACCGATAAATTTATTGCAGAGAAAATAATTATTCCACTGCAGGACTGCTCTTTTATTTCTTTGTCACCTCAGGTCTTCCATCAAATGTTGAAATTGTCGGAGCCAACATTGATGTTCAAAGGAGAAGATTGCAAACAGTTTCTAGCAAAGCATAATAACGGATTGGACCTCTTGCCCCTTTTTATGGAAAACCCGAATCTAGTTCCTCAAGATATTACAAGCATGTAGGTTAGTTCATTTAGAAATCCATTTCACTAAATCACATGGTTATTTACAAGAATAACGGGACAGGAGTCCACAACTACTGTTTCCCGCATGGCTCTTTATATTTTGTATTTCACAGTCAATGAACAAGCCATTTTTTATTGGGGCATGTTAATTTCCCATGAAATATCTTCCCAATTGTCAAGCTACAAAAGGGAAAATAAATTTTATATGTCATACTGTTTAGTTTTTACAATAGCGCATTCCTGTCAGTTTTTGCAACTATCTTTATCCAAGAATGTCAACTGTGAATTCCACTCAGTAACGTTGTAGTACCAGGCCTTGTGGAAGCACAAGGATTGCCACTGTTTTTATGAGATTTTTAATGGCTTCCTGTCTGTTTTCAAAGTTTTGTTGTTAGGAGAAGATGCTCCCCGCATATTTGAACTGGAAACTAGTTTTTTGGACAAGAAGGGGACACTTGAACATTTGGATAATTACACTGTCATAAGAATTTTTGGCTCCATGGAACATCCTTTTCTCCTTCCATGTCACATTACGGATGGAATGTTTGTTGCAGAAGTAGCACATCAATACAGATACTGATTCCATCTGTTCCAAAGGAAGAAAAAATAACAGTCCATTCCTCTGCCTTGGAAAATAGGGGAGTTCGAATTGAAAAACATCAACAAAATTGACGATTTCGTAGCACATTCTAACATCTCCAACATGAGATATGTTGAATACATAAGAGGATTTGACCCCTATGATATTTTTAGACAACATTTACAAACACTTGGCCTTGACGATTGTTTTGTAAATAAACACCTGCCCAAAAACATAGACAGTGGCTACAATGGTCCTGCGTCTAATGTCGACAAGGTAGAGACAGTGCAAAGATGCACTAAATTGTACACACAACAAGGGAAATGCCCTAGTGACAAGAGTGTTCAATCCGCAAATACCACTCCAAAAGGTACGACATCTCAGAGCATCGCTCCAACGGCCCACCATAGCAACAAAGAAACCCAGAGTTCTTCGAATGGAGGAGGAGATAATGACCCTCCTCACTCTAAAATTGATATTTCTCACAAGCTTCCAGTAGAGAAGAAGAGAAAAAAAATGTGGGGCAGGAGGAAGAGCCGAAAATTCAGAGTGAGAACATGGAACTTGACACTGACATGGATACCATGATCTGCTTCCTTGATCAGCCCAGAGAAGCCATCCACCATAGCCATCCAATGGATATATTCGTTACCAAAAATTTTGACGAAGATGAATCCTTCGTGTTCGAGAGCGATGTTATTGATAGCTCGAACAAAAAATTGCTAATTCCAAAAAAAATGTTAAAAATAAAAAAGGCAAATATCGTTCAGAGGTTGACGTTGCCAACATGCGGCCGTCCCAAATCTGTCAACTTCACACCGCAACCGGAGAAGCACTTCATGATTTCATTGGAGGCATCGAGACCGAAAATGCCATATTGAAGGACCGAATCAAGGAATTGGAATACGTTTTCATTCCTATGCCATTGTTTGTCGATCCTTTGGAAATAGCCATGTCTAGCACCCTTGCACCCAATGTAAAATCATCTTCCACCCTGCTTGCATCCTCTAAAGGATATGTGGAGAAGAATATTAAAAAAAGAGTGGAACTGGTTACCGAGGCGTGGAAAATATCACAAACCATCACTTCCCTTGGAACCAGGGCACATAGCTTGCTCGAACTTTTGCAGGCCGAATTAAAAGATGAAGAAAATTTCTTTTTAAAAACAATCATCCATTTTGGCAAGATTGTCAACAATATGACAAAAACAAAAAGAAGAGAAGAAGATATTCCATCCAAAAACTGCATCGTCCAATTGAATACATGTTGGAAAGAAAAATTAAAGAACTTGCATCTCATTGTTCAGTCATGTGAACACGCCATATCGAAGAAAGATATATTATTCACAAGGCTTTCAAATATAGACTTAGCCGAGAAAACCTACGACTTTCAAGACCCCCACTTAATCGTAAACTCCTTGCCCTTAACTAGGCAAGAGTTCGATAAACATGTTGCTATGTTTAAGACCTTGTTGGCGACATCAATGAAATGACAGCCGCAAGCAAATAGCCAAAGGGCTCATATGTACCCTCACTGTAAGTTTACTCATCGCATCCTTCTTTGTTTATCAACCCAGTTACTCAAGTTTCTTAAATACAGATGTATAGGCAAACACTTATACCTTTCCATTTATTTTCTTTTGCAACTATTGCACTCTATCTTCTTTCCCCAGTCATGTTTCTTGTACATATGTCTCTAATGGTTTGTGGGAGCCCCAATCCCTGTCTACATGAGAAATGCATTGAAATTCCAGTTTATATGTAAGAGACTTTAATTTTTATGTATATTTCAAAATTTCGAGTAATATGTAACAAACTTTTATTTTGTGTTCAAATAAAAATGTATTTACTCTTTTATATGTTACAGACTTTTTTTTTTTATATATATTTCAAAATAAATGGTGCTCAACAATGCCCCATGTTCACAAATGCATTTAATTTTTTTATATTTCTTATATCCTATTAATTTTATGTCATCATATATTTTTATCTTTCACCCGTTCATATGGAAAATGCATTTAAATTTCCAATTTTATTCTTGCAGTGTAAACACATTTTTTACTTTGTTACATACTTTCAAAAAAAATAGGTTTGCTATATACTTTCAAAAAAAATAGGTTTGCTATATACTTTCAAAAAATAGAATTTTTGCCCCATCTTCCGTGATATACATTTTGCACCGAACACTTTGTTTCATTTACAATTGGATCTCATTTTCCACAATTTGCTTTCTAACCTCGTTGACAGGGATTGACAGGGACTTAGCTGCCATGCAGCCTTGTTTTTTATGTGATGACTTGATTATTTGGTTGCGCCAAATAAATTTAAATATACTCATAAGTTGTATTGAGAATTATTTTACTTAAATAATTAAGTTAAATTTTTATATTTATTATCATATAAATATTTATGGTGGACCATTCCATGCATTCTCACACATACCAACTATTGTGTGAGCAACACAAAATTAATCAAATTGATGAGAAAGACCGAAAAACAAATGCAAAGTAAGACAGAGACCTATTGATGTCTGAGTTAAAAAGGACGGCCAGAGACGACTTCCTTTCTTATTATCGAATTTTTATGGACGACCTCTTTTCTCAATCATGAAATATTGCTGCGAATTCACCGCTTCTCCGACCTGTCTGATTGAATGCCTTAATCTGGCTGCCTCTTTATTTCAACATAATACTTTACAAACAGAAGGATCTATAAGGCCTTATTTCTTTGACTTTCCAATTTATTTTGTTATAGCTTAGAAGTTTTAGGGTTTTTACTTTTTAGGTTGGATGATTGGAATATGGTAATGGGATGGTTGAGAAATCTTAATTATATGGTAATTATACAGTGTCTAATGGTGTTTTTAATACATAAATTTTTTTTGTTATATAAAAAATCCTAAGACTCCGAGCCTAACCATTGAAATATGCCATTCAAACCATTTTTTAAATTTCTAATTTATTTTTGGATGGAAAATCTGTCCATCAAACCATTTTTATAACCTATTTTTAGATAAAAAAATCTATCACTCAAACCATTTTTCTAAAATTCTAACTGGTCCCCTAAGGAAAATAAAGGTAAAACGTTTAAACTACGTCATTTTGCTATGCTGCAAAATATATCCGCGGCGAACGCTATTGCCATGACGGCTAATAGCAAAATATATCCGCGGCGAACGCTATTGCCATGACGGCTAATGAAATAATTTCTTATTTCTCATAAGATATTGGCTAATGAAATAAACCATTCAAAATAGTTGTGATTCTTTTTCACTTTTCTTTTCCTTCACATGTTTTTCAAACTTCAATAATTCCTGCATAGTCAAAACATGACAAATATTAAATAAAAAGTGAAGTTTAATGACCGACCATGCGTGCGACTAAATCAAAATCAATCAAGACCAGAATGAGGAAAATGCTTTTACAATGAGAATGGAATGGAGGAATATGGAACACGGCGAGAAGAAATAACCAAGTTGTTACAACGCGATGTGGTCTAATGCCCTTTATCAGTTTAATATGCATATTATGTCTTTTCTTTCTAGTGATTCTTAATTTCGATGCACTTTAAGCTTAAGGAACACGTTTAAACACGTTTGCGTAACGACTAAGCAATCGACAACTTCCACGAAACTTCTGATTCAATAAATAAACGTAGGTTTCCACGAAACTTCTGATTCAATAAATAAAGTAAATGAGGCAGCTTCACTGATCCTCCCCTCCTCTATGTTTCTATGACAATTTCCTCCTGCTCATCGTACCTCAACACCGCATTTCATTTCGTTTCCTTATAACTATGACGTTACTCGTAGTTTGTTTCAAACGCGGGCGTAAGATTTCTCAAATTTCCTGTATATTCTTCTTGAAAACAGAACTGTAACGGCACACACCAGCTGAAGGGTAAGCAACCATATTTCCTATTTCTACTAAAAATATCAGCTCAGCTCATTTTGAATCTGTATGTCAAGGAAGGAAGAAATGCTAAGAAAGCTGTTAACACGAGATTTTGTGTGAAATTGTTTTACAGGTCATGAGCCAATTTTCTAAGGCAGAAACTGCTTGCGCTGCTTGCAAGTTCCAGAAAAAGAAATGTTCGGAGAAATGCGTGCTGGCACCTTATTTCCCGCAGAACGATCCCAACAAGTTCTTGTTGGTACACAGATTCTTTGGAAATCGCCATGTCGTCAAACTACTACAGGTTCGTCGGATACCATTCATTCATAAATATGTGAAAATATTTTAGAACTGAAAGAAGTTTTCCAAAAACAA
>SNQJ01S0003071.1:277902-320217 GCA_010110895.2 Picea sitchensis
TTTTATATGTTTTTCCCTTTCGTATAATCTCGCGTTCGCTTATTCTAGCTTGTTTTATGTGTGGGAAATGTATCTTAACCATGTATGTTGTTAGCCATACAATTTGAGCGGACCTAATGGTTAAGAATATGTGTTTCCTTTTAAAAGATTACAAGTTCAAATCTAGAAGGGTAAAGTATGTATACCTTTCTAAACTTTACCAATTAAATCTTGGAAATATTTCTCCCATCATTTTAAGTTATAATTACTTCGAATATTTCAAATATAAATAAAAATTGTATCAATAAGTAAAACGAGGAAGCAACTAAATAAATGCAGAGTCTCCAAAGCTTTGTTCTATTCGACTGTGGTTCCTATAATTTTCAATATGGGTAGATATTATTATAAACTTTGTTCAATTTAACTATATTCGACATGTAAACTGTGTTTACTATAATTTTAAATATACGTAGATATTATTATAAGGATAGATGTTATTATAAATTTGAATATATATTTTAAAAAGTTGTTAGTTTGGTTGTTAAATTATGTATAAAATATCTAATTGTTAAAGGTTTCTAGTTTTTTAGTTTCTCAAAAAAAAAAATATATCATATAATATTTTAGAAATTTTAATATTAAATACTTTTTATATTTTTAAATTATGTTATATTTTGTTGAATTTATTTCTTATCCATAAATAATCCATAAATAGTAAACAATAATAATTAAAATTTAAAATTTAGTTTTAGTTTTTCAAAAAAATTGTTTTTTAAAATACAAAAAAAATTATAAAATATAATTAAATAAATATAAAGTAAAAGTCAAATAAGTTTAACCTGCAAATAAATAAAAGCATACTTCCTGTTTCTACAATAATAAATAATAAATAAAGATATTTTACAAAACCATTTATCAAAGTGAAGAGTTATACTTCTTGTTTTTACAATAAAAAAACATTTTCGTTAAGTGTAGTTTAAATGTTAAATTTTTTTGGAGTTTTTAATAGTATATTTTTTTATCAACTATGAAAAAATACAATAAAAAAACATTTTCGTTAAGTGTAGTTTAAATGTTAAATTTTTTTGGAGTTTTTAATAGTATATTTTTTTATCAACTATGAAAAAATCCAATCAAAATTGGAATTCTAGATGTAAGTGATTGAATCTATATAATTTGAGTGTATTAAGACATATTAAATCCATTTATATATTCAAAAAGTAATTTAAACACTGAAACAAATTCCTGTTTTCATTATAAATTTTTCATATTATAATTAGGTGGTAAAGTATTTTTTACTATGGAATTTATGTTTTTGGTTGAGATAGTAAATTTAAGTAGGCCCGAAGGGCAGCTTTAACCATTAATGCCGCTCTGTTGACCTCTGCTTTAGTAACAAGGTCAGGCCAAACCTCTTTATATGTAGATTTTCCTTATGCGAGTTCGACACTATGTCATAAAATACATCAAACAAAGTGATCAACCTCACTGTTTTATTTCATATGTCGCCTCTCAGCCTGCTGGTTTCCCAACTCCAAAAAGTTTCAAAGAATGGGCACCGGATCTCAAGCCATATCAAGAATAAAAATGTGATCGTTTTGTATTTTAATTTATATGCATTAAAGATGTGATGAATCCGGTCTTATGTATTTCAAAATTTCACAAATATTTATTATTTTTTTCCATTTTATGTATATCAAAATTTCACAAATATCTATTATTTTTTTCCATTTTAAGAAAGAGTGAATATTTATACATGACATGATATATCATAACAATAGTACTTTGCCTATAGTAATTTTTTTAAGTTTAAGTCTTTTATAAAAAAAAAATTCCACTGCATTTTGCATCAAAATGTGATTTTAATTTATTTAAATCAAATTTTATTTTCAAACATCCATAAAACAAAGTTAAAAATATATTTAAATTCATTATTATAACCACTAATGTTTCACAAAAATCATTGTAAATTGTACATTTAAAAGATATGTTTTGAAATAATTCAAAACCAAAATGTGTGATCAAATATATAAAAAATTAAGTGTTAGAAGAGTACTTAGTATTATTAATGTATTATGTATCTTTATATAAATCAGTTTAACTTATGATACATAATATTGGGTTATGATAAATAATAGTGTGTTATCATAAAAAGTATTATAACCACTAATGCTTCAAAAAAACCATTGTAAATTGTACATTCAAAAGATATGTTTTGAAATAATTCAAAACCAAAATGTATGATGAAATATATAAAAAATTAAGTGTTAGAAGAGTACTTAGTACTATTAGTGTATTATGTATTTTTATATAAATCAGTTTAACTTATATACATAATATTGGGTTATGATACATAATAGTGTGTTATCATAAAAAGTAATTGTTATGTCAACGTCCACCAATGTGTAATATAGTGATTGTGTAATGGTATGTTTCCCTATCGTACACAATTGCAATTTATTTTTGAACTACATGTTTATGAAAGTTTGCTTTGTCAATGTGTCATGGCATTTTCAAGTGCATTTGGAAAAGTGTTTCGGCATTTTTATGTTGTTTTGGGCGATGGGTTTTCTTCATTAGTTATGTTTATATTAACATTTTATATTGGGATTTTCATCTCAAAGCACAACTATTAGGGGACGTGGATTTCTAAAGGGGCAATTTTATTTTCATATATTTTTGGTTTGGAGTAATTTAATTTCGTGTACTTAAGGTTTAATGTTGTATTGGAGGTAGCTTTGTCTCTAGGTTGTATGCATAGTGGAGTTGTTTGTGTGGGGAGTGTAGGCTAAGGATTCCTATGGTTTATAGTTTGTGTTACTTTGGTTTTTATGTCTTTCTGGTTACCACTCAACCTTTTGTGTTCAAAACATTCGGTTTTTGTGGCATAGGTGGTACTTGTTGTGTTTCTCGTGGTGGGTGTTATTGATGCTTAATGTTGTATTGGTCGTGATTTTGTCTCAAATTATACTAATAATGGAACTCTTTCTGTTGGGAATGTAGGATAAGGATGCTTATGGGTGTTGGTTTTTTTTGTGCTAGTCTTTTGCATATCTTTTGTTAGCTTTCAATCCTTCACTTGGTCTCTAAAACAACAATTTGATCTTCATTTGTGTGGTAGAGGATCTCCTCATGGTGGGTGTTCTATATTTTCCTATTGTGGTTTGGTATTTATCTTGTGTTTATCTTGGTTAATTCTTCCCACAATCATGTCCTATGTTGGGATTTTCATTTGAGAACATGCCAACATTATAACATCCTCAGTTTTAATCCGCACAAATAATAATGTAATTGTATAAATATCATTTAAGATGGTGGGCTGATATGTTTGAGGAAAAGATCCCATGTTGATTAATATGGTCGAGGGTCAAATTTTATATTATGAACATTGAAATAATTAATAAAGATGATAACCGCTAGGTGCGATATGAGAGGGATGAAAAACAATGGGGGCTATGATTCCACAAGAGAGAGGGGTCCAAGGGGGGAATATTCACATGGGTATTAATCCAACCCACTTTTCTTGAATTATTAGCATTATGTATAACCTTATTTTTATTGTTGAGAGTTCCTAGTGTCAATCATTAAATTGATGTANTTTTGCATATCTTTTGTTAGCTTTCAATCCTTCACTTGGTCTCTAAAACAACAATTTGATCTTCATTTGTGTGGTAGAGGATCTCCTCATGGTGGGTGTTCTATATTTTCCTATTGTGGTTTGGTATTTATCTTGTGTTTATCTTGGTTAATTCTTCCCACAATCATGTCCTATGTTGGGATTTTCATTTGAGAACATGCCAACATTATAACATCCTCAGTTTTAATCCGCACAAATAATAATGTAATTGTATAAATATCATTTAAGATGGTGGGCTGATATGTTTGAGGAAAAGATCCCATGTTGATTAATATGGTCGAGGGTCAAATTTTATATTATGAACATTGAAATAATTAATAAAGATGATAACCGCTAGGTGCGATATGAGAGGGATGAAAAACAATGGGGGCTATGATTCCACAAGAGAGAGGGGTCCAAGGGGGGAATATTCACATGGGTATTAATCCAACCCACTTTTCTTGAATTATTAGCATTATGTATAACCTTATTTTTATTGTTGAGAGTTCCTAGTGTCAATCATTAAATTGATGTACGAGGTTGAGTGTGGGAATCATACCCCATAGTGATTGGGGAGCATGGGGATCAAGTACAATCAACATTGGGAAGAGTGAGAAGTCAACTAGTTGGAGGAAAACATAATTTGTATGGCCAAAAAGGATAGTTTTTGCATGCAAAATTTGGATAGGCGTAGGACAGGAGCTGAGTGGCGGGAAGAGGACCAACCTTGTTATGCTGATAGCCATTTTTGAGCTCTATTTTTTTATGGAAATGTGGCCTGTGTGCATGTATTGCATTTTCCTATTCGGGAAATGGCTCAAGATCCGTATGAAGGTTGTTGAAGCAGTTGAGAGTTCATGGAGTCTCCAACTAAGATATTCATGTCCAATCAAGTGCACTGGAAGCCCTTATAAATGAATGTTACATTCTGAGGGAATGTGAGAAGTGGAGGGGGTACATTCCTTAGGTTGTGCAAGTTGTAGGAAAGAGAGACCTAGTGGATTGAAACTGTTGTACTAGTAGAACCTGGGTTTTGGGTTTGTAAGTGTGGAGAGTGGATAACCAATGGGTCTGATCTCCTTGTGGACTGATAGCCTCAGCTTGGGGTTGGCTTGTTGTTGAGAGAAAATGAACAACAATGCCTATGGATGGGAGGTTCATCCTTTGTGTACACAACCAGTTGGTTATATTTTATGAACCGATAAGTTTCTATTGTGTTTATTATGATTATTATGTTGTGTAAATGATATTTGAATGTTGTGTGTTTTTGTGTGCTTACTAGATGCATTCATGATTTTATACATGTTGTAGATGCATGGGTAAATCAACATATTGTTTTGTTGTAATTTTTATGGGTTTGTTGTTGCTTCGTTGTGTTTTATGTGTATGGGGCACTGTTAATTTCATATTTAGCAGGATAAGTCATTTTTGTAGTGACGCGACTTAGTAATGGGGTATGGTTATGTCACATATCGGTATTAGAGCCACAGGTTCAACACTGAGCCTACATGGGAATGACTCGGCACGTAGAAGACGAATTTTTAGATTTAAATCTTAGCGGATGTCTACAAATTATTTGTTAAAATTACTTCACAGAAATTGGGGGAAAATCAGGAGTAATTGGAGGAAATTGAACTCAGGGGTTAAAATCACCAATTTTAACCTCGACTTAAGAATTTTTGGGCCTATTATTGGTCGAATTATGGAGATTATAGCGAATCCAAGGTGAAATTTGGAGAAAAACCTAATTTCTACATTGAAATTAATTGAGAAATTGACACAAGAGTGTCATACTTCTGGTGCAGTGGTCAGTTGGACATGGATAGGGACGATTGGTCATGCACAGGGATGAAAATTGGTATAGGAAGTGAATTACAGATATTACATGGAATTTAGGGAAGAAATTTTAAATTTAAGCATTCATGAAATATTTTAAAATTAGGTAATTTTTCGTACCATGATGTGGCGGTGGTGATGTGGAATGCCATGGAGGAAATCCTTGTGTTGGGTTTCTAGGGGGGAAATATCTATGTAATGTGTGTATTTTCGATTCTATAATTGTTGTTCTTTTATTTGAAAATTTGTTTGCAGCAAATAAAAGAACAAAGATGGCCATGGTGGCAAGGTTTGTAGTGTGATATGGCGGGTCCAAAAACTAATGTAGGAGCCACATGATCAGGGTGGTGATTCTATACCATAAGCGGTGTCACAACACTCACAAGTATTTTTCTGGAAGTTCTTTAGCAATGTGAAACTACTAAAAATGCGTCACTTGTCAGGGTGTTTTTGTAGTATCGCATCATTGAGAGGGTGTTAACCCTCGAGCATGTTAGCAATATGAAATGGCCTCCCTATCATTGATCTGTTGATCATCTCCACCTTCTGATCGGGGATCATGAAAGTTCGCTTGCCGAGGGATAAAGGGTGCAAGATGGGACCTACCCATCCCCACAACTTGTGTATATGCACGTGGTGGAATATTGGTAGGGGAGATGGGACCTACCGGAGGCACGGCCCATTGTCTTGCTTCCGTGTGGCAACCAATACAGCTGGATCTCCAAAAAAATATTATTTATTATTTTAAATATGCATTCAAGGTTAAGGAGAGAGAGAGAGAGAGAGAGAGAGAGAGAGAGAGAGAGAGAAGGAAAAGGTTGAGGGGGTAGGGCAAAGATGACCAGGAGGATGATATGGAATCACCTCAAGGTGCCATCTAGACCGTAAAGGACACATTAATAGTCACATCAACAAGAATGATATAGGAAATAGTTGAATACATTAGAAAAAAAAACAAGTATGGAGCCAAAGTCGTATTTTGGTCATAGCGAGAGGATACTATTTTAAGGATTTTTTCCATAGTGTCGAGGGCTATACAAATTCCATAGAGGGCCACTAGTCAATTATGTTTTTATTTTAAGGAAAATTCAAATCAGTGGTTTTCAAATATCTAGGTCCATTTTAGTTATTACTATCCAATTTAGGTTGAAATTCTTAGAGAGAGTTCCAAAAGAATACATGAAAATATCCAGTGAAGGAATTGGCTAAAATCTAAGGGGTTTGGAAAGGGGATTCCAAAATATACTATTCTGAGACACTTTTTAGGGATTTTTGGGATTTTCAGAGGAAAAGGGTCACAAGATGGAAAATCTAGAAAAAATTATTTACTTGAAATTTTGTGTGCTCATCAGGATAGACAAATTTGGTTTAGTGAAATGTTTCCAAGAAATCCACAGTTTGGGAGATATATATTTTGACAAAAAATTATAGGTTTGGAAAAAATGGTGAAAAGGAACAAAGTTGTCATTTCCAGATGGCTACAGATTTTTACTGGAGCATCAGATTGAAAATTTTATAATGAATTCTTTTCCATGAATATTATTTGGGCCTCATACAAAATTTTCCTTGGTTCCTAAGAGATTTTTTAACACACTCTTTCCCCCCATAATTGTAATTATGAAAAGACTACATACAATTGTGATTATCAATATTGTAACTATGTTTTGATTAATGAAAAACCCCAGGAAGATAACTGAGAGGGGAAAAACATTGACAGTATTGGCCATGATATCACATGTGTAATTGATGAAGTGGACAAGCGAGGTGGAGTTCATATGTTTTAGTGAAGAAAATAGAAAGCTTGTTTGGCAAGCTATCTTATGCTTGAAAAGCATAAATGAACACCTTCCAGCATACTTGAATCTACATGGAGGAACGTGACCAGTTATGGAAGACATGATTGGTGGTTGAGGAAATTAATACTATTGAAAAAATTACATCACTAGATTTCCCCTTCAAAATTTGGATCCCTAACTGGAAGTTTCTTCTAATAGAAGCCACAGGATTCCTAAGTATTGGTGGAAGAAGAGACCAAAGGTGGAAAAAAATCACACAAGAGAGAATAAAGGAGAGAAGCAAGAGACACACATAGGTAGAACATACGTTCAAGAAGACGTTGGTGCATTGAGGAGAATGAGCAAGCGATGAATTTGTTTGGTAGCAACAAAATTCTAGGAAGAGTTGGAGAGTAACAAACTCACAGAAAAATGGTGCGATGAACTGAGGAGTTTAGTCGCACTGATCTAAGAAAGAGGAGAAAATGGATAACTTTCCTTGAAGAAAATATTAATCTTTTCCAAATTATTGATGATCACCCTGACAAAGAGAAGGCCTGCATCTCGACTGGAAAAATTGGGGGCCACAGCTTGGTACTAACTAGAGGAAAACTTGAATTGGTAAGGGGAGGTTGTCATGGGAATGTATAGTAAATAAGGGGTTACCTTGTGTAGAGGAAATCTAGTTTTAGAGGCACCTCATAAAACTACAAAATCCTTGAGCTCAATGGGAAGATGAAACTTCTATTTTTGTTAGAGGAGGAAGGAGAGTAACCTTCCTAGATCATCCTAAAATTTGAAACCGTTTGAATCATTCCATTATGATATCATGTCTTGGCATGAGGGTGGAATACTGTAGGAAGGCTCTCTGGATTGGTAGGAAATTTTCCTATCTCAGTCAATTGGTCATTTATATTTTGCCTGAATAGATAAGTGTCTAACTTGGCTTATTTGATGAATGATAATAATGCAAATATGTGGTTTCTCATTTAATGAAAAATACGAATGCATGTAAATGATGGATTGAATTCCTGGGTGAAATGGAACGTGTTTATTTTCCATCACTGTTTAAATTTTGTAAGTTATGAAGTTAAGTAAATTTGGGATGGTTTGTATCCTTGAAAATATTGTAGCTTAGGAGGAAGGTTTGCAAGATATGGAAAAAATATTCAATTGGGAGGGTACAAGAGTACCATGGTATGTAGAGAGTCCTGGTAAGGGTTAGAAATACTTAATCCTTGTGATGATTCACCCATATTAGGTGTAAATCTTGCAATACATGCAAACCTTAGGCTGGCAGGTTGAATATTTATCCCCTAGCTTCCGGGAGTCTGCGATAAACAAATTGTCCATGATGCCCCGTGCTCATGCCCTTTTTACTATTAAACATTTCTCCAATTAAAAAATTCAAATGCATATGGTTTTACGGTTATTTGGTCCCTCCGATGGAAAATATACAATGCATATTATTATTTAGTCTTGATGTTCATCTGCACATGCTTGCATCAGAAAACGTTGGACTAGTGACACGGGCATGAGCAGTCAGTCATCCCAGACATCGGCAGACCGACAAGGCCAAAGGTAAATATGCATACACTCTGATCTTACTATGTTTACTAAACAAATTTGTTGGGATATATATTCATCTATGGCATGGAAGATATGTTGATGTCATCTGCAATACATGGTTTGCAGCTCACAAGAAGTATCAACAAGTACAAGAGAGACGTCAAATGTGCTGCATGTTTCGCAGGCTAAGAGGTGTGGTTGTGAAACTCTGGCTCCATAGTTCATCAAAACTATGTGTGAACTTGTAGCGCACTACCATTCACTTTAGTTTTCCTGTTCAAAAAATCTCATCAGGTCTAGAGTTGTGACATCCAAAGTGTTGTCAATAGAGGGGTTGAACAACCACCAAACTAGACAATTGTTCGTCGGGGACATAATGGTTGTCTATAGCACCTACCTGGACAAGGAAAACAAAAGTAGACCCATTATGTGTGATGACATGATGGACAATGATTCCATGATGATAGTGACACTGACTGTTCCTCCACAACTTCTCCAGAAACATGCAGAAAAGATATTGCCGCATAATGGGACATCCATTACAAATTTTAATATATTTCCCAAAAAAGTATATCACTGTAGTGATTGCGATCAAATTATTTCGCTCAACGAAACAAGAATTGTGGAAAAAAAATTCGTTGTTTCTGTGGAATATCGTTTCATCCTGGACTCGACTATTAGTCAGCTTGCACAAAGAACTGATATTTATCCAATCAGAACGATTAGGGTTGTTGTCACACTGGCAAGAAAATTTGGATCGCAACACATTCTCCATATAAAGGATGGAGTGTCCAAGAAAAAAAAGGCAATGGTACCTCTTTTCATATTCAGTTTTGTCCTTTACTTTCGCATGTGCATGTATGTTGGATAAGTTACACAAATATTGCACTGTTCCATGTTGCAGCTACAATTGTTCGATACATATTCAGATTTGTTTTCGTCAATGGAACAACAATTGCATAGAGGGAAGATTCCACTTATGTTGTTCAAAAATATAACAAATAAGAGGGATGCTAGAGAAAGGATCTTTTGGACAACTCAAGAACGTTTGTAACAGAGTTGCGAGCATATATAGTAGAAGATATGAAGAAACTAGCTAGCTCTACAACTGTTGTGTGTATACATCCACAAAATCATTCTCACTTTGCTTATAGAAATAGACTTCAACAAATTTTTGCGCCTGCTTAATTTTTTTATTTTTTTTAAAGGGGAGTGGGGGGTGCAATTGTGTATTATGTTGTTCAATGTATTAATCCCTTCACTCGTGTTCCCAGGTTGAAGGTATTTTAGTTGCAACCAATGTGTACTCGACCCCCTTTGAGCATGTATGTGAAAAATGCAACTACGGTGCTTCTGCCTTTGCTTTGATAAGTGATGATATGATTGATTGTCTGTGATGCGGCGAAAAATTTCCATATATATATGGACATTGCGTGAATGTTGTTATTTGAACCGTGGGCAACACAACCGTGCATTGTATAGTTAGGCAGCCTCTGTTACAAAATGTGCTTCTTGAGTTGGCAGAGTTGTTGTATGAAACGTATCTACATAAAAAGGCAAGCAGTGTCTACATGTTGTGGCAGATTCGGATACACAACAAATTCACCTTGAATGAGGACAATGCAATTTTTCATATCAGCTAAAGAAGGGGAAATATATATATATATATATATATCAAACTTTGGCAGGAAACGAAAATACCTCATGTGTCTCTGTAACATTTGTTGAACATTCAGATGAATGTTCATTGGACTTGGCCCATATCTCTGTAATCCCCATATATCACATGTTCCTGGTTATTTTCTACTAGGAACATATACCATATGTAAGAGAAAACGAATGCGGTGATGTCTTTTATTTGTATATCAAATTGTTTGGTGCAAACGTTGATGGGTTCTACTCTATGGAACCTTCTGGGAACTTTCTTGCGGCCTGTTTAAAGTATGGTGGGTTCTTGGTTATCTGCGTTGTCTGTCAATTTGTATACCGTGGAACTCCAACTATTCTTTGGAGGACACAGAACAATATAATTGAATTTTTTAGCTAGCTGGTCTGCAGATCCGCCTAATAATTTCTATGGCACTGTGACGCAAATGTACTATGTGGCTTGCTTTAGCGGATTTTCTTGATCGATGAACTTGGTCAAATTATTGTTCTGAAAATAATTTGAAATCAATGAATATATAGTGTGCGAAGTGCAACTGTCCTATCATAGAAACAAGAGGCTCTTAAAATTCAAATTGGTCATTGTTTCGGCATTTTTGCTTATTCGATGAACTTGGCAAAATCAATATCCTAGAATAATTTGAAATCAACGAATATATAATGTGCAGAGTGCAATTGTGATATCATATGAACAAGAGGGCCTTAAATTCAAATTGGTCCTTGTTATGTTTGCGGTGATATAATTTAAAAAAAACTTTATTTTGTTTGCTTCATTTTTTTAAAAATAAGCAATTTAACATCCTTTAATAATTTAATGTAATTCACTTATACAATATCAATAGTTAATATTAATAATTTAGCATTTGAAAATAATGTTTTTAGATAAATTTAGATAGGATGAGCATCCCTAAACAATTGCAATATTGAACCCGCCAGACGTGGAGTCTGCAAGTCCACCTGTCAATTTGTATATCGCGGAAGTCTAGGTGATATTTGTAGAACATGGAACAAAAGAGTCTCAAATTTCAACCCGCCAGGCCGAGAACCCGCGATCCAAAAAGTTCCCCAAGTATGGAATGAGGGATCCACATATGTTGTATAAAATCTCATCCATACTTTCTAAAAGTACATGTTTACTATGTATTGGTCGTTTGTCGAAAAACTTTTATATCAGTCGCCCAACCAGATTGTACAAACTTTCTCGTCTAATTAAATTCTGCAATATCAAAATTTAATATTAATAATTTAGTATTGAAAATAATGTTTTTAGATATGTTAGATAGTTGATAGGGATTAGCATCTGTAAACAATGGAAAACTTGAACGCACCAACCCTCAAGTCCATCTGTCAATCTGTATATCATGGAACTCTGAGTGCTATTTGGATGACATGGAACAATGAAACTACAATGTTGAGCCAGCGAGCTCGCAGGTCTACTTGTCAATTGGTATATGGTGGAATTATAAGTGGTATTTGTACAACGCAGAACAATAGAGGCCCAATTTTTAGCTTGCCAGCCCCAGAGCCCCAGATAAAAGAAAATGGCTAAATATGAAATTCATATGGGATCGCTACAGGACAATAAAAGTGCAATGTCCAGCTAACCACCCCGAGTCCGCCTGCCAATTTGTATATCGCGGAAGTCTGGGTGTTATTTTTAGGGAATGAAACAATAAAACCTCAATTTTCAGCCCGCCAGGCTACAAACCCGCGATCCAAAAGGTGCCCAAGTATGGAATAAGGAATGCAAATATGCTCTATAAAATCTTATGTTCATACTTTATAAAAATACATGTTTACTATGTATTACTCATTTGTCGGAAAATTTTTATATCATTCGGTCCACCAAAATGGACAAACTTTGTCCTCTGCTTAAATTCTGCAATATCAATATGTAATATTAATAATTTAGTATTGAAAATAATGTATTTTTATATGTTGGATAGTTGATAAGGATTGCCATCCCTAAACAATAGAAAATTTGAACCCTCCAGCCCTCGAGTCCATCTGTGAATGTGCATATCATGGAAGTCTGAGTGTTATTAGGAGGACACAGAACAATGAAAGTGCAATGTTTAGCAAGCCAACCCGAGAGCCCCCGATCAAAAAAGGTGGCTAAATATGGAATTAATACGGGATCGCTACGGAACAATAAAAATGCAATGTTCAGCGAAGCAGCCCGCAATTCCTCCTACCAATTTGTATATGGCGGAAGTGTGGGAGGTATTTGTAGGACACGAAACAATAGAGACTCTATTTTCATCCCGCCAGGCCGCGAACCTGCTATCCAAAAAGTGCCTAAGTATGGAATGAGGGATCTGCATATGCTCTGTAAAATCTCATGTTCATACTTTATATGGATACTCATGTCCACAAGTCTGTCTATTAATTTGTATATCGTGGAAGTCTAGGTGTTATTTGTAGGACACGAAACAATAGATACTCAATTTTCAGCCCGCCAGGCCGCGAACCTGCTATCCAAAAAGTGCCCAAGTATTGAATGAGGGATCCGCATATGTTCTAGAATAATAAAAATGCAATGTTCAGCCAAGAAGCCCGTAGGTCCTCCTGTCAGTTTGTATATCGTGAAATTATGGGTGTTATTTGTAGAACACGGAACAATAGAGACTCTATTTTCAGTCTGCCAGGTCGCGAACCCGCAATCCAAAAAGTGCCTAAGTATGGAATGAGGGATCCACATATGGTCTATAAAATCTCATGTCCATACTTTATATAGAGAGTCATCTCCACAAGGTCGCCTGTCAATTTGTATATCACGGAAGTGTAGGTGCTATTTGTAGGACACAAAACTAATAGATACTCAATTTTCAACCTGCCAGGCCGCGAACCCGTGATCCAAAAAATTCCCATGTATGGAGTGAGGGATTCACATATGTTCTATAAAATGTCATGTACATACTTTATAAAAGTACATGTTTACTATGTATTGCTCATTTGTCAGAATACTTTTATATCACTTTGTTGGTTGTGGAGTCTGATTGTCTTCCTAATTCAAAGGTCCTTGCTTTCAGCCGTGTTTATACCCCATGAAGTATTTAGACCCCAGAAGTATGTACACTCTTCCATGTGGGGTCCGGGGGGCCTATTCCCCCGGCTGGGGGGTCTGGGGGAAAGCGGGCCCTCGAAGAAAAAATTGCCTTGTAAAAGTATATTGTAATTTCATTGTAAATCTGGACTGTTCATTATAAGGTCGCAGATCTAACGGTAGAGATTATGTTAGGGTTTTCTGCCCTTGAAGGCAACCCTCTTTTATGAGGGAAATGTATTGCAGCTATGGATGATGGTGAATATTGTATTCTGAGAGGAGGAGACTGTGAGAGAAAGAAGAGGAAGTTACAACGGGTTTTTCTGTAGGATGTATCCCTTCATTTGCTGGATAATAATAAAGGAAGGACCTGGCAATTTCTCTGGTGGATGTAGACGACACTGGGTGAACCACGTAAATCTATGTCTCTCTTGTATTGTGTGTCTTCTGTGTTTTGTTTCTGCATTTGTTTTATTTTATTGCCCCGCGGTGCTGTTTTTCTAACAACTGGTATGAGAGCATAAGGTAACTCGTAGGAAAAGAGGGTTCCTGATTTGAGTGGGAGCAATGTCGGAAGATGGAAAGTTTAGGGTCGAGAAATTTAACGGCCAAAACTACCAGTTATGGAAGATGTAGATGGAAGACTATTTATATCAGAAGGATCTATTCCTACCATTGAGTGGAGTAGCAAAGAAGCCATCGTCCATGAAGGACGAAGAATGGGAGATTCTTGACAGAAAGGATCTAGGAACGATATGGCTGAGCCTGGCAGCGTCGGTGGCTTTCAATATTTCGAAAGAAAAGACAACGAAGGGTTTGATGGAGATCACGTTATTAAATTGTATAGAAAAATCCTAAATGATGAATAAGGTATTTCTAATGAAGAGAGATTATTTAATATAGAGATGTCAGGAAGATAGATTACATTGCAGGATCATTTAAATGAATTTATCACAGTTACTAATCAACTAAGTTAAGCCAAAGTGGACTTTATACCTTATTGATGAGGTCGAGGCTCTTCTAATCTTATGCTCATTGCAGAGAGAAAAGATGGAATGGCTTGGTCATGGCTATAAGTAAGTGTCTGTCTGGTTCAAATACTTTAAAATTTGATGATGTTGTTGGTGTTATCTTTGGTGAGGAAATGCGACGGAAAAAAAAACATGTGAGACATCAAGTAATACGTTGAACATGGAGAAGAGAGAATAAAGGATAGAAGGAGCTCATGGAACCGCAGAAATTCTAGGAAGGACGGATCCAAATCCAGACTTGGAAATATAGAGTGATGTAATTGTGGGAAGAAAGGACATCTGAAAGAAAGATTGCGAGCTCAAAGAAACAAAGAGATGGACAACAGCAAGGAGAAATCGAAGCAAATGCTTAACTTGGTGGTGTGTTACAAGATGCCTTGATTCTTTCTGTAGATAATATTTAGAGTCTTGGGTAGTAGATTCAAAAAATTCATTTCATGCCACACCCCATAGGAAACATTTGCTATATTATGTTCAAGGTGATTTTGGATGATGGGTTCATTTGGGTGATAATAAACCATGCAAAATTGTTGGAATGGGAAGGTAAAATAAAACAACAATGGAAACCAATGGTTGTTGAAAGAGATGAAACGTCGTGTCTGTTGTTGAAATCGATTTCATGGTAGGTTGCTTAAGTAAAGGTTGTATATCCATATTTCTGAGATAAGGCGTGGAAGGTCATCAAGGATCATTGGTGATAGCGAGAAGAGAGAAGGTAGGAATTTTTGTAACTATGTATTGAAAATTAGCTAATGACTCTTCTATATCTTTAGCTACTACAAGAGTGGATACAACACTATAGCATCATAGAATTTGGAACACATGAGTGAGAAGGGTATGCAGTCCTTCACAAAGAAATTTGTTACCAGATCTTAAACAAATTGAATTTGGACTTAAAAGCATGAGCATTGTGTTTATGGAAAACAAAGAGTCAGTTGAGAGTTGGAAAAGAAAAAAAAGAATGAAAAGGTAAGAGGGTGTGCATATAGATCTACTTGGTGACCATCTCAGGTATCATCTTTTTGTGGCTCTCATTATTATGTTAGCTTTTATTGATGATGCAACTAGAAAAACTTGGGTTTATTGCATTGACAAAATGCGATGTTTTGATACTAAGAAATGGAAAGTTTAGTTGAGAATGAGGCGGAAAAAGTTTGAAGTGTCTGAAATCAAATAATGGAAGTGAATACGTAAGGAGTTTGATGATTACTGTTCCTTATGGGATTAAGTAGAGAGAGAGAGAGCAGTTCCGAACACCACAAGAAAATGGTGTGTCGAGAAGGATGAACATGACCATCATGGAGCATGCAAAGGGTATGAGATTGCATGCTTTGGTTTACTTATAAAGTCCACAGGCATATGTTGTAGATCATTGTTTACCAATAAGCAATAGAGGGACCTTCAAGCTCTTTGGATGGTAGGAATTCCAAAGGAGAATGGACAGGAAACAACTTAAACTATTCTTTTTTGAAAACTTCTGATTGTGAAGCATTTGTCCATATTGATAGAAAGCCAGGGACAAAGCTTGAGGCAAAATCAAGAAATGTACCTTTATTGGATATGGTGTTAATGATTTTGGTTATAAACATGGGATTATAGAAATAACAAAATCATTAGGAGTAGAAGATAATCATATTCAGCGAGGTCATGTACAAAGAGATGATTCTTGGGGGAAAGAAATAGGAAAGCGAGAAAAACAAAGAATACACCACGATTGCTTGATGAGATCAACTTTGAAAAGAAAATTTCAAAGGAACACGAAAATCAAAATGTACAACGGCGGGAGCGTGAGGTACCTCAAACACACACAAGTGTTGATAGAGATCCTATGAGGTTAAATTATACCCAGCAGGCATTACTCTCCTTCATTATATTATTTATTGTTGTTGATTACGGTGAACGAGAATGTTATGAAGAGGTAATGTATGTAGACACTAAAAAGAAGTGGAGCAAGGCATGAAAATGGATTCTTAGGAAAATAACAAACTTAGGACTTAGTTCCAGTTTCTGTGGGAAAAAGAACATTCTAGAGAATAAATGGGTTTACAAGTTGAAGGAAGAAGATGGAGGAGAAAAGCGGTTACAAGACTAGACTTGTTGTAAAGAGGTTTGCACAAAGAAGAGGCAGATTTTGATGAAATATTTTCTCCTATTGTTAAAATGACTTCAATTAGGACTATTTTTAAGTCTTGTGGCGATTAGAAGATTTGCATCTTGAATGATTAGATGTAAAAACAACTTTTCTCCATGGGGACTTGGAGGAAGAGATTTATATCACGGCGACCACAGAATTATGAGGTCAAAGGAAGGAGAATTTGGTATGCGAGGTTGAAGAAGAGCTTGTATGGCTAAAGCAAGCTCCAAGCTGATCAGTATTTGAATTTGTGGGTTTACTTAATGAGCGATTTATAGTAGATATCATTAAATCCAACTATGTTTATTTTAAAAGCTAGAAAATGGAAGCTTTATTATCTTGCTATTGTATGTAGATGACATGCTGTGCGGGGTCTAATATGCGGAGGATATAAATGTACTCAAAGAGAAATTAGCCAATTCATTTGTGATGAAGGATTTGGGTCTTTGCAAAAATCCTTGGTATGAGAATAACAAAGAGACAAGAAAAATTCCTTAGCCGACATTTGTTAGGGTGAGTACATAGAGAAAGGTGTTGGAGAGGTTTAGAATCTCGAGAATGCAAAACCAGTTAGTACACCTTTGGCCGGTCATTTCAAATTAACTAAAGGAAATGTGTCCCCAAGACACGGAGGAGATAGAATACATGTCCGAGGTCCCATATTCATCAACGGTTGACTGATGTATGCAATGGTTTGCACAAGACGGGATATTGCACATGCAGTGGGAGTTGTGAAGAATTATATAGACAATCAGTGCAAAAAGAACATTGGGAAATGATGAAATTAGTTCAGTTATTTGAGAGGAACTACTACACATACATTGTGTTTTGGAGGTTGAACACTTTTCTAGAGGGATATGTTGATTTATATATGGTGGGTGATAAAGATAGCGGGAGGAGCACCACGAGGTATGTTTTACTATAGGTTGGAACAACGGTAAGTTGGATTTCGAAGCGCAAAAGGTTGTTGCACTTTCAACAACGAGGCAGAGTATGTTCTTTTCTGATTAGTAAAGAGATGATTTGGTTACAAAAGGTTTATGGAGGAATTAGAGGGGAAAGTAGGAGAACAACAAGTTATCTTGTGGCAGCGGTCAGTCACGATTCACCTTGCAAAGAACTCATCCTTCCATTCGAATACAAAGCATATATAGTTGAGATTACCACGTCATATGATCCGCCTTGGAAGATGGACAATTGAAATTTGGAAAAGATACACACTAGCGAGAATCCTGGAGACATGTTAACAAAGGGAGTAACCAGGGGCCAGGTTCTTACTCCAGTTTGATTTAGTCTTAAAGAATGAAGATAGAGATAGAAATCTTCAGGTCCAAGAAAGGTTCAGATTCCAACATATATAAGCGACAATGGGTTATTTGAATCAGTCTCAAGTGGGGGAGATTGTTTGTTGTGACTGATTATCTTCGATTGAAGGTCCTTTCTTTTCGTATTAGTGTTTATACCCCATGAAGTATTTACACCCAGAGGTATGTACACTCTTCCGCGCAGAGTGCAAAGGGGTACAGCTCACAGTATAGGGTCCAGGGGGCCCTATCCCATTTGAAGTGACAGGGGCAAAGCGGGCCCCGGTGAGGATTCAGGGGAGAAGCCCGAAGCAACTGATATGTAAAAGTACCATTGTAATTTCATTGTAAATCGGACCATTCATTATAAGATTGAATCTAATGGTAGGAATTATGTTAGGTTTTTCCTTAAGAAACCCTCTTTTTATGAGGGAAATGTATTGCGACTATGTTAGGTTTTTTTTCCCTTGAAGGAAACCCTCTTTTATGAGGGAAATGTATTGCGACTATGGATGATGGTGAATATTTTATTCTGAGAGGAGGAGACTGTGAGAGAAAGAAGAGGAAGTTACAGCGGATTTTGCTGTAGGTTGTATCCCTTCATTTGTTGGATAATAATAAAGGAAGGACCTAGCAATTTCTCTAGTGGACGTAGCCCACACTAGGTGAACCACGTAAATCTGTGTCTCTCTTGTATTATGTGTCTTCTGTGTTTTGTTTCTGCATTTGTTTTATTTTATTGCCCCGTGGTCCTGTTTTTCTAACACACTTGACCAACCAGATTGTATAAACTTTCTCATCTAATTAAATTCTGCAATAACAAAATTTAACAGTAATAATTTACCGCAGGTTCATTTCTGAATTTGTATATCGCGGAATTGTGGGTGTTATTTTTAGAGCGCGGAACAATAGAGGCCTAATTTTTTTCCCGCCAGCCTGAGATCCCTCGATCCAAAAAACTGGCTAAATATGGAATTAATAAGGAATCCCTACAGGACAATAAAAGTGAAACATTCAACCAACCAACCTGCAAGTCCACCTGTCTATTTGTATATCGCAGAAGTGTGGGTGCTATTTCTAGGACACAGAACAATAGAGGCTCAATTTTCAGCCTACCAGACCGAGAACCCGCAATTGAAAAAGTTCCTAAGTATGGAATGAGGGATCCACATATGCTCTATAAAATCTCATGTCCATACTTTATAAAAGTACATGTCTACAATGTATTGCTCGTTTGTCACAAAAATTTTAAATAACTCGCCCGACCAGACTGTACAAACTTTCTCGTCTAATAAAATTATGCAATATCAAAATGTAATATTAATAATTTAGTATTGAAAATAATGTTTTTAGATATGTTAGATAGTTAATAGCGATTGCCATCCCTAAACAATGGAAATCTTGGACCCTCTAGACCTCGATTCGATCTGTCAATCTGTATATCGCGGAACTCCGAGTGCTACTTGGAGGACACGTAACAATGAAAGTGCAATGTTGAGCTTGCCAACCTGCAGGTCCGCTTGTCAATTTAAAAATTCCGCGACATACAAATTGACGGGCGATATCTGTCACTGAGATGAAATATGACCATCGACCCTTCACGTCTCCTGGGTATATCTTCTGTCGTTTTTATTTTGTAACCCGTCTGACCACTTTCCATACTTTGGTATTTCTTGGAATCAGTTTCTCCATCACCGGTACCTTCGTATTTGTTTCTAGATATGCAATAATTAATCTTTAATGCTAGTATCCATCCTGTAGGAACTGTTAAGATTGTCATTAATGTCCGAAAATCCAGAGAAGATTTATCATTACTAAGAATTAAACTAAGATTTGTGCACAAGTATGTTATCCTTTCCAAGTATTCATTTGAAAGACGATGCAATCTTTTTTTTTTTGTGCACGGACGGGTTGATGCTTCTAAGAAATTTCTAATTCTTAACCTCTTTTTGTCGTCACCGCCACCTTCGCACTTTTTCTAATTGTGCAATTACTGAGCTGTTATGGTGACAACTTATTCCACACGAACCTTGGAAACTGTCATTGATCAACAAAAGGCTCGAGGAGATATTCCATTGATATGCATTAAACCATAATTTTCAGAGGGTTATTTTATCCCTCCTCAATTTTCATTTCAAACATCGTCTCGAGCAAACATAAATTCTTAGTAACTTTTGGAAACAGTTATGTGCACACAGAGTAAACACATTGGGGCATAATGGTCAGAGGTTCCACTATTCCAGGGCATATTCTTACTATTCATCTCCCTCCGACCAGGACAAAACAAGGAGATGGTCCCTTGGTACACCGAGAGATATATTTCAAGCCAAAAAATTCCATGGAAACCTTGGTTTCTTAGAGAACCTACCCACTTGCATTCATGTCTGTTGAAAAAGTTGATGCGATGAATTTCGAGCCGGAAGAAAATGATTTGATCGATGATGATACGACAATGGATGATGGCAATGAAGAGAATATTCTCGCTCCTACTTCCAAATTGAAATCAACCATAACAAACAGAACTTCCTATCTCGGTGAAGGTGGTGATGACAAGACCAAAAGGAGTTTCAAAAAAAAAAAACCGACTGTGAACGCAAGAGCCACTTTGCAGCATGAAAGTAGAAATTCCATAGTTCCAAATTAGTCTATTCTGGGCGAAAGAGTTTCACTGTAAAGAAATGATATGTTGATGGTCCCAGAGATATATTTCAAGCCAAAAAATTATTGATTAACATCTTCAGGAATCAGGTCCAAAACTCTCGTTGCTGAAAGACATTTTCCTACTAGTCATCTCCTTCTGCCCAAAATGGACTAATTTGGGCCTCTAGATTTGTATGTGAAAGTTGTGCTACTGAATTGTTTTGGACTATGCAGAGGTGGTTTTAGCTAAGGGCTATTCCACATGCCCTACAACCATTTTCGTCTTCTTCCTCAAGGGAAGCTTGTGAAAAATATCAATTTCAGCATAGGATGATTCATCGAGGAGAAAACTGCAAAGATCTTTCATACTATGGATCTCGTGCCTTTGTTTGTCGCAGATACCTTCAATGTTTTGGCCTGAAGAGCTGGGTCCAATTTCTAAGGATAGATGTACAATACTCAGTGTTTTTCTTATTTTTTTAAATGCATTTGCTATTAAAAAATATTTTCCTTCGACTCTTCGTTGCTGCCTCTTTTCTAGGTTTAACACATGTTCTAATTGGCATGGTTCGGTGCTCTAGTACTTCTTCGATATTATTTTTAGTTATCTTATCTTTTCTAAGATGGAACATCTAACAATTATATGCCAATGTACTGTGTGAATCCACCCTCTTTTTATGCAAACAAAAAATGGATTACATAGTTTCAAACCAATGTTCAATTCTATTCATAATGTAGATAGAACATAGCAATACCAATGTACAATGTTGCAACAAAATCGTTATTCTTGTTTCTAGACATGCAATTATTAAGTTTTAATGCTAACATCCCATAATGCAAGAAGTTTAATACTTGAGTTAATATGTTGCACTCATGGAAGAGTGTATCAAGAACGTAGTTACATTCACACATTCCAATAAAATCTAATCTTCAACAAAGCATTTGTTGACAATTAGTAGAAAATGAAGTTTAGCAGTTAAGTTAATATGTTACAATCATGGAAGAATGTATCAAGAACATATTTACACGCACACGTTGCAATAAAATCTAATCTTCAAAAATGCATTTGCTGACAATTAGTAGAACATCATGGTCTTGCAACAATGGGAATTCTTTGAAACCAATTCGCGCTTATGAAAACTGCCTTCTCTCTTTCTATTTTCCCACTCTTTTATTCTCTCTAGTTTCTCTTCCTGGTTAATTAATCATATTTCTTCCGAAAATTCCATGCTCTGAATCTTCGCGTATTCACGCATTTCCAACGACCGCTTACCCCTTCTTTAAATTGACCCTCTATTGTTCCCTGTCCCACAACTGGCACCCAGAGTTCCACGATATAGAAATTGACATACGGACTTGTGCACTGGTCAGGTCAACATTTCTCCACGTGTGGTCAGTCTTGCGGGTTCACAACTTCACTTGTGCTCTTTTATCGGGACATCGACCAAACTCTTTCCCATTCCATACCCAGAAACTTCTCCAACTGTGAATTCCCACTAGGCAGTTTCTACATTGGACTTATGTTGTTCCATGGCCTGTGAACAGTACCGTCACTTCCATGATATACAAATTTTCTACCATTCTTAGATCATACTCTCTTCCGTATTACGGTCCACCTATCATGCCCTCTTCCGTGGTGCACATTTTTGCACTGAAAACTTTTGAGAAATACAATTTAACCGTCGGGTCCTCGCATATTTAGTGGAACTATTGTCACCCCATTAACCTGTCTGTCCTCTTTCCATACTTCGCCATTTGTTCAAATTTATTTGGTGGATCGTCAGTTTGGTGGGTTGAATAAATATTCAGTTTGTATTCGTTGTTTCCTATGCCTGTGCCCCTTTGCAATTAGCAGTTGGTAATTATATATAAGATCTTATTGTTATTCATGCAATTAGCAATTTCCCTATTCCATACTTAGCGAATTTTCCAGAATTCCGCAAATATACAAACCGACCGCTGAACTGTCCCATCGTGATCTCTTTCGTTTTACACATTTTGCACTCAAAAATACCGAAACATGAAATTTGACTGTGCAACACTCAGATGTCCTTACTATCCCCGTAACCCTTTTTTGAATCACGTCCGACCGCTTTTCAGAGCTTTCCATTCTTTCCTTTCTCTTCGTCGTCTCTGTCACCTTTGCACTTGTCTATAATAAAAGAAAATAAAAGGTTATATATATATATATATATATATATATATCTTGTTTCTAAATATGGAATTACTGGCATTTAATTCGGACAGGTCATCATGCAGAAACCGTATAGATTGTCATTGATGGGTGAAAGGCTCAAGGACATATCGTATTGATGTGCATTAAACCAAAATTTGTGGGGGGATTATATTATCCCTTCCGAGTGTTCATTTCAAAATCATGAAATCCCGTTCACACAGCGTGGCCTTCACACGTGCACGAAACCTCCATTCCGTAATTGCTCTTCGTCGTACTTGCCACTTTCGCATTTCTAAATATTCAATAAATAAAATTTACTGCTAACAGTTCATCATGCACCACCAACACAAATTGTCATTAATCAGTGAAAGCCTCGAGGAGCTTTCTCATTCATAAGCATTTAACCAAGATTTACCAAAAAGTTACATTATCAGGTCTAACTTGTCATTTAAACCATCATCTGCAGCAAATCAACCTTCTCATAAACCTATGACATCAACACGGCAGTAGTTCTGTGGAGATACAATGAACATCTCTGGGTGCGAGGACTAGAACTTCCACTGGTCTAGGGCATTTTCTTATTACTCAACCTCTGCCGCAAAGAACCAAGTAATTTGGACCTCCGGGATTGCTCATGCAGGTTGTGTCCCTGAGGTTTTTGACTGTAAGGAACTGGTCTATTGGTGCGCCGATAAATTTATTGCAGAGAAAAGAATTATTCCACTGCAAGACTGCTCTTCTATTTCTTTGTCACCTTAGGTCTTCCGCCATATGCTGAAATTGTCGCAGCCAACATTGACGTTCAAAGGAGAAGATTGCAAACAGTTTATAGCAAAGCATAATAAGAGATTGGACCTCTTGCCCCATTTTATGGAAAACCTGAATCTAGTTCTTCAAGATATTACAAGCATGTAGGTTAGTTCATTTAGAAATCCATTTCGTGAAATTGCCTGGCTGTTTACAAGAATAACGGGACAGGAGTTCACAACTACTGTTTCCTGCATGGCTCTTTATATTTTGTATTTCACAGTCAATGAACAAGCCATTTTTTATTGGGGCGAGTTAATTTCCCATGAAATCTCTTCCCAATTGTCAATCTACAAAAGGGAAAAGAACTTTTATATGTCATACTATTTATTTTTTGCAATAGCACATTCCTGTCAGTTTCTGCAACTGTCTTTGTCCAAGAATGTCAACTGCAAATTCCACCCAGTAACGTTCTGGTACCAGGCCTTATCGAAGCACAAGGATTCCCACTATTTTTATGAGATTTTTAATGGCTTCCTGTCTGTTTTCAAAGTTGTGTTGTTAGGAGAAGATGCTACCCGCATATCTGAACAAGCAACTAGTTTTTTGGACAAGAAGGGGACACTCGAACATTTGGATAATTACACTATCATAGGAATTTTTGGCTCCACGGAGCATCCTTCTCTCCTTCCATGTCACATTACAGACAAAATGTTTGTTGCAGAAGTAGCACATCAATACAGATATTGGTTCCATCTGTTCCAAAGGAAGGAAAAAAAAATAGTTCATTCCTTTGCCTTGGAAAATAGGGGAGTTCGAATTGAAAAACGTCAACAAAATTGACGATTTCATAGCACATTCTAGCATCTCCAACCTGGGATATGCTAAATACATAAAAGGATTTGACTCCTATGATATTTTTAGACAACATTTACAAACACTTAGCCTCGACGATTGTTTTGTAAATAAACACCTACCCAAAAACATAGAAAGTGGCGACAACGGTCCTGTGTCTAATGTCGACGAGGTAGAGACAGTGGAAAGATGCACTAAATTGTACACGCAACAAGGGAAAGGTCCCAGTGACAAAAGTGTTCAATCCGCAAATACCACTCCAAAAGGTATGACCTCTCGAAGCATCGCTCCAATGGCCCACCATAGCAACAAAGAAACCCAAATTTCTTCAAACAGAGGAGGAGATAATTACCCTCCTCACTCTAAAATTGATAGTTCTCACAAGCTTCCAATAGAGAAGAAGAGAAAAAAAAATGTGGGTAGGCGGAAGAGCCAGAAATTCAGAGTGAGAACATGGAACTTGACACTGATCTGGATAGCATGATCCTCTTCCTTGATCAACCCGGAGAAGCCATCCACCATAGCCATCCAATGGACATATTCGTTACTAAATTTTTTGACAAAGATGAATCCTTCTTGTTCCAGAGCGATGTTTTTGATAGATGGAACAAAAAATTGATAATTCAGAAAAAAAATGTTAATAATAAGAAAGGAAAATCTCGTTCAGAGGTTGACGTTGCGAACATGCGTCCGTCCCAAATCTTTTAACTTCACACCGCAACCAGAGAAGCACTTCATGATTCCATTGGAGGCATCGAGACTAAGAATGCCAGACTGAAGAACCGAATCAAGGAATTGGAAGACGTTTTCATTCCTATGCCATTGTTTGTTGATCCTTTGGCAATAGCCATGCCTGACACCCCTGCACCCAATGTAAAAGCATCCTCCACCCTGCTTGCATCCTGTAAAGGATATGTGGAGAACAATATCAAAAAAACAGTGGAACTGGTTACCGAGGCATGGAAAATATCAAAAACCATCACTTCCCTTGGAACTAGGGCACATAGCTTGCTCGATCTTTTGCATACCGAATTAAAAGATGAAGAAAAATTATTTTTAAAAACTGTCATCCCTTTTGGAAAGATTGTCAACAATATGGTATAAACAAAAAGAAGAGAAGAAGATCTTCCATCCATAAACCACATCGGCCAATTGAATGCATGTTGGAAAGAAAAATTAAAGAACTTGCATCTCATTGTTCAGTCATGTGAACACGCCATATCGAAGAAATATATATTATTCACAAAGCTGCAAATATAGACTTAGCCGGGAAAACCTACGACTTCCAAGACCCCCACTTAATCGCAAACTCCTTTCCCTTAACCAGGCAAGAGTTCGATAAACAGGTTGCTATGTTTAAGACCTTGTCGGTGACATCAATGAAACGACAGCAACAAGCAAATAGCCAAAGGGCTCATATGTACCCTCACTGTAAGTTTACTCATCACATCCTTCTTTGTTGATCAACCCAGTTATTCGAGTTTCTTAAATACAAATGTATAGGAAAACACTTATACCTTTCCATTTATTTTCTTTTGCAGCTATTGCAATCTATCTTCTTTCCACAGTCATGTTTCTTATACATATTTCTCTAATGGTCCGCAGGAGCCCCAATCCCAATCTACATGAAAAACGCATTGAAATTCCAGTTTATATGTACAAGAGACTTTAATTTTTATGTATATTTCAAAATTTTGAGTAGTATGTAACAAACTTTTATTTTTTGACAGATTTCAAGTAAAAATGCATTTAAATTTTTATATGTTAGAGACCCTATTCTTATCTATCACCACTCTATATGACAAATGCATTTAATTTAATTTTTAATATGTTACAAACTTTTTTTCTTATCCTTCACCAGTGTATATGGAAAATGCATTTACTTATTTATATGTTACAGACTTTTCTTTTTTTATATATTTCAAAATAAATGGTTCTCAACAATGCAACGTCATTTACTTATACCCTATGTTCACAAATGCATTTAAATTTTTTATATTTCTTATATCCTATTAATTTTGTGTCATCATATATTTTTATCTTTCAGCAATCCATATGGAAAATGCATTTAAATTTCCAAATTTATTTAAGCATGTAAACACATTTTTTACTTTGTTATATAATTTCCAAAAAAAAAGGTTTGCTATATACCTTCAAAAAATAGAACTTTTGCCCCATCTTCCGAGATATACATGTTTCACACAACATTTCAGTGATATACATTTTGCACCAACACTTCGTTTCATTTACAATTAGATCCCATTTTCCACAATTTGCTTTCTAACCTCATTGAGAGGGACTTCGCTGCCACAAGCCTTGTTATTTATGTGAGCACTTGAATATTTGGTTGGGCCAAATAAATTTAAATATACTCATAAGTTGTATTGAGAATTATTTTACTTAAATAATTAAGTTAAATTTTTATATTTATTATCATATAAATATTTATGGTGGGTCATTCCATGCATTCTCACACATACCAATTATTGTGTCAGCAATACAAAATTATTCAAATTGATGAGAAAGACCGAAAAACAAATGCAAAGTAAGACAGAGACCTATTGATGTCTGAGTTAAAAAGGACGGCGAGAGACGACTTCCTTTCTTATTATCGAATTTTGATGGACGACCTCTTTTCTCAATCATGAAATTTTGCTATGAATTCACCGCTTCTCCGACCTGTCTGATTGAATGCCTTAATCTGGCTGCCTCTTTATTTCAACATAAGACTTTACAAACAGAAGGATCTATACGGCCTTATTTCTTTGACTTTCAAATTTATTTTGTTATAGCTTAGAAGTTTTAGGGTTTTTACTTTTTAGGTTAGGTGATTGGAATATGGTAATGGGATGGTTGGGAAATCTTAATTATATGGTAATTATACAGTGTCTAATGGTGTTTTTGAATACATTAATTTATTTTGTTATCTAAAAAATCCTAAGACTCCGAGCCTAACCATTGAAATATGCCATTCAAACCATTTTCTAAATTTCTAATTTATTTTTAGATGGAAAATCTGTCAATCAAACCATTTTTATAACCTATTTTTAGATAAAAAAATCTATCACTCGAACCATTTTTCTAAAATTCTAACTGGTCCCCTAAGAAAAATAAAGGTAAAACGTTTAAATTACGTCATTTTGCTATGCTGCAAAATATATCCGCGGCGAACACTATTGTAAACCATTCAAAATAGTTGTGATTCTTTTTCACTTTTCTTTTCCTTCTCATTTTTTTCAAACTTCGATAATTCCTGCATAGTCAAAAACTTTACAAGTCGTTCCGGGTTTTTGTCCATTCGGGCACTAACTGGGAGTTTTATTAAATTATGTCCATTGGCTATGGACTTTTCCTTTATAAGTCAAAACATGACAAATATTAAATAAAAAGTGAAGCTTAATGACCTACCATGCGTGCGACTAAATCGAAATCAGTCAAGACCAGAATGAGGAAAATGCTATTACAATGAGAATGGAATGGAGGAATAACCAAGTTGTTACAACGCGATCTGGTCTGTTGCCCTTTATCAGTTTAATATGCATATTATGAATATGTGATAATATGATTTTGTGTTTATTGGTTAACTTCGTTTCCGTCAGTGCCAGCTGCTGCTCCAAATTGGCACATTTTTGGAAGTATTTCTCCCATCGTTTAAAGTTATGGTTGCTTCGAATATTTCAATGTAAATAAAAGTTGTATCAGTGAGTAAAACGAGGAGGCAACTAATTAAATGCAGAGTCTCCAAAGCTTTGTTCAATTCCACTATTCAACTGTGGTTCCTATAATTTTCAATATGGGTAGATATTATTATAAACCTTGTTCAATTTAACTATATTCGACGTGTTTACTATAATTTTAAATATACGTAGATATTGTTATAAGGATAGATGTTATTATAAATTTGAATATATATTTTAAAAAGTTGTTAGTTTGGTTGCTAAACTATGTATAAAATATAAAATATCTAATTGTTAAAGGTTTCTAGTTTTTAGTTTCTCAAAAAAAATATATATCATATGATATTTTAGAAAATTTAATATTAAATATTTTTTATATTTTTAAATTATGTTATATTTTGTTGAATTTATTTCTCATCCATAAATAAAATAGTAAACAATAATAATTAAAATTTAAAATTTAGTTTTTCAAAAAATTATAAAATATAATTAAATAAATACAAAGTAAAAGTCAAATAAGTTTAACCTGCAAAAAAAAAAGTAATACTTGATGCTTCTACAATAATAAATAAATATATTTTACAAAACCATTTATAAATAAATATATTTTACAAAACCATTTATAAATAAATATATTTTACAAAACCATTTATCAAAGTGAAGAGTTATATGAAACATTTTAGTTAAGTGTAATTGAAATGTTAGATTTTTTTGGAGTTTTTAATAGTATATTTTTTCATTAACTATGAAAAAATCTAATCAAAATTGGAACTCCAGATTTAAGTGATTGAGTTTATATAATTTGAGTGTATTGAGACATTAAATCCATTTATACATTCAAAAAGTAATTTAAATTTTTGTTATCATTATAAATTTTTCATATCGTAATTAGATGGTATAATATTTTGAAATAATTCAAAACCAAAATGTATATAAAATTCAAAGATATGTTTTGAAATAATTCAAAACCAAAATGTATGATAAAATATATAAAAAATTAAGTGTTAGAAGAGTACTTAATATTATTAGTGTATTATGTATCTCTATATAAATAAGTTTAACTTATAATACATAATATTGCGTTATGATACATAATAGTGTGTTATCATAAAAAAGTATTATAACTACCAATGCTTCACAAAATTCATTGTAAATTTTACATTCAAAAGATATGTTTTGAAATAATTCAAAACCAAAATGTATGATGAAATATATAAAAAATTAAGTGTTAGAAGAGTACTTAGTATTATTAGTGTATTTTGTATCTTTATATAAATCAGTTTAACTTATGATACATAATATTGGGTTATGATACATAATAGTGTGTTATCATAAAAAGTAATTATTATGTCAGTGTTCACCAATGTATAAAATAGTGATTGTGTAATGGTATGTTTCCCTATCATATACAAGTGCAATTTATTTTTGAACTACATGTTTATGAAAGTTTGCTTTGTCAATGTGTCATGGCACTTTCAAGTGCATTTGGAAAAGTGTTTGGGCATTTTTATGTTGTTTTGGGTGATGGGTTTTCTTCATTAGTTATGTTTACATTAACATTTTATATTGGGATTTTCATCTCAAAGAACAACTATTAGGGGACATGGATTTCTAACGGAGCAATTTTATTTTCATATATTTTTGGTTTGGAGTAATTTAATTTCATGTACTTAAGGTTTAGTGTTGTATCGGAGGTAGCTTTGTCTCTGGGTTCTATGCATAGTGGAGTTGCTTGTGTGGGGAGTGTAGGCTAAGGATTCCTATGGTTTATAGTTTGTGTTACTTTCGTTTTTATGTCTTTTTGGTTACCACTCAACCTTTTGTGTTCAAAACATTCGGTTTTTGTGGCATAGGTGGTACTTGTTGTGTTTCTCGTGGTGGGTGTTATTGATGCTTAATGTTGTATTGGTGGTGTTTTTGTGTCAAATTATACTAATAATGGAACTCTTTATGTTGGGAATGTAGGATACGGATGTTTATGGGTGTTGGATTTTGTTGTGCTAGTTTTTCACATATCTTTTGTTAGCTTTCAATCCTTCACTTGGTCTCTAAAACGACAATTTGATCTTCATGTGTGTGGTAGAGGAGCTCCTCATGGTGGGTGTTCTATATTTTCCTATTGTGGTTTGGTATTTATCATGTGTTTATCTTGGTTAATTCTTCCCACAATCATGTCCTATGTTGGGATTTTCATTTGAGAACATGCCAACATTATAACATCCTCTGTTTTAATCCGGACAAATAATAATGTAATTGTATAAATATCATTTAGGATGGTCGGCTGACATGTTGGAGGAAAAGATCCAATGTTGATTAATATGGTCGAGGGTCAAATTGTATATTATGAACATTGAAATAATTAATAAAGATGATAACCATTAGCTGCAATATGAGAGGGATGAAAAATGATGGAGTCTATGATTCCACAGGAGAGAGGGGTCCAAGGGGGGAATATTCACATGGGTATTAATCCAACCCACTTTTCTTGAATTATTATCATTATGTATAACCTTATTTTTATTGTTGAGAGTTCCTAGTGTCAATCATTAAATTGATGTAAGAGGTTGAGTGTGGGCGTCACACCCCATAGTGATTGGGGAGCATGGGGATCAAGTACAATCAACATTGAGCAGAGTGAGAAGTCAACTAGTTGGAGGAAAACATAATTTGTATGGCCAAAAAAGACAGTTTTTGCATGCAAAATTTGGATAGGCGTAGGACAGGAGTTGAGTGGCAGGAAGAGGACCAACCTTGTTACGTTGATAGCCATTTTGAGCTGTGTTTTTTTATGGAAATGTGGCCTATGTGCATGTATTTCATTTTCCTATTGAGGAAATGGCTCAAGATCCTTATGAAGGTTGTTGTGAGCACTCCTAAAGCAGTTGAGAGTTCATGGAGTCTCCAACTGACATATTCATGTCTAATCAAGTGCACTGGAAGCCCTTATAAATGAATGTTACATTATGAGGGAATGTGAGAAGTGGAGGGGGTACATTCCTTAGGTTGTGCAGGTTGTAGGGAAGAGAGACCTAGTGGATTGGAACTGTTGTAGTAGTAGAACCTGGGTTTTGGGTTTGTAAGTGTGGAGAGTGGACAACCAAAGGGTCTGATCTCCTTGTGCACTCATAGCCTCAGCTCGAGGCTGGCTTGGTGTTGAGAGAAAATGAACAACAATGCCTATGGATGGGAGGTTCGTCCTTTGTGTACACAACCAGTTGGTTATATTTTATGAACCGATAAGTTTATATTGTGTTTATCATGATTATTCTGTTGTGTAGATGATATTTGAATGTTGCGTGTTTTTGTGTGCTTACTAGATGCATTCATGATTTTAAACATGTTGTAGATGCATGGGTAAATCAACATATTGTTTTGTTGTAATTTTTATGGGTTTGTTGTTGCTTCGTTGTGTTTTATGTGTATGGGGCATTGTTAATTTTATGTTTAGCAAGCTAAGTCATTTTTGTAGTGACAAGACTTAGTAATGGAGTATGGTTATGTCACATTTTCGTATTAGAGCCACAGGTTCAACATTGAGCCTACATGGGAATGACTCAGCACGTAGAAGATGAATTTTCAGATTTAAATCTTAGAGGATGTCTACAAATTATTTGTTAAAATTACTTCACAGAAATTGGGGGAAAATCAAGAGTAATTTGAGGAGATTGAACTCAGGGGTTAAAATCGCCAATTTAAACCTCGATTTAAGCAATTTTGGGCCTATTATTGGTGCAATTATGGAGATGATAGAGAATCCAAGGTGAAATTGGGAAAAAACACCAATTTCTACATTGAAATTCATTGAGAAATCGACACAAGAGTGTCATATTTCTGGTGTAGTGTTAAGTTGGACATGGATAGCGACGATTGGTCATGCACAGGGATGAAAATTGGCATAGGAAGTGAATTGCAGATATTACATGGAATTTAGGGAAGAAATTTTAAATTTAAGCATTCATGAAATTTTTTAAAATTAGGTAATTTTTTGTACCATGATGTTATCATGATGTGGTAGTAGTGATGTGGAATTCCATGGAGGAAATCCTTGTCTTGGGTTTCTAGGGGGAAAATATCTATGTAATGTGTGTATTTTCCATTCTTTAATTGTTGTTCTTTTATTTGAAAATTTGTTTGCAACAAATAAAAGAACAAAGATGGCCACGGTGGCAAGGTTTGTAGTGTGATATGGTGGGTCCAAAAACTAATGTAGGATCCACATGATCGGGGTGGTGATTCTATACCATAAGCGGTGTCACAACACTCACAAGTATTTTTTTGGAAGTTCTTTAGCGATGTGAAACTACTAAAAATGCGTTACTTGTCAGGGTGTTTTTGTAGTATCGCATCATGGAGAGGGTGTTAACCCTCGATCATGTTAGAAATATGAAATGGCCTCCCTGTCATTGATCTACTGATCATATCCACCTTATGATTGGGGATCATGAAAGTTCGCTTGCCGAGGGATAAAGGGTTCAATATGGGACCTACCCATTCCCACAACTTGTGTATATGCACATGGTGGAATATTGGTAGGGGAGATGGGACCTACCGGAGGCATGGCCCATTGTGTTGCTTCTGTGTGGAAACCAATATGGTTGGATCTCCAAAAAAATATTATTTATTATTTTAAATATCCATTCAAGGTTAAGGGAAGAGAGAGAGAGAGAGAGAGAGAGAGAGAGAGAGAGAGAGAGAGAAGGAAAAGGCTGAGGGGGTAGGGCCAAGATGACCAGGAGGATGATATGGAATCAACTCAAGGTGCCATCTAGACAATAAAGGAAACATTAATAGTCACATCAACAACAATGATACATGAAATAGTTGACTACATTAGAAAAAAAAAACAAGTATGGAGCCAAAGTCGTATTTTGGTCATAGCGGGAGCATAATAAATGAGAAGAGGATAATATTTTATGGATTTTTTCCATAGTGTCGAAGGATATAGAAATTTCATAGAGGGCCACTAGTCAATTATGTTATGATTTTAAGGAAAATTCAAATCAGTGGTTTTCAAATATCTAGGTCCATTTTAGTTATTACTATCCAATTTAGGTTGAAATTCTTAGAGAGGGTTCCAAAAGAATACATGAAAATACCTAGTGAAGGAATTGGATAAAATCTAAGTGGTTTGGACAGGGGATTCCAAAATATACTATTCTAAGCCACTTTTTAGATATTTTTGGGATTTTCAGAGGAAAAGGGTCACAAGTTGGAAAATCTAGAAAAAATTATTTACTTGAAATTTTGTATGCTCATCAAGATAGACAAATTTGGTTTAGTGAAATGTTTCCAAGAAATCCACAGTTTGGGAGATAGATATTTTGACAAAAAAATATACGTCTCAAAAAAGAAGTGAAAAAGAACAAAGTTGTCATTTCCAAATAGCTACAAATTTTTACTGAAGCATCAGATTGAAAATTTTGTCATGAATTATTTTCCATGAATATTATTTAGGCTTCATACAAAATTTTCCTTGGTTCCTAAGATATTTTGTAACACACTCTTTCCCCCCATAATTGTAATTATGATAAGACTACATACAATTGTGATTATCAATATTGTAACTATGTTTTGATTAATGAAAAACACCAGGAAGATAATTGAGATGGGAAAAACATTGACAGTATTGGCCATGATATCACATTTGTAATTGATGCAGTGGACAAGTGAGGTGGAGTGCATATGTTTTAGTGAAGAAAATATGAAGCTTGTTTGGCAAGCTAGCTTATGCTTGCAAAGCATAAATGAACACCTTGCAACATACTTGAATCTACATGGAGGAACGTGACCAGTTATGGAAGACATGATTGGTGGTTGAGGAAATTAATACTATTGACAGAATTACATCACTAGATTTACCCTTCAAAATTTGGATCCCTAACTGGAGGTTTCTTCTAATAGAAGCCACGGGAATCCCAAGTATTGGTGGAAGAAGAGACCAAAGGTGGAAAAAAATCACACAAGAGAGAATAAAGGAGAGAAGCAAGAGACACACATAGGTAGAACATACGTTCAAGAAGACGTTGATGCATTGAAGAGAATGACCAAGCGATGAATTGTTTTGGTAGCAATAAAATTCTAGGAAGAGTTGGAGAGTCACAAACTCACAGAAAAATGGTACGATGAACTAAGGAGTTTAGTCGCACCGATCTAAGAAAGAGGAGAAATTGGATAAATTTCCTTGAAGAAAATATTAATCTTTTCCAAATTATTGATGATCACCCTGACAAAGAGAAGACCTGCATCTTGACTGGAAAAATTGGGGGCCGTAGCTTGGTACTAGCTAGACAGAAACTTGAATTGGTAAGGAGAGTTCGTCGTGGGAATGTATAGTAAATAAGGGGTTGCCTTGTGTAGAGGAAATCTAGTTTGAGAGGCACCTCATAAAACTACAAAATCCCTGAGCTCAATGGGAAGATGAAACTTCTATTTTTGTTAGAGGAGGAAGGAGAGTAACCTTCCTAGATCATTCTAAAATTTGAAACCGTTTGAATCATTCCATTATGATATCATGTCTTGGCACGAGGGTGGAATACTGTAGGAAGGCACTCTGGATTGGCAGGAAATTTTCAGAAGAAAATCAATTGGTTGTTTATATTTTGCCTGAATAGATAAGTGTCTAACTTGGCTTCTTTGATGAATGATAATAATGAAAATATCTGGTTTCTCATTTAATGAAAAATACGAATGCATGTAAATGATGGATTGAATTCCTGAGTGAAATGGAACGTGTTTATTTTCCATCACTATTTAAATTTTGTAAGTTATGAAGTTAAGTAAATTAGGGATGGTTTGTATCCTTGAAAATATTGTAGCTTAGGAGGAAGGTTTTCAAGATATGGAAAAAATATTCATTTGGGAGAGTACAAGAGTACCATGGTATCTGGAGAGTCCTGGTAAGGGTTAGAAATCCTTAATCCTTATGATGATTCACCCATCTTAGGTGTAAATCTTGCAAGACATCCAAACCTTCACCCAAGTTCCTGATGAAATTCCTTTTCTTGTTTAAACCTAGATTTCACAAACCTCTTAGAAGTCTGGTGAAACCTTAGAAAAGACAAGAGGAGGAACCATGAAAGGTTTAAGTCTAGATTCATATTATTACCCTGAAGGAAACCTATGTTTTAATATGGTTGGGCTTGCATATGTTGATTCAACGAACGAGTAGATCTAGATTGTTGGTTGGAGGATACTACCTTTGGAGTGACTAGAGTGACGTTGTATTTGAACTTCGATGGGGAGAGCTCTAAGTCAACGAGGACCATCAATCTATCGGAGAGTGACTAGGGTGAGTTCTAGATTGTTGGATCCATTAAAGAGGTTTTCATAAGAGGGGTCGTCAGAGGTCAAAAAGGGAAGTGGAAATAGAATTCCAACAATAGAAAATCCCAGGAACATAGATCGATCATGAGGTGTTCTGCAAGATCTTAGTTGTTGTATCTAGAAAGTATCACCCTGAGGGAGAGGATTTGATATCCTTAACATGCAATTGGATGTAACCCTGAAAGTGATAATGTATGTCATATTAGATGAACAAGGATTGTTCAATCCGTCAGAGAGTGTGTGGTCATAGTGAGATTTTTGGAGTAGTTCATGGAACAATAATGGACATGGTTCGATGGGGAGGAACTCCAAGAATGAAGAAGCACAGTTGATCGGTGTGTGGCGGAGATTTGATCTCAGCCATATATTTCATGGGCCCCATTCATTAGCATGTGGTATTGACATTCAAGTTGAGAGTAATTGTCGAGTGGATGGATACTCTGATGTAATCATAACTTTTGGGACCCTCGGTTCAAGGACCATTAGATTTCGAAGGATGATTTGCTAGGATGTCAGTATCAGAGAAGGGGTCGACCTAGATGGTCGGGCATTTCGATAGGCATGATTTCAAACACCCTTAGATCGTTGATATAAGGGTGAGAAGCAAAATTGACAATCCTATTTCAAGGAATTTATGTACCTAGTCACCTCAATAACCTCTTTGGAGAATGAGAACTAAGAGTTAATATAGTTTCAATTATGATAAGATAATTCCTCACTCAGACAACTCATGAATCTAATTGCATGTCACGAGAAAGTAAAATGAAATTGAGCATCCCACTATCCTAAGTGATGATTAGGAGTTCAAGTGTGTTACATAGTGGTATTAGATCAATGTTCAAACTCTAAGCTTGAATGGGTTACCAAGACCACTTAAAATTTTCTAAGAAAGATTTTTATTATGCCAAGAATGCTTTATATGACATTGATAAATGTAATGGCTAATAATGTTTCATTGTTTCATCATGTAGGAAGAAATGAATATGAATACCAATGGAATTTTAACATCCTCAATTATTAAACTTTTTATTTAATAATTTCCAATTATGGAAAATCATATTTGACTTTCTTAAGACAATTGACTATTATTATTTAAATTAGTATGCAAGATTTGGACTTTCCAACTACCCTCTTTGGATAGAAAAATGTAAGAGACAACATTTTTTTAATAATAAATGCATGAAACAGATGAAACAATCAGGTTAATCAGAGGTGACTATGACTCCATGAGTGGGGAACATGATGGAGCTAACTCAGAGAATGATTAGACAAGTGTTAGAAGTGAATTTAGGAACATGATGGAGCTAACTCAGAGAATGATTAGACAAGTGTTAGAAGTGAATTTATGTCACTTGTAGCCCCTAAAAATCGGGGATTTTTAAAGCTCCAAATTTCCGATGAGGGCAATGATACAATGGAAAGTCCTGGGAAATAAAAAAAGATATATACAACATATGTGGGAGGTAGGACATTTCTTGGTATGTTGAGGAGAAAATGATTATTTGTTGTGTGAGCACATATGTGTTAGTAAAATAGTTTATGAATTGTATAGAGGTATATTGTTGAAGGAGTGGAACTTAGTTAGCCCTTATGGAGTCATAGTAGTAGCTTGGTTGTTTGCATCTATAGTTGGGTGGAACATAGATGTTCCATTTGTTTCCGACTTGTTTGGAGCATATATGTATCTTGTATTACCAATTTGTATATATATTTGTTTATTAATTTTCTTGTTAGTTACAAAGATAGTTGAATTCATGAATATGTACATTACATAATTTCAAGTGATTATTTTTCTTCACTCTACTTAAATTTCAGAGTTATTGAATTATTCATTTCAATTATCTATAACATATGATAAGATAAGTATCTATAGTTAAATTATGATAAGATAATTCCTCACTCAGACAACTCATGAATCTAATTGCGTGTCACGAGAAAGTAAAATGAAATTGAGCATCCCACTATCCTAAGTGATGATTAGGAGTTCAAGTGTGTTACATAGTGGTATTAGATCAATGTTCAAACTCTAAGCTTGAATGAGTTACCAAGACCGCTTAAAATTTTCTAAGAGAGATTTTTATTATGCCAAGAATGCTTTATATGACATTGATAAATGTAATGGCTAATAATGTTTCATTGTTTCATCACACAGGAAGAACTGAATATGAAGACCAATGGAATTTTAACATCCTCAATTATTAAACTTTTTATTTAATAATTTCCAATTATGGAAAATCATATTTGACTTTATTAAGACAATTGACTATTATTATTTAAATTCGTATGTAAGATTTGGACTTTCCAACTACCCTCTTTGGATAGACAGATGTAAGAGACAACATTTTTTTAATAATAAATGCATGAAACAGATGAAACAATCAGGCTAATCAGAGGTGACTATGACTCCATGAGTTGGGAACATGATGGAGCTAACTCAGAGAATGATTAGACAAGTGTTATAAGTGAATTTAGGAACATGATGGAGCTAACTCAGAGAATCATTAGACAAGTGTTAGAAGTGAATTTATGTCACTTGTAGCCCCTAAAAATCCAGGATTTTTAAAGCTCCAAATTTCCAATCAGAGAAATGATACAATGGAAAGTCCTAGGAAATAAAAGAAGATATATACAACATATGTGGGAGGTAGGACATTTCTTGGTATGTTGAGGAGAAAATGATTATTTGTTGTGTGAGCACATATGTGTTAGTAAAATAGTTTCTGAATTGTAGAGGTATATTGTTGAAGGAGTGGAACTTAGTTAGCCCTTATGGAGTCATAGTAGTAGCTTGGTTGTTCTACATCTATAGTTGGGTGGAACATGGATGTTTCATTTGTTTCCAACTTATTTGGAGCATGTATGTATCTTGCATTACCAATTTGTATATATATTTGTTTATTAATTTTCTTGTTAGTTACAAAGATAGCTGAATTCATGAATATGTACATTACATAATTTAAAGTGATTATTTTTCTTTACTCTACTTAAATTTCAAAGTTATTGAATTATTCATTTCAATTATCTATAACATATGGGTCAGAATTACTAATTATAATCAATGATAAACATTTAAGTGATGTATAGTGATATCATAAAAGGTAAGATTTAGAGTATCAGAAATGAAAGTGAAGTAACAAATACCATATAATTATATATATCCATATATATGAACAGTGTTATGGATAAATAATTTACACAAAAATTTACAAGAATTTCCTTATCAAGATGATAAGGAATATAGGTCACTCTTTACTTTGCATAAGAAAATTCAATCTCCTTAAACAGAAAATTCTTGTAGAAGATAAATTTTCAAGTAAATTTACAAATTAAAATTCTTGAAGGTCCTATAGTGTGGATTTTTTCCATCACCTGTAGAAAGTCCTATAGAAAGTCCTATAGCGTGCTAAGTGCTAAGTGGCATCATTAAAAGGGAGTAACCTATATTAGCACTCAAATTAAAATTATAACACCATTTGGGAGCAACTGTACTCATAAGAAATCTTTTCCAGAACTTGAAAATACACAGTGGAAACCCTTTCATATGTAAAACATAACCCAGTTTCTCGGATAGACAATAATGAAAATAAATATATTTTTATTTCATAACTTCATCAGAAAATCTTACCAAGCTATAAGCGGATTGGTAAATAATAAATGACCCCAGTGTATCTGGTGATGGAAGTAATTTCCAAGTGTTTCCAGGAAATATAGTATCAGGGAACTCGTAGAGCAGCAGTAGTGAAGACTCCGGAGCTAAACCATGCGGAATGTTGAGTGATAGGGAGAAACCAACTTCACCGCTATTTTAGAAAATCGAGAAACCTCCAGCCCATTGCAAGGTACCTTCCTTTGAGAGTTGATGTAACTAATTACCCATAAATTTGGGATGCCATGTGAAGAAAACGATGTGTTTATGTGTGGTTGGTCTAGACCACGTGTTTCCAGTTTGTCCGAACAAGGAGTAATGGCATGACTTAATTGTTATCTTTGTGATAAATTTGGGATGCCATGTGAAGAAAACGATGTGTTTATGTGTGGTTGGTCTAGACCACGTGTTTCCAGTTTGTCCGAACAAGGAGTAATGGCATGACTTAATTGTTATCTTTGTGATAGTCTACTCTAACTTATCTAAACTTTATCTCGATAATTTTGACATCTTTTAATAGATTAAAAAAAAAAAGTTTCGTTTGCATAGGTTAATCATCCTACATTTGTTCTAAAATTTTCCATCGAGTGTTAAACCTAATATGAAGCCTTGCAAAGCTATAACCCATACTTGGCATGGAAAATAAGGACCTTAAGGAAAATATTAACTTTTTTAAAGTAAACAAATTATCCAAGTAGTCTTTTTAAAACTCCTTAGATGCCTTTGAAATGTCCTTATATACCTAAGGTTCTAAGACTAAGTTCTTGTTAAACAATGATATTATAATATGAGAAAAAACGACATTGATTATATATAGTGATATATATTTGACAAACCTATTGAAATATTTTGAACATATAAAAATGCTTGAATGTGCAATCATTTTCATCCTTAGAAATATTTGGATATGGAATATTGTATTAGTTAGTGTTAGAGAAAGTACAAAATAACGAGTTTCATAGTATATGATGTTTTTATTAATGAAAAATTTGATGATAGTATGAAAAAACTAAAGATAAAGGAGTTGGATTCATGTTGTCAAAATTTTAATGTTACTAAGGATTTAATATCTTGAATTTATTTTTTTTAAGTAGTATTTGGGGTATGCTAGAGGAAGTGAATGGTGCAACACAGTATGGAAGACGCATCACATTTCATAGATGAGGAATCCTATGGTCGGAGGGACAGAGAAACCCCTCCAGATTTGGTGGCAACTGTTAGAATCATGAATGGAGATAAGGAAAGGCTGATGAGAACTCAGGATTAATAGGAAGAGATGAATGAAGTGATACTACAAATCTTGTATAAAATTCAAAATAATATGTAACAAGGCCCTAGTAATGCAAGATTGCAACAATTAGAGAGGTTGAAACCACTTCATATGCTCAGAAGCATAGATTGTCTCACAATGATGTGGGAAAGCGTTCTTCCAAGAAAAGGAATTGAAATGTTAATCATAAGGTTAGTGGAAGTATTTCCATAGAGTCATCCAATAGGAAGATTTCCTCTAAAGCGTTGTCCAACAATGACACCAGAATGAGTGTTCCAAGGAAAAAGAAGAGACACTCACAAAGTTCTTTGATTGAAGAGTTTAGGAAGGATAAACCACCTACCTTTGATGGAGAAACCAATAAGGGATAAGAAGTCTAAGGTTCGTTGTTGGGTTTGAAGAAGTACTTTCAGGTACATAACTATTCTTAAAACACCAAGGCATGGATTTTCGTCTTCAGCCTTAATGGAGGAGATTCTATATGGTGTGAAAATATCAAGGAGCTCAAGGGATTGAAGGAAAGAAAACTAATATGGAAGTAGTTTGAGAAGTACTTCATAAATGCATACCTATCAAAAAAGTAATATGATGAGAAAATAAAATAATTCCATGACCATAAGTTGGGTGAACTTACCATGGATTCATATTCCAAGAGATTCATGGAGCCATTGAGGTATCTTGCTTACCTCAAGGATGAAAAATAAAGAGTGTATTGTTTTCTCAGTGGATTTCGAGAGTCCTTCCAGGATAGAATTGAATTTGATAAGCCAAATACATTGGAGATCTCTATAAGGAAGGCCAAGTGTTGTTATGATCAATATAGACACAAGGTAGAGACTTATAAGGATTGGAAGAGGAGATATGAGAGTGGGTCTCAAAAAAAGGGATTCATATCATTCCCATATAATAATTTGAAGAGGGGTGCACAGTTTAGTCAGCTGAGTAGAAGTGGGCATCAATAGAATTTTCCATCTTAGAGTGAAAATAGACCAGTCGAGAAGGCAAGAGAAAAAGTAGAGCCTAAGAAACGACCTTTGTGTAATGTCTCCTACTACTATCAAACTTGTTTTTAAAAACATTCTTCATTAATGATTGTATACTTGTATGTCTATGCTTCAGATATAAATATTAATATTAATTGTATAAGATTATTGAATATACTTGTCTAATTGTCATGGTGATTCCATGACAAAACATGGATTCAAAGACATCCATAATATCTACATCAATTCTATCATCTTATTGATGGTTATATATTCTCATGAGTCCTCTCTTTGTCATAGGTAACACCATTCTCTTTACTTACTCTTTCATTACATATTCATTCATACAATAATCATCTTATTGATGGTTATATATTCTCATGAGTCCTCTCTTTGTCATAGGTAACACCATTCTCTTTACTTACTCTTTCATTACATATTCATTCATACAGTAATACTATACTTCTCTCACTTATTTCCGGTGATCAAGCTTCATTATGTGCAGGTCATTATGGATCTACAATCTTGGTGGGAACTCTTATCCCTTATGGTAAAATCTATAAATATTTCTAGTAATATGATCCATAAGTATTATTTGTTTTAAAATACGGTCTAGAATCCATAGACTAGTTATCAATATGGTTAACAATCGAAGATTAAAGGTTATTAACATACTGCCTCGTTATTGTGTGTATATATATATATATATATATATATATATAGGTCTATCTACCACATCAGTTATGAATCAGATTGATAACCCTACTTTTATCTTGCTCAAACCTTCACCATTAGAGGTTTCATGCATTACCATGACCATGCCCGAGCTTGAAAGGCCATACTCCATCACGTCACTTCAAGAATTGGGTTAACATGGCATTATTAATGTTATGGTTCGATTAAAATCCAATTTACAATCTGTAACTAAGACATAGGCTTCAATGTCGTGGTGCCACTTCAGTTGACTGTCAGTTCTTCACATAAACTCGTACATCTACTTTATTGCAGTTTGGAAATCAAGCTCTCTATCATACTAATGCTTT
>SNQJ01S0003071.1:340380-352011 GCA_010110895.2 Picea sitchensis
CTAGATGTTGCATTGGTTTTGTCACCATGCAACATTGGGATCATCACCATGCTAATGTGCACTTGCCTTGGTTTCATCACAAGATTGGAAAATTACCCTTGATTCCTTGATCTAATCCTCACTACACTATGTTTCAGTCAGTTAACTCAAGAGTGGTTGACTAGTTAACTCAACTAGGTGGCAATTCACTCTCGTAATTTCTTGAGAGACTAGACTAGGTGGCAGTTCACTCCCGTAATTGTTGTTGTGTGTCCAGATCACTATAGACCACCACTATGGTGCATTGGTTATCCTCTAGTGTGCATTTATTGAGTTATACATAGTATATCATGTGTAAATTATTCATTATTCATTACGGTTAATGAAAATTCTTCCATTCTGTCTCTCCTTCTCCTTCTTTTTCAATTTATCTCTACAAATGTTGGTAGTATTTTCTATATAGATCTATTATGTGCAGTTTCAACACATTTACATGGTATCATAGCCGACTTACTTCTAAGAAAAATCTACACCAAATTTTTTGGAGGTACAAAAGATTTAAGACAACAGAAAGAAGGATTTCCCAAAATAATTCATTCTTACGCCTTACAATTACTTTGCATGGAAGGAGAAAATAGTAATACATATCCGAACTAGAGTATTTTACAGGTTAAAATTTAATATAGACACAAAACTAACATCAGCCATAGAAATATCCAAGTACTTAAATCGAATGGATGAAGCATTCAGAACAATTTGCAGTCTTATTTATCTCGATCTCCTTTTTCACATATCTTTCTGTGAGACTCCCAATGAATATTGTAACACCTTGGAAGGGCTATTTGGAAAACAATATGATATGAGGGAACACATGTTGGAGGTGGAATTGCTCAGATTGGATCCAAAAATCTTCGACAATATCCAAGATTTCTTTACAAAATTCAAGGATTTACTATTGCAACTCAAAGCTTGCGGGGTTGATAAATCTAAGGAGGAAAAACAAATGGTTCTCACCATTCTCTCAAAACTTGGTCCTGAATTCTATGTGTTCGTTTCCACATTCCATTCAGTCAGATTCACCTCTGGAGCCACCTGGAAGATGCCTTCTCTTGAGAACTTTATCGAATCCTTGACACAAGAGAAAACCAAGCTCATCAACATGGGAAAAATCAAAGGCGCATGCACTTATTGCGCAAGATGGCAGCCATCAATATCATAAATATAAATATAAAGGAAAAAGGAAGGATCATTCAAATCTGAAGAAGGAAGGGTACTCAAAACCCTTCACAGATGCCTCTGGATCCAAAGGTAAAAAGGGAAGAAAAGGGGAGAAATGCACATATTGTCACAAAGGATTCCATCCAGAATCTGCATGCATGAAAAAACAAATAGATATAATGACTCAAATAATTCACCAAAACAACCTTGGAGATCGCATCCCTGAGGGTGCCAAGAAGAAGAAGCCAGAAAATCAAAATCCCAAGAAAGGAAATTCTAGCCATGCCTTGATTACCATCAACTCCTCTCTCGATGCTTGGATTGTATATTCAGGAGCATCACATCACATGGATGCAAAAAAAGTAGTCTATTCTTCATTGGATGCATGCAAAGGTCCTCCTATTCTGATGGGGGACAATTCTCTAGTCGAAGTCACTAACAAAGGAAGGATTGAACTCACCAACGGAAGCTTCAAGAATGTGTTGCACATTCCCAAACATTTTGTCAACCTTATCTCTGTATATCAGATGACGAATTCCAGCACCAGAAAGAAATCCATATTCAAACCAAATGTAGTGGACATCTATGACATGCAAACCAACTCGAGGGTTGCTACCGGTGAGGTAAATCATCAATCTAGATTGTATACATTTTCTGAATTTATTGAACCAAACTCTTCTTTACTGCTTACTCATGCCGATGAAAGTAATAGGACATGGAACGAAAGGTTTGGACATTTGAATTTCAGATATATGCAATAAATTAGCAATAAAAGATTGGTTGATGGTCTACCAGACATCCATTTCTCCAAGGGAGTATGTGAGGGATGTGTTCTTGAAAATCACCCTTAAGATAAATTCGACAATGGAAAGTCTCAGAGAGCTTATGTGCCTTTAGATTTGATCCATAATGACCTTATGGGTCCTTTTATGCATCCATATATCAACAAAGCGAGTTTTTTTCTCATTTTTATTGATGATTTCTCATGTTTTACATGGATTTACATTTTCAGGAAAAAATTCGAGGTCTTTGAACATCTCAAAGATTTCAAATCCCTGATTGAGACACAATCTGAAAAGAAAATGAAAGTCCTTCGAACTGATAATGGGGGAGAGTATGTCAATCATGAGATCCATAATATTTTCCATGAAGCAGGGATTCAATTGCAACACACAATTCCCTATACTCTGCAGTAAAACAAAGTTGTTGAGCGGAAAAACAGATCTCTAAAGGAGATGGAATCTTGCATGTTGCATGCAAAGTCACTACCAAATAGACTATGGGAAGAAGAACTTAATTGTGCAACATATATCTAAAATAGATCTCCCCATATATATGTCAAGGATAAGACCCCCTACAAGGCTTCGAGTGGCCTCAAACCGGAAGTGACCCACTTTCGTATTTTTGGTTCATGTGCATGGGCTCAGATTTCCTCTGAAAAGAGGAAGGCACTTGATCCACAGAGCACTAAGTGTATTTTTGTTGGATACCCTGAAGGTGTGAAGGTATATAAACTTATTGATATTTCCTCGGACCGACTCATCATTGAGAGAAGTGTCCAATTCTAGGAAAGTGTCTCACATGTACCTCAACAGCCACATGCAGACACCTTCATTCTTCCACCTGTCTAAGATGATGAGAATGCACATGCCGACTGTTATTCAGATGAGAGTTATGATTCAGAGGATTCAGATGATTTAGATACAGAGTCAGTACAGTCAGATGCAAAGTCAGAGCATCTAGATGTAGTTGCAGAGCCAGAGCAGAGGCCCAAATGGGCACAAACTACTCTTCAAGATGGAGGGGATTTTGTTGATGATCCAGCCGATACTAGGACGACTCTATATGATTTCGAGGATCCTCTTGTTGCACTCACTCCTACTGAGCCATTTCCCTCCATGAATCTTTTCTTGGTTCAATATTCAAATCCATAGTCTTATGGCGAGGCTACTGGAAATCCCTTTTGGGAATCCGCCATGCAGAACGAGTACAACTTCCTCCTCAAGAAATAGACTTCATATCTGGTTCCCCTTCCTTTTGGGAGGAAAATTTTCAGATGCATATGGGTCTATCGGATCAAGATTGCAGCAGATGGAAAGATTAGTAGATACAAATCTAGGCTTGTTTCCAAAGGCTTTCAATAGGTGCATGGTATTGACTATGATGAAACCTTCGCTCCAGTAGTGAAGATGGATTCCATACGATTGACACTTTCTATTGCAGAAACCAATGGATGTGAATTCCATCAGATGGACATGAAGAATGCATTTCTTCATGGTGATCTCTTTGAGGAGATATATATGGAGCAGCCCCATGGATTTATGCAAGACTCATATTTGGTCTGTCGACTGAAGAAGTATCTTTATGGCCTCAAGAAGGCTTCGAGGGCATGGTATTCCAAGATGGACTCCTACCTTTTGTCACATAACTTTATATGTTGTAAATCAGACCAGAATGTATACATGCTCAGGAGGGTTGATTAACTTCTACTCTTAGTTCTGTATGTTGATGATTTTTTGATCACTGGTTGCTCGAATTCAATGATTATTGCATTCAAGAGGATTCTACATGACAGGTTTTTTATGAAGGATATGGGTCTGCTACACTTATTCATTGGACTCGAGATCATTCATGATGCATCAAGCATCAAACTACCTCAGGCCAAGTATGCACAAGATCTGCTTGAGATATGTCACATGACATATTGCAAGTCTACTCTGAATCCTTTCCTATGAGGAGTCATACTTGAGGATGGCGGGGAGACTCCACTGGTTGAAAACACACTGTACAAAAAACTAGTGGGGAACTTGTTCTATCTCAAACACTCTATACCATACCTCTCCTATGTAGTTGGTGAAATTTCTAGGTTCATGCAGGAGCCGCATGAACTACATTGGAAATTTGCAAAGCGTATCCTTCTATACGTACACGGAACCATCACCTTTGGGATTCATTATGCAACAGGATCTACATTAGATCTCATCAGGTTTATTGATTATGACTGGGCTGGCGATAGGACTGATCGTAAGTCCACATTTAGTGACTCACCTAATCTTGGTTTCGAGAATATATATTGGTCAAGCAAGAAGCAAGTTGGCATTGTTATATCTTCAGCCGAGGCAGAGTATAAAGGGGTAGTTAACATAACCATTCAGGCTATGTGGATACAACATTTTCCCACTGAGTTGGGAATCCAGTTTCATCGGTCGATCGTCATCTGGTGTGACAACCAGAGCACTCTGAAGTTCTGTAGAGATCCATTTTAGAGGCAGCGGATGAAGCACATCAAGATCCACATGCACTGCATCCGGGACTTAGTACAGGAGGGGATCATCAACTTATAGTTTTTTCCTTCAGTAGAACAGACGATAGACATATTCACCAAGACCTTCACTGACCAGAAGTTCCATTCTCTACGAAGTCATCTTGGAGTGAAGGACACAGTTTCATAGAAAATTTAGTTCTTCTTTTTACATACATTGTACCATGATTGGGGGGGGGCGGGGGGGGTTCCCATGATGTTTTCCCTCTTTCCTCACTTTATTTTCAATGTATCTTTTGTATTTGGGTACTTAACATGGCCTCATTGCTGGGACCAATTCTTTATTTTCACCATAGTGATGTTCAGGGGGGGTGTTGGAGTTACTTCACACACACCTAGGATTTATTTTTCCTAAGGTTTTTCCTTGTTTATTATTCATAATTAGTTATTATCCAGTCTCCTATATTTTAGGGGAGAATATTCCACCTAGAGAATATTCTTTTCAATTGACACTTTAGTTTGACTAGTTGAGTTGAGTCTAGATGTTGCATTGGTTTTGTCATTATGCAACATTGGGATCATCACCATGCTAATGCGCACTTTCCTTGGTTTCATCACCAGATTGGTGCATTACCCTTGATTCCTTGACCTACTCCTCACTACACTATGTTTCAGTGAGTTAATTGAAGACTGGTTGACTAGTTAACTCAGCTAGGTCGCAGTTCACTCCCGTAATATCCTGAGAGACTAGACTAGGTGGAAGTTCACTCCTGAAACTATTGGTGTGTGTAAAGGTCACTATAGACCACCACTATGGCGCATTGGTTATCCTCCAGTGCACATTGATTGATTTATACCGAGTACATCATGTGTAAATTATTCATTATTCATTACGGTTAATGATAATTCTTCCATTCTTTCTCTCCTTCTTCTTGTTTCTCAATTTCTCTCTGTAAATGTGTGTAGTATTTTCTAGCTAGATATATTATGTGCATTTTCAACACATTTACATGCTTCAATTTTTGTTTTTATTCGATGAGATCTGAGGGTTTTCCTCAGTGTTTTAACTTAGGGTTCATAAGTTATGGGAGGCGTTTGGTTTTTTGAGATTGTAAAATCGAACCAAGGAAATATAGTCACTCTGGAAACACTAGTAAGATCACTATTATGTTTACAATCGTTAATCATGTACTCACATTTTCTTAATTCTCAATTTATTCTTGTCTTTGGGTCTAATTCTTGTTTTTGTGTTTTGTTTACAGGTTCTCCCTACCTTTAAGCACAATGATCTTGGTCTCTGTTGTAGACCCTTATTACACAAGTCTGGGTAAGTATTGACATCATTCATGTTGGTTAGACTTAACTCTTCCTACCATTCTTGGGATGACCCAGGTTCAGATCTACTATCGGTTCTAGTAAAATTCCCCTAAGACTATCGACCCTCCTGGTAAACCAGAAGGAAACACAATGCACAGGATGCACTGCATAGTCTCAACCAAGATATTTCTTATGGGCGAATGCAATGCTTAGGTACTTGCAGCCTGGGAAATGAGTGGGGATCTGCGAATAAAATATATAGTCTTCATTTATTTAATCTAATCATCATCTTATCTTGACTAATCTGTCATTCTTACTGATTCATGTAAAATATCAGATCTAACTAATTCATTAATTCATTTGTCTAACATCTAATCATAAAAAAAAATGAGATACATCACATTCAGTCACATAACATGGGGTCTACCATGGTTCACCCCTTATGGGATACATCCACAAAGATTTGGCGATTTGGTTCTTTTATTATTTTTGTTCCAAAACTACAACGCCTTGCGCATTACAAATCCCCATTCAAACTGGTCGAGTTATACAATTTGGTAGACTAGATCACACCAAGCTCCTCATCCTGTGATCTAACCCTCAAGATATCCCTTATTTACTCTCCTTAGCTCAACAAATTACAAATTAGATCAGAACAACAACATAATAATAATGAAAAAACAACATGACATCCAACTCCTCCACCGAACAACCCCGAGCTAGACCTCTTAGGTGCATATTTATACATGTTCTTGTCTTATTTTCCATTACATATTCTTACCAAAACCCTAACCCTAGCATGATTAGGTATTCTTGCACGTATGCCTCGCATGCTTTCCTCCTTTGCATGCATGTTTTCCTCATGTGTGTTGCTTTTCCTTCCAGTTGTCTTCTTCTTTATTCTCCAAACCTCTCTTTTATTCCAAAATGGGATTTCTCCTAATAGGCCCCCAACACTAATATGTGGCTTGTACTGATCCACCTAATCACTGTGCGCCCCTTTGACCACCTCTACTAGACTATGGAACTTTTTTGTCAGTCCCTTTCCTCGTGTTTCGACCTGCACTTCCTTTTATGTAAGCACTTCTAATTTATGCGCTGTGACTTCCTCCTGAACCATGCATGTGAATTCCACCTACTTTTGCACCATGTGCTTCTTCTCTGCCTCCATCTAGACAATCATCTGTGCTTGTCTCTCTTGTTTGTGCACCTGCACCATCTTTAGTTCGACCTGTAATTTGTTCATCTCATGTGTTCCTTTTAAACACTTAGTGATTCCCATCATCTTCTGCCTCTGCTTGAGGTCCTAGATTTCGAAACTTATACTCTCTTCTTGATGGCCCCACTACTAGACCTACTTATCCTCCTCCAACACTATCCATAGTTGCGCTATTTTGTCGAACAGTTCTACGACTATGTTAACTTGTTTCTCCAAGTATTCTAGTTGGAGTGTATCATGTGCTTTCCTCTGCTCCCTAACCTCTGGTGGAGTCGTTAGAGTCATCCTCTCCTTCAGTTCCTCAATATGTTTCTTGTATTAGTCGATATTTTTGGAAATTTGATTGAGTCTTTCCTCTATCGTTGGACTCTCGGCCTGCATGCTTTTCGGAAGGTGGCTATATACTATTGTCACCCCCTGTTCAATTTTATCTGTGCACTCTTTTTCTTCTTTGGTCTCAAACTTTACTTGTTCAACCACAAGATCCAATTCATCCTTGTCATTATTGATTTCCTATAGTTATACTACATCTGTCATTTCACATGACTGCACCTCCTACACGATGCTAACTTGGAGTCTGTACAATGCCTTTGTTGTTATCTTGGCCAATACCATGTCGACCTGCAGTACCTCTTTCAGTGGCATCCACAACATGTCATTGATTACCCAAAATGTTGGACTCGCCTGCACAGTTGTGTGAACCGTATGCTCGGTTTGTGGCATAGTCCTTGTCGATGCTATTGTTTCTCCCTCGGGGATGGATGTTGTTCCCCTTTTTGACCTCTGCATGACCTTGATTTTCTTGAGGACCTGTCTTATGCTACCGAGGTCTTCTGGTATCTGACACCTTTGATTCTTTTCTTCTTCAACGTCTTCGGCGACACGGTCTTGTACCTTCTCAACCACAAGATTAGGATCATCCTCTGTGATTTTATATTCCGAAAACTCTTTGTGCACCTTCACCTTCTTTCGCGTTCCTCCTGATTGTGAAATTGATTGCTTAGGTGGCCCTGGTTCTTAGGGGGTATATGCGGAGGGGGTTCCTTGTGTTCCTGATGTAGACCCCCCTATTCTCCCTCGGGGCTATGTGACCTCCCAGTCAAGGATCTCCGATTCTCCGATCCAAATAGGCTCTCTAAAACCTTTATGGTATCACTTGAGATTAAACACAGGCCCTTTCAGTATTTTGGTGCAGGTTCTATGAAACTCGCAACCTCTTCCGTTGCGTTGCTGAACTATCATGTTTTAGGTGATAGATCCTCTCCCATTATCCCTTTCCCATATGTGACATCGGGATATGTCCTCACGTAAGCATCTGATTGCGGGTGGCCTAGAGTGGGTTGGTGCCACACCGCTTTTATCCCCATAATTCACTATCACCTGCCACATATCCCTTTGGCCATACTGTGGTTTTGATTGTGGCCCTCTCTAGGTTTTTAAATTTCGATCACTTTTTGTCCCCAGAATGATTCCGCACTGTCGATTTTCCAGTCAAAGATCAACGGCTATGATTAAATTCGTCTCTTTGGGCTTCGAAAGTTTCAAAATCTTCGTGCTTGATTCCTCCTAAGTGGTTATCTTCTGAATTGGAAGATCTACTGACACTTGTCCTCAGAAAATGAATGGCTCATATGAACTCTGAGTCTCTGACCTTCGAGAGTTCTTGTTTAACACACTCCTTTTTCTCCTGTAATGAATTTTCTCCGAAATGGCAGATCTTCTGCCACACATCCTCCTCAAATCAACGACTTTGGTCCACTTCAGAACTTCCGCCTTTGGAAGTCTCAAATTCATGCTCCCTTTTTCTCAGAGCGATTGTCACCCGAAATACATGATTTGTCGATGCATGTCCTTTTGGATCTGAAGGTCACGATCCACTTTGAATCTTTGGGCTTCGGGAGTTTCAACTCCTGCGCACTCATTTTATCTTGGAGTGATTTCACCCAAAATTCATAGATATTTTCCACGTGTCCCTCTAAATCTGACGGCTATAATTCACTTTGGCTATTTGAGCTTCAGGAGTTTCAACTCCTCCTCACCCGTTTCCTTCCGAAGTGATTTCAACCGAAGACGACAGATTTCCACCACATTCCCTTCACAACAAACGATTGTAGTTTACTTCATCCTTCGGGACTTCAGAGTTTGTCATACTCCACACTTGGAATCCTTCGAAGTGAATTTCCCCGAAGTCGCATATTTGCTGACACGTACCTCCTAAATACCAATGACCAGGATCTATTTTGGCTCTTCAACTTTTTGGATTTCTCCTTGAACACAAACTTCCAAAGTGCTCTTGCTCCGGAGTTATGGATCTTACACCACCTATCCCTCTGGATGATGGACGGTTCCAGGTCTCTTCGGGACTTCAGCAAATCCTCTCTACTATGTGCATGTAGAGACTTAAAAATCGTGCGCTTTGCCTATATCCAATGATATGGAATGATCCCACTCCCTCCTAGATGGATCTTAGTCGGAGATTCATGAAACCTTAAGATCTTTACTCCCTTTGAATATTTATCCCCACTATGTCTCCTGATATTTATCTCTTGGACGCTTTGTCTCTTCATAGGGATCACTCCGATACTTAGTTGAACTTCCAATCTATGCACTCCTTGCAACAAATTCTTATGCAAGGCTTAGTTTATTTTGCGCAACTATGCACACCTTGCAACAGTCTCTTTGCACTCCTTGCAAATGGAAGTTTCACGCTATCTCTTCTGAGATTCTGATTCGAAACAAACTATGTTAATGCACTCCTTGCAGACTGTATGAACACCTTGCATGAACTCAATGAAGAGAAACAATTGAAACCTATCCAAACACTTCACAGTTTCATACACTCAACAACATAACTCATTCATTCATGAAAACAAAATAACATGGAATTGTAAACAATAGCAACACCATACATTTGATCAATTTTCCTTTGTTATATTCATTCAAATGTAAATGGATACAACTATGATAAAAAAAAAAACTAAAAACTCAACAACCACTAAATCACAACAATCTCCTACTAATTTGCAGCAGCCTGATTCGAGCATCCAACACCTCTATTTATTTCTGAGGGTTCTTAGGGTTCCCTCTGACTACTCGTCTTCTAAAAAAAATAATAACTACTACTTAAGTTCTGTTACATTAAAGTCTAGGAGTAAAAATCCTAGATCACTCATGATCATTCATCTCCCAAGCATTGGATCTTCTTCAGTTTTTCAATCATTTCAAAAAATAAATTGCAGGAAATGCCAGCGTTTAAGATTCTGAATGATTCAAAGGTGCGCTAAGGAACTGAGTTGTGTCTCCACGTGTTCTTGTTGACGATGTTCCTGCATCATACTCTCCTAGACAAAAAATCATGGAATCTTGTCCATGAGCTCCTGCAATGACTTTCCATGCTTCTAGATATCATCTTCATTTTCCCAACTGGCATCTTCTATCAAGTGTCCATTCCACTTTACCAAATACTCAAGGTATGTCTTTCTCTTGGTTTTATTTCCAATCCTCTGATCAACGATATTCTCCATCTTTGGCTTTTTTGCTAGAGGCATTTTCTTTTCCCATTGAATCCCTTTCTGATCTTTTTTTTCTCTTGCTTTCTCTTCCCTGTAAGGATACAGGTCTGATATGTTGAATATTGGTGATATGCCCACATTATCTGGTAGCTCAATCTCATAGGCATTTGCATAAAACTTCCTTAAGATATTAAATGGTCCTATCTTCTTATATTCAACTTTTTATATCTTCCCCTTGGGAACCTTTCTTTCTTGATATGTGCCAGAACCTGATCTCCTACTTCAAATTGATTCACTCTTCGATGTTGATCAACTCTGCACTTGTACTCTTAGCTAGAGCTCTACAACTGCTCTCTGATCTAGATATGGAGTTTTTGCATTTCTGCAGCAAAATATTCTACTCCAACACTTATAATCTCACTTTGTTATAAGTCTCTCAACTCAGATACTCCTCTTGGTTGCATTCCATACAATATTTGGAATGGACTCTTTCCAGTGCTCCTGTTTGGTGAGTCATTGTATGAAAAATTTTCTTGGGGCAGAATATGATCCCACTGACTATGATGCTCAGTGACCAGACTCCTCAATAAGTTTCACAAACCTTTTTTGACTACCTCAGTATTTCCATCTGTATGAGGGTGATAAGATGAGATGAAGGAAAAATCTATCTCGAACTTCTTCCACAATGTTCTCCAGAAATGGCCAACAAATTTGGTATCTCTATATGAGACAATAATTTTGGGTAATCCATGAAGTTAAACAACTTCCTTGAAAAATAAATTTGCAACATGTGTTGCATCACTAGTCTTATGGCATGGGATAAAGTGTGCCATATTTAAAAATCTATCCACCATTGAAAATATGGAATCACATCCCCTTTTTGTTCTTGGAAGTACCAATACAATATCCATGCTTATTTCATCCCAAGTCCTCTCTCATATTGGAAATGGTTGATATAATCCAGTGTTCTGTCATTTTCCTTTTTCATGTTGGCAGATTCTACATCTGTTTGCAAACTTTATCAACCTCATAAAAGTACTTGGGGAATTTGTTAAGATAAATGGCATAACAAGACACTCATACAACCCTTCATTTATATTAAAGGTTGTTTTCCACTCATCACC
>SNQJ01S0003071.1:359823-378747 GCA_010110895.2 Picea sitchensis
GTGTTCATTGTGGTGATGACTTGTTGATGATATATTGCTGATATATGTTGCTGATATGTGCTCACATATAACTGGTTATAAATGACAACAATGGGTAATGAATAAATGTTGAATGTTAATTGATGAGTTTTTGTGCAAGAGGGCAGCTTTGGGAAAAAGAGACCCACACTCATTCACCCCCCCCTCTAAGTGTGGTAGGTGTGTCCAACAAGAATCTCATGTATAAACAGAAGAGGAAAACTGTCAGGAAATAACCGATGTAGCATAAAATATGCGTAGAATTCTGAAAGTGTTGACTAGTCTTACACCGACTGATAGTTGATACAGAGGAAAAACAGTAAACAATTGCAGAAAACCAAAATTCATTCGCTATAATAGTGGTCGTACTAAATTATAACAAAGCATTCATCAGTTAAGAATATGAAATGAAATGAAATATGAGATACGAGAAAACAAACTCATAACACAGTCTTGACGGAATTGAGAATCTTCAGATTTTCTTTGTATTAACTCTCAAAATATGAAACTATGTTACAATTGACAAAAAAAGGTCCAACCCTTTTCTTTTCTTTCTGTAGTATATTTATACAATTTTACAAATAAGATAGAATCTCAATAGCCACAAAATTTCGGTTATGACAGGGAGGAGAGAAATCGCTCCATTTCTTCTTCTCTGTCTTCACTTGGTGCTAGACGTTTGTCCTCGCGCGTGCTCGGTACAGGTGACACATCTTTCAACCAGCTGAGATATTAGCCACGACGGTTCTGCTTGACAGATGGCTTCAAAGAAGTAACATTTTCGGGCTAACTGCTACAACCTGTCTTCCAACTGTTCGTCTATGATCTCGATGGTGCATAATTGTGCTCTTGGTCTAATCATGCATTTGTCTATTTGGACTATGTCCACCATAGTCACTTGAGAAATCTAGGCCGAATCTCTTTCCTCTCTTTCCTTCAGATCAAGCGAGGTTTTTTCCATATCCATTTGCATCAACGCCTCAACATTACCTCCGCTATCAACGCCTAGCAGATCGTCATCTATAAAACTAAAAGCCTCTTATAAGGAATTCGTTATCTTTTTGGCTTGCTACTTGCCTTCGGCGATGTTGTGCTCCCATTCTTTTAATAGAATGTTTCCTTGGGTTTGTTCCGAAATGGTTAACCTGGGAGTACTTCCCGAACCCTTGTTGTTTGTGGCTATCACAGCCTCTTGGAAAGTGACCCGAGTTTCTCCATCTTCCCTTTCTCTAGTAGATAAGTTCTCTGAAACCTGGTTGACTAGCAAACAGTTGTCATGGATTGCTCCTACCTTGGCGAGAAAATTTCGCTGTGCCGCAGAGACTCTTCTCTGAATCTCAATCGCCTGGGATTTGAACATCCCGATGTTTATCATTCTGTTCTCGGCGATCTCCACCCTAGTTTGTAGCTATTCGATCAAATCCCTTTGCTGGATCGCTTGCATCTGACCATCCCGGACCACCAGCTGTGTTTGCTTGAGCTTAGTTTTGAGCATCTCTATCTCATTTTTATTGGCCAACCTAGCCTGTTCTATTCCTACACTCACTTGGTCTTTAACAGTCTCTACTGGTGTGGCCAGTCTGGCTTCAAGGGTCTTAATGAGACGATTTTTTTGTTTAAGATGGTTTTTCAAAAGCCCGACTGAATATTGATTCACTGAGGCATATGCTCCTAATGTCCCTGTTATTTCAGTCGCGAACTGTTCATTCTTCTTGTCTTTTCCATCAGTTATAAATTTATATTTCTTGGCAGTTGACTCTCCTTCCTAATAGAATTCCCTTTTTACTACTGCCTTTCTCCTCTTATCAAAGAAAAACTCATTCGGAGGTAGTTATTCTACCCTTATAGGCCTCAACTCTTCATTGAAGATCCATCCTACCTCAATATTTCCCTGAGTCGACTGCAAGGGGGTAACTGATGTGATAGGTTCTCCAATCTGCTTTGCTGATTTTCTCAGGGTAGTGACTGGACTCTGCTTCTTCGGCGGGTTGGGAGTCTTTATCTCTACTTTAGGACTCTTAGTTTTCTCTCCCTCGTCCTGGTGTTTTCCTTGATCAAGAGTCGCATCCTTAGAGCCTTCGACATATTTCTGTTTCGCCTCTGATGTACTCGGACCCTCACCTCGCAACACTGCGGGAAGACAGCTACGTCGATGTTTCTGGAACTTCAGAACATCGACTCTTTCTTCGGGTGCTAAAGTTTGTATCCGAGCCAGAATCTCGGCATAGGACCTTGCACCTCGAAAAATGTCATCTGGGGGTGAATTCGCGTTCTCAAATATCTTGAGCCCGCAACTGGCTAAATGATTTCTCACGACCCTCTGCGGATCGTGCTTCTTATATTCAATGGAGACCAAATTTAGGTCTTCTAGGGCCGTTGCCTCGGCTTTGGCATGCCCGAAATCTAATAAAGAATAAGAATTCAAATGAACAGGAAAAGGTGGCCATACCTTCTTCGAGTATCCCTTAAGCTCTTTGCTTATACCACCAATTATTGTTTGCCTAGCAACCTCACGACAAGCCAACTTGTTGGGAATGAACAATGGAAATGCATGTGGGGGGACCGAAGCCCCGAAAATTCGGAGGTATGAAAATTCTGCTTCCACATACTAGTCTGCTATGCTGCTTAGATTTGTTACTATGCTATCCAAGATCCAGGGTGGCGGATGACCAAAAATGGTGACATGCAGGGGCACCATCACCCAGTTAAATATTTCATACACAAAATTTTCCGCTTTGTTTTCCCATAATTTTGCATGATAAACGTGTATGGGTTCGTCTTCTGCTGGAGTCCAACTCCAGCTCATTAAGGGAAAAGGTGTCAAAAAACAAACTGTGTCCATAATGTATGCAGACATGAAGAATGAAGACGCCTTCCCATTCTCTTTCTGTGCCTGATACTCTGTGACCCGACTGGTCAAGCTATCGGAAAGCATCTTTTCCCAGTCGAAGGAACTGCCTTCGGCGACCCGAAACATTAGATGCACCCACAGAAGAAAAAAATGTGAGGTGTCCTCTTTCCCGTATAACCTTCATGTCATCATGGCTACATATTTGTACTGCAGTTCTAAAGAAACGATTGAATATATGTCATGGCTATCAGCTCTGAACTTCACGGTGTTCGAAACCCAATCCTTTATTAAACTGGACATGGTTTTATCATACTGTATGCATTCCTTCTCCTTGAACTCGTCCAAGAATTCTGCGCCATATGTGTAGTCGGACGTTGTGGGCAGCTTATACATGGCTTGCAGATGTTCCGTCCTGAAAGTCTTGATGGTGACTTTCTTCTCGTTCATGATGGTTCTGGTCGGTATGTCCACATGGCATAATTCCCATCGAACCATGTCATAATATGGAAACAATCGTGGCCTGGCTACTACTCTGTGCATTCCGGATTGGATGACTATTTTGTACTTGGTGGTTATATCATCTTTTTCATTGTCGCTGGAGTCGTCGGAATAATCCACCAACTCTGCCTGTAGAACATCTGAAACGAACGACCAATTCGGGACCGAGTCGATACTTCGAGGCGAAGTATCAGCGACATTGTCTCAGCCTTGTCTCGAAACCTCAACATTTTCTTTTGATGCTTTTCGCGGAGCCATGGCTGGAGATTGTGTTTTGGCTCTTTTGCGATAGAAATACGTATACATACAGAAGTCAGCTACTCATAAATAATGTGCTCTGCGTAATATGAAATGCATCTGTTATAATGAACCACAACTCTTATATATATTTGAAAAATTGGTACCTTTCAGAGCAAGTCTGTCAAATCATATTTAGAAATAAATTTTGTCGTAAAAATCTAATCTTATATTCATCGATTTACCCTATTTCCTCAGTAATTCCATAAAATTTTGGCGGTTTAAAATGTCAGTTGGCGTATGGAAATAAAAAGGTTACCTCGTAAATCGTGCAAGCATCGAAACATGGGATATGTACTGATTTATCTTAATTAATCCTGTTTTACCAACGTTAATCAATATTTCGGTATTCGTTATATCGAGGATTTTAATTTAACACTTTGAATATCTAACACCCGAGACTACGATGATCGATTTTGGTTAATAAAAAGGTAATCATGATTTGGGGCTCGATTAATTTCATAATTATTATATTCGCCATATCGTGACTCGGAGCATCGAAAATAATTTTTCGGGAGGTTTGCATGCCGAGCTGGGAAACCGCGCGATCGCGATAACATGACTTAATTAAAAGGGAAAATAATCTTGGATTAAGTGATTAATTAATTGCATTTATATCCGTATTGCATTGAAAAAGAAAACGCCGAGTGGCGAATTGCCGACAAAACGTTTACCATGGTTTAGCTTTTAATTTTAACTGTGACACGGGTTACTAAGATAAGGACTTCGTGTTCTCGTCTATCGGGGTTACGACAATAAATTTTTGGGTTTGGCAAACACCGAGGTGCGAAACCTCGACGATGTTTAATCATGGGTTAGGGAAAACTTTACCCTCGTTACTTTCCTGAGTGAAAAATTAAAACGATTTCACTATTTCGTAGCTCGGGGCGTGTGACTTATATGACTTATAGTATCTGACCTGCGAGATCCCGAGGTAGAAAAAAAGAGGAAACGTTTTAACAAAAGGTGGGACTCACCTCGAGAGTATAATAATCATCGTTGCTCGTGTGATAAAGCTTCAGAGATTTTGATACCTCAGAGGGAAAATATGAAAACCATCTTTCGATTTCAAGCATTAAGAATGAAATTTGTGAAGGGCTAGAAAAACAAGGGCGGCTCCAACATAGGCTCCAACTAGGGATCCCTCTTTCTTGTAAGGCGGGAAGAATAGTAGACCACGTGCCAATATTGGGTAAATGGAGTCAATAGCTTCAATCAGAAAAAGGTTCCTGAGAACAGGGTAACGAAGGGGAAAAGAGACTTCGTTCTTTACCTTGAAAAGGTTTTTCAAAATCATATACTCTTTTTTAAACTTAGTTGTAGTCCCTTTCACAACTTTCCCTTTCCCGCTAGTAAATTCAGGTCTGCTTTAAGACAATCGAAATAGTCCTAGGAGACACAACAGATCTTGCGGCTATTGGCTTGCTTCAAAGAATAAGATTATATTTTTTTAATTGGGAAGTCCCGTCTGAATTTGGGATGTGGATCAGGCTTTAAAAATCATTGGTTACCAGAGTAGAATGATATTCATGTATAACAGCCTTACAGATATCTTATATATTTCTTCACTGCCAGCGAGCCTGTTCAGTACCCCGGTGAAGTTGTCTGGCCCTTTTTACTTAATTTCCTTTCACCACTTCGGAATATATTTATGCATTTAAATGCTGAGACGAGAGCAATCATTTTTGAATTTCCTTTCATCTTCTCTTGTACTGGGTGGGGGAAATCATTTCTGAATTTCCTTTCACCACCTGTCTTATAATTTTCTTTTTAGAGCGCGAAGATGGGGGCAATCAGTTTGTATCAGGGATGATATCTGTGTAATATTTTGCATTATAGGTCTGCCAACTTACTTTGATTACTCAGTACCAACCTTCCCTTGATCTTCACAACACCTTCGTTCTTAGGGAGAAAAAGAAAAAGAACCTTTTTAGGGCATTCTATTTGAGCAAGCTTCAGTCCTCCGATGCCGTTGAAAAACCTAGGAAAGTTAGGATCACTTTAAACGTCCCTTCGCTTAGCAGGGGATTGAGTAGTTGTGAAGACCCGCTTTCTTTTCACAATCTGCTTTGAATCTCATGAGGTTGAAAAAAAAAAATCTTATCCTTTCGCATATGAAATAGAAAGATGGTGACTCTTTTTTAAAAGGTAAACCCAAAGATAGAAATGATGCCAGGTAGTGACTTACCGACTGAAAATACAGAGGTCAAAAATTCAAAACTGACTCTTGTAGATACTTTTGGGGATACTTTACTTTGACTGACCGCTTTTAAATTAGGGTGGATCATTTAATTTGTCTTGATTTTTTAAAGATTATTAAACCAAGAAACAACTTTGTTATTTATTAGTTCAACTGATGTTGCAGTTTGAATGAGGTTACCTCGGTTTTATTTAATAGTCCTTTATAACATGTCTTTTGAGCAATCTCATCTTTACCTTTTCATTTCAATTTCTTTGCGCAATATGAAATTTCTTTAGGTATCACCTATTTATGCCGATTTATTTCTGACACCGGCCTTCAGTTTACTTCTCCTGCTTGTTTCGTATGCAGCTGGAATCCTATAAAAGGAAAATACGAATCTTATCCAAAATGTGTCGAAAGTTCATGAACGAAAAAAAGAAAATCAAGAGCAATGTTTAAATGAAAAACACATATATGTACACATTTTTTTTATTATTATTTTTTTTTTAATCTGGCGACTGTTACGTCATGTAATTCTTTAGATACCGCCCGTTGACAGGGGCATTGAGGACTTCTCCATCTATATTTTCCAGTAGGAAATAATTTTTTCCTTCCAGAGCCGAGACCCTGAATGGCCCATACCAGAGGTGGTCAAATTTACCATGTTTTGTTGCTTATTCCTTTCTTGCATCCCACCTTAACAATAAATCACCTGGGAGGAATTCTCTGTCCTTTGCTTTGTGGTCGAATAATGCTTTCATGTCATCTTGGTACTTCAACATCTTTTCATCTACTTCGACTCTATGCTGTTGAACCTCAATCATATGATTAATTCTCCTGGTGACATGATTGGGTTCTTCATTTTTATCTTTCCATAACTTCATTACTGGTAGTGCTAGGTTTATAGGTAGGACAACATCTGTTCCATAGACCATTTGAAAAGGAAAAATGTTGATAGACCTCTTTGTGCTTATGCGGTTCGCCCACAATGCGTATTTTAAGTGTACATGCCAAGATCTTTTATTTTCATCAAATACTTTCTTGATTATATTTACCAGGCTGTTGTTAGATGACTCGGCCAATCCATTTCCATGGGGGTAATATGTTGTGGAATGGCCAAGAACGATGTTATACTTTTGAGAGAAGCTGATCATAGCCATATATTTAAAGGCCTGGGCATTTTCAGTAACTATATTTTGGGGGCAACCGAATCTTGACAAAATATTGTCTTCTAGGAAATCGATTACCACCGAGTATGTTTCCCTTTTGGTTGGAATGGCTTCCACCCACTTAGTAAAATAATCTGTAGTTGTTAAGATCCACTTGTGTTGAGCACTGGAATGGGGATTAATTTCGCCTATGAAGTCTAGACCCCATTGCTGAAATGGGGCTTCAGCTTTGACTGGAACTAGAGGCAGTGTCGGGAGATTCTGTTTACCTACGAATAGTTGACAAGGGTTGCAGGCACTCACTTTGGCGTTGACATCCGAAAAAAGTTTTGGCAAGTAGTACCCAACCCTCAAGATTTTGTAAGTTGTAGCTCTCCATGCGTGATGCCCCCCACATACTCCCTCATGAAATTCGTCTATAACCCACTGAGTTTCTGATTCAACCAAACAGACTAACAGGAAACCAAGTGGATCCTTCCAATACAGATGACTTTCGGTGATACAATATTTAACTGCATGGAGTTTTAAAGTTCTGCCTTTAGATGGTGATAGTTCATTTGGGCATTTTAGGGTTAGAAAGTAAGACATTATGTCTCTATACCAGCCTAACGATATGAACTTCTCTTCGATCTTGTTTGGGCATGCTTTCTCATCTAGCTCGTTTAGGTTCGTGTCTTCGTCGCCTTCCTGCAGGCAATTGATATCTAGGGCTCTGAAATTTGACTCAGCTAAGAGTTTGGCCAGGCCTTGCCCTTTTATCAATTTGGTCGGTTTAACTTCTAGATCGAATTCTTGGATTTTAGCGAGCCATCACCCTCTTTTTCCTTCACTGTCTGGCTATACCAATATATCTTTCACAGAACTGGTAGGCACGTACGCGATTATCTTTGAATGTAGTACATAAGTTCTTAATGCCTTTAATGCTTTTACCATTGCGTACGCCTGTTTTTCTATTATGTCATACTTCATTTCTGCGTCTCTAAGGCTCTTGCTAAAAAACACGATCGGTTTTTCGAATCCTTCTTCATTCTTTTGTAGGAGCACCGCGGCGATAGTGTGTTCAGAGGAAAATGAGAAAATAATAAAATCTTTCAGATAGTCTGGGCTCGCTAACACAGGTGCCTCGCTTATGAATTTCTTAATATGCGCAAATGATGCTCTCGCCTCGGTCATCCATTTTACTTCATTGTCCTTCTTTAACATACCTGTGATCAATTTCACAATCTCAGCGAAATTCGGGATAAATCTTCATAAGAAATTTATTTTACCTAAGAAAGATTGAATTTCTTTTACATTTCTAGGAATATTTATAGTATCTATTGCTTCAATCCTCTTAGGATCAATCCTAATTCTATCCCTAGATACGATATGACCCAACAGCTTACCTTCCCGCATGGCGAAATGTGATTTCTTTGGGTTTAAAGATAGACCAAACCTGCGGCATTTTTCGAAAGTCTGTTTAAGATGTATCAAGTGTTCTTTGTTGGTTTTAGAGAAAACTGTCAAATCGTCGAGGTAAATGACTACGAACTTATCCATTTCTCCTATGAAAGCGATGTCCATAGTGCGCTGGAATGTGGCCCCTACATTCATCAAACCAAAAGGCATTTTGTCATACATGAACGTACCCCGTGGTGTGGTGAAAGCATTTTTTTCTTTGTCTTTCTCATTCATGGCGATTTGATTATAACTAGAGAACCCGTCGATCATAGACATTCGGTTTGCTCCAACTACCTTTTCTAAAACATGGTCCATTTTGGGAAGTGGATAGTTGTCCTTGAGAGACAACTTATTTAAGTTTCATAAATCCACACACAGTCTGATTTCCCCACTCTTTTTCCTGACCGGGACCAGGTTTGCTACCCAGTTTGAGTATCTCAGAGGTATGATTATTTTTGCTTCTAAAAGTTTCTTAACTTCTTTTTCGATCACAGGTAACAAAATGGGGTTGATCTGTCTAAGATTTTTCCTAAACGGTTTAACCCCAGGCTCCAAAGGTATCTTGTGATCAATTACGGAAGTGTCATATGTTCTTAACTTATCATAAGACCAGGCAAAAACATCCTTATACTGTTTGAGTAGGTCTTTATACTTAACTTTCACTTCGGGAGGGAGGAACTTGGATATTTTTACCACCCTGGATTCTTTTTCAGTTCCTATATCACAGTCCTCCACTTCTTCTGGTTGGGGCTGTAAAGTGGATTTTACCGGTACATCGTTCTGATCAAAAGTCTTTCTAAAGGAATCAACCCTTTCGAAATCTGGTTGTTTTTAAGGACCAGCATACGATGATCCACAATTTTTTCTCGAAAGGATTTGGGATCTTCCCCTTCTTGCATGATCCATATCAGGTCATTTAGATTTTCTTGGTCTGCGTGAGTCTCAGAGAATTCACCCACTGCTTCAAGAAACTTCTTGATTTGTTCATCATCCTCAAATACCTGCCAATGCTAGATATTGTCTGGTATGGATGGTCTGTGTCTGATTTCAATGTGGTACTTCAATTTGAAAGTCGTGGGAGGGGAGAAGGTTGAAGCTGCTTTGGCCAATGCATCAGCATGTAAATTTTGTGCGCGAGGGATAAAGTGGACATTTACGGACAAGAAAAAGTTTTCCATGAGATCCCAGGCACAATTTCTGTATGATCTTAATCTAGGATGCTTGGCTTGGTACTGTCGATTTATCTGTTTGACTATTAACTCTGCATCTCCATATACCTATAAGTTATTTATTTTTAGCTTTTTAGTAGCTTCTAATCCTAAAAATAACGCTTCGTACTCACATACGTTGTTAGTATAATCAATATCCCACTGCAATCGGTAGGAAAAAGGAACAACAAATTTACCTTCGGGAGCCACTAAAAGCACTCCTGCACCCACCCCTTCAGAAGATGAAGCACCATCAAAATACATTTTCCAAACATCGGTGTTACACAGATCCTCTATCATGTAACTTGATTCTTCTCGCTCTATATCATTTTCCTCCGGAAAACCATCTAAACCATCATCAAAAGACAAGATACAATTTCCCAGATCTTGGTCCACGATGTAAATAGGGAAATTGTTTGGGTTTTGAGGGTCGCTCACTGTATATGCTAATCTTGTTTCTCTGTACAACCGAGTAAACTGACTACCAAACACAAGAATTATGGAAAATGTCATATCCAATTGAAGAGAACCCCCCAACTTGGCTACCCATGACCTAGACAACAGTAATCCATACTTAGGGGGGATATCTGCAATAACCACATCCATCAGGATACTCTTAACCGAGACCTGCGCCAAGGTAACTACCAGATCCTTTATCATCCCCATGCACTTAACACTTCTTGAGTCAAAAGAGTAAATATCTCCATAAGGTCTGGTGATCTGGAGACCCAACTTGTCCATAATAATCTTAGGCATAATGTTGTGGGAGGCTCCGGAGTCTAACATGCAATTATATAGCAATTGATCATACACATTTAGAGTGATATAAAAGGGAGAAATGGTGTCTTTGGCCCCTTCAAAATGGGGACCAAAAGTGATGTTAGGTTTGTCATCTTCCAGTTTTAAAACATCAGACTAGTTTTCTAGCTCAGAGACACCCATCGCTTTGGTAATCTGCTTCCGATAAACGGGGTTTTTTGCTAATTCTACCAAAAGGATTGGTATCTTAATTTTATTTATCTCATTTTCAAAACTGAAAGATCCGCTCACCTTGTCTGTTTCTTTGGTTGAGACTTCTGAATCCTTCCTTTCTGATTTATTCGTCTAGACCACTTTATTACTCATGGTCCTGGTTAAAGACGTAATTTTATTTACTGTTTCGGTTCCTTGCGCTTGGGTTTCCACTTTTTCCACTCCGGACTCTTTTGTGTTTACTACTTTAGTTTTTTCGTTGGGTAATAAGGTCTATTCCGGAGTAGGCTCGTAAGTTTGACCTCTTTTGAGGATTTTCTTAGGTTGAGCAGTTGAGATGGGCTTACTCTTAGATCTTAAGTTATACTTGGGTTGGATCTCAACCATTATCATCTCAGTCTCTTGTTGAGATTCACAGAGATGAGTGTGATCACCTTCTTCACTCTTATTCGACGGTTGTTGCGTGTTTAAATATTTTTCATAGTCTTCTCGAGTCAGATGTGGTTGAGTGCAGTCATCACCGAAGTTCGTGACATCATTATCTGAATCTCTGAAGTCTTGAAAATCGTTTGCTCCTATAAAATTTTCATTCTTTAAGGGAGCTTGTATCTTTTGATCTTCATTTTTTATTTGTCTTTGCTGGTTTCGGGGCTTGGGATTCCTCTTGAAATCCTTTTTGGGGAAAGAGTCATCTTTGGCCTGTTCGAGCTCCATTTTGGATATTTTATTAGACAGTTCTTTAATTATTCTGGCAATATCGTCTACCCTATCATCTATGGATCTATTAGACCCTGACGGACCTGCTTGTTCGCTTTGATGGACATGCTTGTTCTCTAAAGCGTTTGGTCTCTCGGTTTCCCATTTCTAATTTAGCTTTAAGCTTACCCGAAGCCATCATATTAGACTCTATTTCTACCGCATCGTCCTGCATTCGGTTTAGGGTGGCTCCCCTTCTTTCTTGCAAAAGGAGTGCAAAATTCGGCTCGAAAGCTCCGACGAAAGTTACTTTGGCCGTGGGTTGGGATGGTTTAACCTCAGCTGGGATTTTATTATACAGTTTGTTGAATCTTTGAATAAATTCCATGACTGTTTCTGAATTCTTTTTTCTTACAGACCCAAATTTGGTTAAATAATATAGATGGTCTTTTCTCTCGCCCCACTGTCTGAGGAAATCATCTTCCAAACATCATAAGACAAGATAGGTGCTGCAGGTAGGCTCTGAAACCAAGTTCGGACCTGTCCTTCGAAGGTTTGGACAAGAAGTATCGAATATACGTCCTCATGTTCGATACCTAGAATATCTGCGAATTGATCAAAGAAATTAATATGTTCGGCCGCGGTCAGATCCCCTTCCCCGGTGAATTTTGGTAAATTTTTTATGTAATTTTCGAGAAGGTCGTGTAGAGGGACAGACAATACTAAGGGAGCATATCTGGCTGCAACTTTTGCAAACACTTTGGGAGGTGGGGCAGGCCCTTGGCCTCCATCTCCTCCTAGAGGGGCTCCTCCTCCACCTCCTCTGATAAACCCTCCACCTCCTCCTATAAACCCTCAACCTCCTCCTTCAGCGGATACCATCGTTATTTGTGGAAAGTTATAAAGGGGGTTTTGGAAAATTAAAAGTGACTCTTTATTTTCTTCACGAAGAGGAAAATCTGACAAGAAAAGATAAGGAACACGAGGACTCGGTTCCTCGGATTTGCAAGAGACGAAATCAGGAGAACCGACGTGTGTGGGAACCAAATGCGTAACACACTCTTCATAATTTGGTGAGGTCGGGAAATTTAACTGAAGGAAAGATGGTATGTCAACTGCCAACGAAATTTCAAGAGGGCCCTTTCCTTTGTGTACTAAGGGGATTGTCGGAAAAATCTCACTCCTAACCTCGGAGCAGTTTGGCATTAAAACTTTAGTATCAAAGAGAGGACTGCGAAAAGTTGAGGGTTCAAAAGAGATCTTAGTCTTTAGTTGTGGGGTTTTAAGTTTGTAAACTGCAGCGGTTGGCTTAAGAGAGCCTCTCGCCTTTGGAATCTTTTCGGGATCGATAACGGGCATAGTCTGCTTACCATCCGGGTTTTGTCTGGTATTCCTTCGACCGGATGCCAGTTTATTATTTGTGGAGTCACCAAGTGAAATATTGGGAAGCATTAAAAGGTGTGTACTCTTTGTTCACTATCAAATGGTAACACTATCAACGAAAAACAAATTTCGTTTTCCCAGGGAAAAAGATTTCGTAACTTCGGTCTCCGGCAACGGCGCCAGAAAGATGGTGTTCCAGAGTCTGTACTTAGAGCTTAGAAGTACAGTGTCTATGCATCCGAAAGTGGGTAAAAGGTGGAGAAGGGAGAAACGTCAACCTTTAGCAAAGGAAACTAAGGAATATTTCTACGTTGGCGTTGCCTAGCTTCCAACTGTTCCTCGATAGTTATATCCTGCTCAATTGCATCCCATGAAAGTTCGAGTTCAACCCGGGTAGTAGCTATTTTAAGAATAGTGTCACAAAGGTTTAAGGCAATGTGTGTTTGATTCAATAATCCGGGTTCAATATTAGGCTATGTTGGTACAGGGACAATCATGGAGGAACATTAAAATAACAAAAACTTCAGGAGGAATTAAGTGTTGTCTCAATTTGGTCATATAAAAGATAATTTATGATTTCAAAAATAAAACGGGGTGAAAATCAAAGGCTCTTTCCCATAACTGAGTTATATCTTAATAAAAGTATGAAGTGGGAGAACAACATTTAGCTATCTATGGTGTAAGTCTCCTATCAAGGGAGAATCTCACGTATAAACAGAAGAGGAAAACTATAAGGAAATAACTGATGTAGCATAAAATATGTGTAGAATTCTGAAAGTGTTGACTGGTCTTACACCCGCTGATAGCTGGTATAGAGGAAAAACATTAAACAATTGCAGAAAACCAAAATTCATTTGCTATAATAGTGGTCGTACTAAATTATAACGAAGCATTCATCAGTTAAGAATATGAAATGAAATGAAATATGAGATACGAGAAAAAAAACTCATAACACAGTCTTGACGGAATTGAGAACCTTCAGATTTGCTTTGTATTAACTCTCAAAATATGAAACTCTGTTACAATCAACACAAAAAGGTCCAACCCTTTTCTTTTCTTTCTGTGGTATATTTATACAATTTTACAAATAAGATAGAATCTCAATAGCCACAAAATTTCAGTTATGACAGGGAGGAGAGCAATCGCTCCATTTCTTCTTCTCTATCTTCACTTGGTGACAGACATTTGTCCTCGCGCGTGCTTGGTACAGGCAACACATCTTTCAACCAACTGAGATATTAGCTGCGACGGTTCTGCTTGACAATTGGCTTCAAAGAAGTAACATTCTCGGGCTAACTGTTGCATCCTGTCTTCCAACTGTCCGTCTATGATGTCGATGGTGCATAATTGCACTCTTGGTCTAACAATGCATTTGTCTATTTGGACTATGTCCACCATAGTCAGTTGGGAAATCTCGGCCGAATCTATTTCCTCTCTTTCCTTCAGATCAAGCGAGGTTTTTGCCATATCCATTTTCATCAACGTCTCAACATTACCTCCACTATCAATGCCTAGCAGATCGTCGTCTATAGAACTAAAAGCCTCTTCTAAGGAATTCATTATCTTTTTGTCTTGCTTCTTTCCTTCGGCGATGTTGTGCTCCCATTCTTTTAATAGAATGTTTCCTCTGGTTTTGTTCCGAAATGGTGAACCTGGGAGTACTTCTCGAACCCCTGTTGTTTGTGGCTATCACAGCCTCTTGGAAAGTGACCCGAGCTGCTCCAGCTTCCCTTTCTCTAGCAGATAAGTTCTCTGAAACCTAGTTGACTAGCAAACAGTTGTCCTGGATCACTCCTACCTTGGCGAGCAAATTTTGTTGTGCCACAGAGACTCTGCCCGAATCTCAATCACCTAGGATTTGAACATCCTGATGTTTATCATTCTGTTCTCGATGATCTCCACCCTAGTCTGTAGATATTAGATAAAATACTTTTGCTAGATCGCTTGCATTTGACCATCCTGGACCACCATCTATGCTTGCTCGAGTTTAGTTTTGAGCAGCTCTATCTCGTTTTTTATCGGCCAACCTGGCCTGCTCTATTCCTACACTCGCCTGGTCTTTAGCAATCTCTGTTGATCTGGCCAGTCTGGCTTCAAGGGTCCTAATGAGGAAATTTTTTCATTTAATCTGGTTTTTCAAAAGCCCGACTGAATATTGATTCGTCGAGGCATATGCTCCTAATGTCCCTACTATTTCAGTCGTGGACTGTTCATTCTTCTTGTCTTTTCCATCAATTATAACTTTATATTTCTTGGCAGTCGACTCTCCTTCCTGATAGAATTCTGTTTTTACTACTGCCTTTCTCTTCTTATCGAATACAAACTCATTCGGAGGGAGTTCTTCTACCCTTACAGGCCTCAACTCTTCATTGAAGATCCATCCTACCTCAATATTTCCCTGAGTCGACTGCAATAGGGTAACTGATGTGATAGGTTCTCCGATCTGCTTCGCTGATTTTCCCGGGGTAGTGACCGGACTCTGCTTCTTCCGCGGGTCGAGAGTCTTTATCTCTGCTTTAGGACTCTTAGTTTTCTCTCCCTCGTCCTGGTGTTTTCCTTGATCGGGAGTCACATCCTTAGAGCCTTCGGCATCTTTTTGTTTCACCTCCGATATACTCGGACCCTCACCTCGCAACACTGTGGGAAGACAACTACGTAGATGTTCCTGGAACTTCAGAACATCGACTCTTTCTTCGGGTGCTAAAGTTTGTATCTGAGCCAGAATCTCAGCATAGGACCTTGCGCCTCGGAAAATTTCATCCGAGGGTGAATTCTCGTGCTCAAATCTCTTGAGCCCGCAACTGGCTAAATGATTGCTCACGATCCTCTGCGGATCGTGCTTCTTATATTCAATGGAGACCAAATTTAGGTCTTCCAGGGCTGCTGCCTCGTCTTTGTTATGCCCGAAATCTAATAAAGAATAAGAATTCAAATGAACAGGAAAAGGTGGCCATACCTTCTTCCAGTATCCCTTAAGATCTTTTCTTATACCACCAATTACTGTTTTCCTAGCAACCTCACGACAAGCCAACTTGTCGGGAATGAACAATGGAAATGCATGCGGGGGGACCGAAACCCCGAAAACTCAGAGGTATGAAAATTATGCTTCAACATACCAGTCTGCTATGCTGCTCAGATTCGTTACTATGTTGTCCAAGATCCGGGGTGGCGGGTGACCAAAAATGGTGACATGCAGGGGCACCATCACCCAGTTAAAGATTTCATACACAAAATTTTCCGCTTTGTTTTCCCATAATTTTGCATGATAAACGTATATGGGTTTGTCTTCTGCTGGAGTCCAACTCCATCTCATTAAGGGAAATGGTGTCAAAAAATAAACTACGTCCATAATGTATGCAGACATGAAGAATGAAGACTCCTTCCCATTCTCTTTCTGCACCCGATACTTTGTGACCCGACTGGTCAAGCTATCGGAAAGCATCTTTGCCCAGTCGAAGGAACTTCCTTCGGCAACCCAAAACATTAGAGGCAACCATGGAAGAAAAAAATGTGAGGTGTCCTCTTTCTCGTATAACCTGCATGTCATCATGGCTACATATTTGTACTGCAGTTCTAAAGAAGCGATTGAATATATGACATGGCTATCAACTCTGAACTTTGTGGTGTTCGGAACCCAATCCTTTATTAAAATGAACATGGTTTTATCATACTGTACGCATTCCTTCTTCTTGAACTCGTCCAAGAATTCAACGCCATATGTGTAGTTGGACGTCGTGGGCATCTTATACATGGCTTGTAGATGTTCCGGCCTGAAATTATCGATGGTGACTTTCTTCTCGTTCATGATGGTTCTAGTCGGTATGTCCACATGGTCTAATGCCCATCGGACCATGTCATAATATGGAAGCAATCGTGGCTTGGCTGCTACTCTGTGCATTCCGGATTGGATGACTATTTTGTACATGGTGGTTATATCATCTTTTTCGTTGTCGCTGGAGTCGTTGGAATAATCCACCAACTTTGCTTGTAGAACATCCGAAACAAATGACCAATTCAGGACCGAGTCGATACTTTGAGGCGAAGTATCAGTGACATTGTCTGAGCCTTGTCCCGAAACCTCAACATTTTCTTTTGATGATTTTCGCGGAGCCATGGCTGGAGATTGCGTTTTGGCTCTTCTATGATAGAAATACGTATACATACAGAAGTCAGTTGCTCATAAATAATGTGCTCTGCGTAATATGAAATGCATCTGTTATAATGAACCACAGCTCTTATATATATTTTAAAACTCGGTACCTTTCAGAACAAGTCTGTCAAATCATATTTATAAATAAGTTTTGTCCTAAAAATCCGATCTTATATTCATCGATTTACCCTATTTCCTCATTAATGCCATAAATTTTTGGAGGTTTAAAATTTCAGTTGGCGTATGGAAAGAAAAAGGTTACCCCGTAAATTGCGTAAGCATCGAAACACAGGATATGTACTGATTTAGCTTAATTAATCCAGTTTTACTAATGTTAATCAATATTTCGGTATTCGTTATATCGGGGATTTTACTTTAACACTTTGAATCTCTAACACCCGAGACTGTGATGATCGATTTTGGTTAATAAAAAGGTAATCGTGATTTGGGGCTCGATTAATTTCATAATTATTATATTCTCCATATCGCGACTCGGAGCTTCGAAAACAAGTTTTCGGGAGGTTTGCATGCCGAGCTGCGAAACCGTGAGATCGCGATAACATGACTTAATTAAAAGGGAAAATAATCTTAGATTAAGTGATTAATTAATTGCGTTTATATCTGTATCATGATCTTGCGAGTCGGGATTTAGACGGTGTAACTTTTGAAAAAGAAAACGCCGAGTGGCGAATTGCCGACAGAACTTTTACCATGGTTTATCTTTTACTTTTAACCGTGACACGGGTTACTAAGATAAGGACTTCGTGTTCTCAGTTATCGGGGTTACGACAATAAATTTTTGGGTTTGGCAAACGCCAAGGTGCGAAACCCCGACGACGTTTAATCATGGGTTTGGGAAAACTTTACCCTCGTTACTGTCCTGAGTGAAAAATTAAAATGATTTCATTGCTTCGTAGCTCGGGGCGTGTGACTTATATGACTTATAGTATCTGACCTGTGAGATCCCGAGGTAGAACAAAAGAGGAAACGTTTTAACGAAAGGTAGGACTCACCTCAAGAGTATAATAATCATCGTTGCTCGCGTGATAAAGCTTCAGAGATTTTGATACCTCAGAGGGAAAATATGAAAACCATCTTTTGATTTCAAGCATTAAGAATGAAATTCGTGAAGGGATAGAAAAACAAGGGCGGCTCGAACAACCTCCATTTTTGAAATTTCCACCTTTTTTTGACTGTTGGTCCTTTTTCTGATGCTCTGAGTTTTCCAAGTGCATGGTATGTCATTTCATCGTTGCACATGGACTTTTTATTTTCATCACGCTGAGTCCATTTTTGTTGCATAATGTCTTCTGATATTTGGCATGGTAACCTCAATGTTGTTGTGGGTAATCTTTTGATGTCTCCCCCATTCATTTTTTTTTAATACTATGTACATATCTCTTTACTGCGTGGTAACTTCCTGAATACTAGGAGTCTGACTGTCCCTATATAGTTTCAGTCGACTCCCTGCAAGATACCAGATATATAAAATATGCAGAACAGAAACGAAATGCTAGAAATGAAAGAATAACAGTAAAATATCCAGCATGATCTTCACAATACACAGAAATGATATACGAAATAGCAACAGAAATAGCACTTTGAATCAGTTAGCAATGTTCACAGGCCTCTTCGAGGGGGCAACCTCCAGTCGAGAAGCGCTCTATTACAATAATATCCAAGCTAGGGTTTTTCATACCCTCGACCCTTATTTATACTAACTATGTCTATTAAGAGAAACATTTAGAGGAAGATCCTTCTAGAAGCGGAAGCTTCTATTAGGTCTTCTTACATCCACCTTATTCTATTTTATTGAATGGTCTTATTAATATTGACCTTTATTACATCCGAATACATTGATCTACCTATGTGTGGGTTAGGACCTTAACATGTCCCCCCCCTTAAAAACAACCTTGTCCTCAAGGCTTGAGATGTGGAAACTGCTGCAGAATGGTAGCTGGTTCCCAAGTGGCATCTTCTGGAGTCATATCTTTCCACTGTACTAGCACTTCCTTGATGGTTCTCTGATGCAGGCGACGCTCCCTCTGGTCCAAAACTGC
>SNQJ01S0003072.1:0-16053 GCA_010110895.2 Picea sitchensis
TTGGTGCATGATTGATGCACTTGTTTATGGTACAGGTTGATTATAGGTTGAGGTACAAGTTGATGCATGGTTCAGATTTATTGGTACAGGTTTACAGCGGTATATCTCACAGTGACAGGTTGACAATGGTTCCATCATTCTACTTCTACTTCAGGGTGGCAGGACGAGGCAAGGACAGGTGGTTGTAGCCACCTTTCAGTTGTAGCCGGAGAACATAGGGGGTTGTAGCCTCCTTCTGGTTGTAGCCAGAGAATTGGGGAGTTGGATATTCCCTCAGGTTGTATCCTGAGAATCTAGGGGGTTGGAGCCTCCTTCCAGTTGTAGCTGGAAAAAAAAGGAATTTGGTGCTTCCAATGAATGTAATTTTTCAAGACATATAAGAAAAAACATTCTGTGGTTTTCTCCCGATTTGGGTTTCCAAGTAAAACACTGGTGTACTGTGTATGTGTGTGATTGTTCTTTTCTTATTTCTCATTATTGGACAATAATACTACTCTGATATAACACTTGGATCAATTTGGTTAAAAAGGATTATAATTTCACTATTACTGATTCACCCCCCCTCTCAGTAATCCAACAGAAAGTGTTGATCAACAAGAATTCTCCAACAATGAAACATAGAGAATTGACCATGCACTCAAGAATATTGTCTGTCTAACACATTGAATAACTAGATAAATTATGGATGCAATGCATATTCTTATTGCATTTTTTAGTCATTAGATTCCAATGTTATTAATGACCCAATGTGTTAATAAAGACCAATTTTATATAGATAGACCCAATTTTTATAACGTAAGCAATTAATATGTGATTAGTAATAAAATTCGAGATAGATTGATGTGTGGAAGGTGGGATCAACAAGATTTGGTGCATATGGTCAAAGCAAAAGACCTAGTTATTTTGCCTCAACAATATATAAAAATCTATCATTGAACCTAAAAATGTATTTTTCTCTTAGAGCCTAATGGTGGGGAGCTTCCTTGTTGATAGAGGTTAACTTACCCAGGGTTTCATAACCCATGTTATCCTCAATGTTGGTGAGTTGAAACCTTGAAGCACCTCTTATGATTATGTGTACTTACTTGGAAGGTCTAGGCTTGGGTCAAAACTATGTGCCAATAGTTTTTGCCTCTCTCCTAGTGGGAAACATTATTAGGAAATCACCTTCTATGGGCCATAGAGATTCAAGCTACTTGGAATCTTGTCAAAGTTGAAGTTCTCTTTTGGATTTGGAAAAAAAAAAAAAATTTAGTTTATTGATGTTGTGTCATCTCACCAGTTCTCATGGTAACTCTAATTTCTGCCAATTTGATATGCAAACTAAGGTATATTGTTTGAAGGTGTGGCTAGGAATAGAGAACCTCCAACAACTTCTATATTATTGGCATGATCCCCCCCCCGTACCATGAGCAAGGTACCTCTGGACCCACCAAGTGTGTACCCCCCTGTAGTGTTTGGCTCAACAAGATTCAGTGCATCCAGTCAAAGTAAACGACCTAATTATTTTACCTTGACAATATATGAAAACTTGTTATTGAACCTAAAATGTTGTTTTTTTTTTCATCAGTTAGATATTGATGGTGGGGATCCTCCTTGTTGATAGAAGTTAACTTACCTAGGGTTTCATAACCCATGTTGTCCTTCATGTGGGTGAGTCAAAACCTTGAAGCACCTCTCATCGAAACTATGCGTCAAAATTATGTGCCAACAGTTTTTTCCTCTCTCCTAGTGGGTTGCCTTATTAAAAAACCACCTTCCATGAGTCATAGAGTTTCAATCCACTTGGATTCTTATTAGGGTTGAAGTTCTCTTTTGGATTTGGAAACAATGAAATACTTTTTTTATTGATATTGTGTCATCTCACTAGTTCTCATTGTAGCTCTAATTTGTGCCAATTTGATATGCAAATTGAGGTATAGTCTTGGAAGGTGTGGCTAGAAATAGAGAACCTCCAACATCTTCTAGATTATTGGCACGACCCCCCTGTACCATGAGAAACGTACCTTTGGACCCACCAGATGTGTACCCTCTTGGTGTGTTTAGCTAACCAAGACCACAAGGGTCTCCCTCCTAGCCTGGCTCAACCCACTTTAGGCATGTTAGTTTGATTGGATCGACCCACCACCTTGTAGGTTAGTAGGTTGAGGGGAGGTAGGAGAGAGAGCATAGTAGGAAACCTAAACATTCATTGGCAGACAAACAATTCCCCACACTAGCACTGGTGGTCTTAGAAGATCCCAATCCCTTGAAGCTCCTACTAATGGGTAGGTCCCTATTGTACCTATTAATGTTGATCCTATAGTTACAAGTTGGGGCAAGGCCCCAAATGAACTTACCCAACCTCCACTAGTGATCAACATGATTGTTGACTAGTGCTCTCTTGTTTGAGGTCATGTGCTTGTTTTATGCTTGTGACTATGACTTCTCGGGGTGTTTGGCCTAAGCCCACCTTATGTTATTTTTGAGTTTGTTTGTGACCTTGAATGCATAATCAAGAATTTTTCCTTTAGTTAGCACCATTTTTTGTTTTTGTAATTTAATGCAGAGGTAACTGGGTTGCAACACACACACAATTACAATACACACCCTGCTACAGAATGTATAGTGGAAAAAAAAAACAAAAATACTTTTACCAAATAATGAGGAATCCACTGGAAACTAAAACACTCTAAAACCCACAAATTTCAATACCATTCATTTATTAATTCAGTGCAAAGAACATGTTTCTATATTACATCGAGCCCGAGCTAAAAAGACTGCCATGAATGGTTGATTGCATGGCTGAAAACCACTATGGAATCATCCAGAGGATAATGGTCTGTGTGTATGGGTTGAGATTCTATTCGCCCTTCCTGTGTGCTCACCCAATCTAGAATCTTTCTCTCCAGTCCACCTTCTACGATTTCTTTGCTTCGTGGTTCACCAACCCCCTTCAAAATCGTGCTCCATTTCTTTTCAAAACTCTTCCTCAGTTCTGAAACGATTTGTCTTCCCTCCAAGAACGAGTTGTTACTCAAACTGTTTCTGTGTCTTCCATATTGCTTCAACTTCCCTTTGGCCTCGGTTCACGTTTTGTCCTTTAGCCGTGACTCATCATGAATGCATACCAGCGTGGAAAAGTCAAATGTGTATGACCACAGTGTTGCAAATAAATAAATATCATGACACTTGTAATTTTCATTATATGTGTGTGTTTCAACATGAGTTTCATCACGTGTTTCAGCATGACACTTGTAAAATTTCTCTATACGTGGTAGTTTCAACACGAGTTTCAACACGTGTTTTAGCACAAGTTTCAACACGAGTTTCAAAACAAGTTTAAGCATAGCAAGAGTAGCTGCATGAGTAATCAGTAGTTCGAATTTACAACAAACTAACTAAATAAAATGGACCACTAACACAATCATTATGGGTAAAATCATGAAGGTGGGTAACACTTTCATGACAATCGGGTCTCAAAAATTTCTAGCGGTAATTTTTCAGCCGAAAAAATGTTGCTAGGATTTTTTTCGGTAAAAAATTTGCACATCAAATTGAACAATGCCTCGAAATTCATGTACAATGTTTTTCGGATGAATTATTTTCCTATGGTAAGCATATTTCGGCCGAAACGTTTATTTTTAATGGATTCTATTAAAAACTAGGTTTCGACCGAAAGAATATTTCGGCCAAAAACCTAAAAATGGGACTGTTTGCAGGAAACTTCAAATTCTCTCCATCTTACTTGATCTTTCGAGGTAGAATACTCCTACAAATACTCAGAATTTAGCTTCAGAATTGATACCAACATTTTTAAAATTGAATCTACGTTCATTGGATATAATTTGTTTTCATTTTCATTGTTTTTATCTAATTTTATTTAATTTTATAAAAAAATCACTTCATATTATTTTTAGGTGAGATTATGATTCGGTGAAATGAAAAATCTATATCTCTAAAACTACATAGTGGAAAATTATGGAAAATTGATATTCATAATCCTTAAACTGTTATCTTCAAAAGGGTATTTTTAGATTTTAATTTTAATTAAAAATTAGGATAGATACAAGGTGTAGGAAAACATGTGTTTAAATTCTGCAACGTTTTCAGCTTGGTCAACTTAGAAAAATTCTAGAAATTATAATATTCATCTGTTAGATTCAAAATTATAGTCATAATAAAATAGAGTCTCTATAGATTGTTGCAGTATATTTTGTTTCTTAAAAACATAAGTTTAATAATAGATACATTGTTGTGGGAAAAAATAACTCATTATCATTCCTTTCATGTTTAAGGAACATATTGTTGAACAACTGTCAAATTGACATATCAAATATTGATAAAACAAATTTGAAAAATAGTCATTGGAAAGCTAACAAAATTCTTCACAAGTTTTGTTTTTACTGTAAAGTGAAATTCTAAATAAAAAAAATACATGTGTATGACAGAAGTTGAAGAACTTGTGAAAATACAGTTTTGTTTGTCATAAAACAGGGAAAAGTGTTACCCATCTTCATGATTTTACCCTTATTCTACTTATTTCCTATTTGCAGAATGAAAATATTTTTGGGTGATGCAGATTGCCCGAGCCCAAGGATGCTCCTGCATCAAACACCCCTGGTAAGAAAAACATGAGCTCCAACTCATGTGCATATCACTGTTGAAGTGAAGAGTTATGCACACATGCTCATTGATCTCCAGTCACCCTCGATGCATCTTTTATTCCTCGATTATTCCACTTGATCAAATATTCCATGTACTCCTTCCGGCGAGTCTTCTTACCAATTCTAGTAGCAAGAATTTCTTCAATTTGCTCCTCGGAATTAATTGGTAGATGTTGTTCCGATTCACTGAGGGTACCTTCATCTGTTCTTATGTCCCATTCATGAAACTCATAGAGGTCAACAACATTGAATGTAGGAGATATGTCAAATCTCTCTGCAAGTTCTAGTTGATAAGCATGATCATAGATCTTTTTCAGAATTTGACATGGACCTATCTTCTTGTACTTGATTTTATTATATGTGCCTCGAGGAAATCACTCCTTCCTCAAGTGAGCCATGAACAAATCATCCTCTTGGAATACCTTATGTCTTCTATGTTGATCTATTCTTTGCTTATAACTGTCATTGTTGGTCTGCAATTTCTTCTTTACCTGTTCTTGTAATTCATGCATACTGTCCACAAAATCATTTGCATCAACACTCTTCTTGCCTTCCAAATCCAACAATGCAACTAAATCTACCACACCTTTTGGTGACTGTCCATAAACAATATAAAATGGACTCTTTCCCATAGATCTATTCATTGAATCATTATATGTGAATTCWACTTGGGCCAATGCCAAATTCCATTGACTAGGATTCTCTCCGCTTAAACTTCTCAACAAATTTCCTAGACTCATGTTCACTAATTATGTATGACCATCCATTTGAGGATGATAAGCTGAACTGTACAACAAATATGAGCCCAAATTTTTCGAGAGTGTCCTCCAAAAATTCTCAATAAATTTGGTATCACGATTAGAAGTAATACTCCGTGGAAATCCATGCAATCTAACCACTTCTATGAAAAACAATGCAGCTACTTTACTAGCATCACTAGTCTTCTTACACACTATGAAGTGTGCCATTTTTGAAAATCTATCCACCACTACCATTGTTGAATCATGCTTTCTTCGATTCATAGGCAATCCTAAGACAAATCCATATCGATATCCTCCCAAGGTCCTTTGGGTACTAGCAACGGAGTATAGAGTCTCGTGTTCTGACTTTTTCCTTTGGCTATTTAGCAAATCCTGCAACCTTCAACAAAATTTCGAACATCCTTATTAAAGTTGGGGCAAAAGTACTTCTCCTTTACCAAGGCCGTGGTTTTATCCATCCCAGATTGTCCTTTTAAACCACTACTATGTAACTCTTTAATGATATTTAGCCRAATGGAACTTCTGGGAATACACAACTGCTGATTTAAAAAACAAAATCCCCTCCTGGATATGGTAGTCCAAATATGGCGTTCTTTCTAAACTCMAAGGCTCCTTACATGCCTTCCAAGTGTATGAGAAATCTTCATCTTCTTCATACAATGTCTTTAGACAACTCAGACTTACCACTTCTACCGACATGGTATTGAGTAACACTATCCTCCGACTAAATGCATCAGCTACATTATTGGACTTCCCGGACCTCTGTTTCAACACAAAAGAATAACTTTGCAAGAATTTTCTACCCATTTAGTATGCTTTTGATTCAACTTACCTTGGTTGTTAATGTACTGCAGAGCTTTGTGATCTGTGAACAAGACAAACTCCTTTGACAGTAGATAATGTCACCATTTCTTCAAAGCTTGCACAATAGCATAAAATTCTTGATCATAAACAAAATAATTCTTTCTGAACTCGTTCAACTTCTTGCTGAAAAATGCAATGGGTTTGTCTTCGTGACTTAGAACTACTCCAATTGTTGTTCCACTAGCGTCACAATCAACCTGAAACACTTTATTAAAATCTAGGAATGATAATACTGTTACTGTCTTCTTCAATTCTTCCAATGACTTCTCTGACACTGCAGTCCACTGAAACACTCCCTTCTTCATACATTATGTAAGAGGCACACGTATTTGGTTAAATTTCCTATTGAATTTGCAATAAAATCCTTCCAATCCATGGAAAATCCTCACATCGAATGTGCCTCTTGGTGTTGGCAATTCAAGGATAACATTCGCTTTCTCAGGATCCATTTTGAGTCCTTGCTTTGAAACCAAAATACCCAGGTACACTAACTCTCGCTGCATGAATGTACACTTCTTCAGGTTTATCAATAGTTTCTCTTCTTTCAAGCATTGTAACACTGCTCTCACATGCTCAACATGCTATGTAATGTTCCCGCTAAAAATTAGTATATCATCCAAATACACAACCACAAACTTACTCAAAAATGGTTTCAAGAATTCGTTCATCAATCTCATGAATGTGTTGGGTGCATTAGTTAACCCGAATGACATCACTAACCATTCAAATAGTCATCTTTCGCCTTGAATGTTGTCTTCCATTCGTCACCTTCTCTGATCCGAATCTGGTGATAACCTCTCTTCAAATCAAATTTTGAAAATTATTCTGAACCACTCAGGCAATCCATAAGGTCATCCATTATGGGCAATAGAAACCGATACTTGTTAATGATCTTGTTTATAGCATACGAATCAATTTCTCTTCTTTCAAGCGCTGTAACACTGTTCTCACTTGCTCAACATTCTATGTTTTGTTCCTGCTAAAAATCAGTATATCATCCAAATATACAACCACGAACTTACTCAAAAATGGCTTCAAGACTTCATTCATCAATCTCATGAACATGTTGGGTGCATTAGTTAACTTGAACAACATCACTAACCATTCAAATAGTCATCTTTCATCTTGAATGTTGTCTTCCATTTGTCACCTTCTCTGATCCAAATCTGGTGATGACCACTCTTCAAATCAATTTTAAAAAAATATTCTGAACCACTCAGGCAATCCATAAGGTCATCCATTTTGGGAAATGGAAACTAATACTTGATAGTGATCTTGTTTATAGCACGTGAATCAGTACACATTCTCCATTCCTGTGTTTTCTTTGGAGTCAATACTACTGGTACTTCACACAGACTCAAACTCTCACGAATTAACCCTCGGTCAATCAATTCCTGTACTTACTGATTCACTTCTTCACTCTCTGCTGGAGTCATCATGTAAGGCACTTTATTAGATAAACTCGATCCAGACATTAAATCAATTTGATGATAAATACTTCTTACTGGAGGCAATCCTTTTGGCAGATCATTAGCAATAATCTCCTTAAATTCATCCAGCAACGACTTTATTTCTATAGGTACAACAATTGGCTCCTATACACTTTTCACTTCTTTCAGAATCACTGCTAAACAAAATGTTGATTTTCTTTCTTCCTGTAATAATTCCTTAGCAGAACATAGCATGATCCTACTGCTACTTGTGTTTATATCAACACAATTTCTTGTTGTTGCTACTGTATTCTCCAACATTGGTGTTAATTTATATCGTTGTCCATCTTTCTTGAACTCATATGTGTTTTCCTTACCATCATGGTGAACTTGTTGATCAAACAATCATGGTCTTCCCAATAGTATGGGACACACATCCATCTCAATCACATCACATAACACCTTCTCATGAAAACTCCCTATTTGAAAATTCAATAAACATTGCTCAGTCACAGTCACCTGTTGTCCCTTGTTCAACAAAGAAACATGATAAGGGTTCGGATGGTTCAATCTTGTCAAGTTCAGTTTGTTCATGACTTCAGTGGATACCAAATTTTATGTACTTCCTCCATCTATAATCAGGTTACAATACTTTCCTTGAACCTTACATTTTGTTTTAAAAACTTTCTTTCGTTGTTTTGGTTCCTTTGCCTCTTTTTGTTCATATTTAAGCAACAAATTCTCACCTTGTTCTTGCTGAAGAATAGTCACATTTTCTCCAACTACTGAATCTTCATCAACCTGTTTGACTTGTGGTCGTGCTTCACCTCTTCTCCTTGAAGTTTTCCTTTTTGGACATTTAGACTTCTTGTATCCCTCTACACCACAGTTATAAAAAGTGATTACATATATGCCCTTTCCTCTTCCAAATCCTCTTCCTCTACCGATTCCATTTCCTCCTCTACCACCTTGACTACTGGAAGATTCGTCTTCCCTTTCGCTGCCTTTAGCAGTCCCTGTTTTACCTCGTCCTTTAAAACCTCTTCCTTTACCTCTAGGCTGTGTTTTCCTCTCAATATTTTCTTCTACCTTCAGGGAAACTTGATAAGCTTCATCAATAGTGCGGAAATAGTGTGTGCTCATTTAATCCCGAATTAAATACTTTATCCCATTTACATACCTTGCAAATCATTGGAATTATGGTTCCTTGAGGCCTTCTCTGAGTGGTAGCCTAAAGAACTCTTCAATGTATTCGCGAACAAATGTCTCCCTTTGTCTGAGGTTCTAGGCTTGTCGGAACAAATTCTGCTGGTAATTGATAGGAAGAAATTTCTATTTAACCTTGGTAAGCATCCTCTTCCAAGTTCTGGTTTTCTCCAGCTGATTATTCTCTCTATCCTTTTGCAACATATCCCACCATAATGTTGCATGGCCTTTCAGTTTCGTGACAACAAATATTACCCAATTTGGATCCTGAACATTTTCATACTTGAAGTATCTTTCGAGTTCTCAAATTCAGTCAATGAGAACATTAGCTCTCATACTGCCATCATAACATGAAAACTCAACCTTTGCACTACCCCTGTTACTCAAATAGGAAATTAGTCTAGCTGCTAGGTCTCTTTCATTACCGTCTCATTCATCTTCGATTCCTTCTTCTGGATTTGAGTATACTTCATCATCTCCATTCCTACGATTTTCCAATTCCTCTATTCGTCTTCTCAAATTTTCTAGTTCTCGATTTCCTGCACCTCCTCTTCCCGCTCCTCTCCTTCGCGATGACATTCCTCCAAGATGTAGGTGTCTCACCAACACCCACAGACCTCACACGGTTCTGTAACCCAACTTGAATTCCAACACTCTTGTTGAGCAACCACCATGAACAAGTATTTTGTATCCTATCTCACATAAGCAGATTAGATGTTAATCCTAGAGCAAAATTGAGCTCTGATACCACATAATGTAGAGATAACTAGGCTGCAACACACACAATTACATCACACACCCTGCTACATAATGTACAATGGAAAAACAAAACATAAATACTTTTTCCAAATAATGAGGAACCCACTGGAAACTAAAACACTCGAAAACCCATGAATTTCAATACCATTCATTTATTAATTCAGTGCAGATAACATATTTCTATATCACATTGATGATGAGCTAAAAAGACCGCCATGAATTGCTGCTTGCGTGGATGAAAACCACTACGAAATCATCTAGAGGGAAATGGTCTGCGTGTATCGGCTGAGATTTCTTCCTCCTTTCCTATGTGCTCACCCAATCTGGAATCCTTCTCTCCAATCCACCTTCTAYGATTTMTTTGCTTCGTGGTTCACCAACCCCCTTCAAAATCATGCTCCATTTCTTTTTAAAACTCTTCCTCGRTTCTAAAACAATTTTCCTTCCCTCCAAGAATGAGTTGTTTTTGAAACTGTCTCKTTGTTTTCCAGATTGCTTCAACTTCCCTTTGGCCTCGGTTCACGTTTTTTCCTTTAGCTATGACTCATCATGAATGCATACCAACGTGGAAAAATCAAATGCGTACAACCACAGTGTTGCAAATAAATAAATATCGTGACACTTGTAATTTTCATTATATGTGAGTGTTTCAACACGTGTTTCATCACGACACTTGTAAAATTTCTCTATACTTGGCAGTTTCATCACGAGTTTCAACACATGTTTCAGCATGAGTTTCAACACAATTTCAGCACGAGTTTCAACACAGCAAGAGTCACTGCAGTAGTAATTAACAATTCAAATTTACAACAAACTGACTAAATAAAATGGACCACTAACACAGTCCTTATTCAACTTATTTCCTATTTGCAGAATGGAAATATTTTTTGGTGATATGGATTGCTCGAGCCCAAGGATGCTCCTGCATCATAATTGTTTGTGGAACCTACTTTGAAAACTCATTTTTTGTATTAAAGCTTGTATATATTGCCTATTAATAGAGTTTAAAAGCTAGCCGAGAGTTGTTAGGTACACTCATTAATGACTCGTGACTAAGTTGATGGAGAGTTGTTAGTTGAAAGTTATATTAAAATGGGTTTCCCCACTCACTTGTGATCATTTAGTTGAAATATTTTGGGTTCTTAGTTGTCCAAAAGAAATCGTTCCATAATTTCACCATCGGTGAACACTCAATAGATGAAATTATTGTATTATCAACTATTTCCCAACCTTAGTAAGAGGAGATTACCATGGATCCCTTAATTTCTAGTACTTTCGTTATTGTTGTTGGATTGTCTGTAGGGATTGCTTCCACTGGACCAATCGTTGGTCAGGGCATTGGTGCAGGCAAAGTTGTAGAAGGTATTGCAAGGCAACTAGAAGCGGAAGGTGAAATACAAGGTACCTTATCGCTAAGTTTAGCTTTTATGGAAGCTTTAACTATTTATGGACTAGTTGTGGCCTTAAGACTTCTATTTGTGAATCCCTTGGTTTGATCATGAAAACAAAGATCCCTACACCTCATCATTCCATTAGTATTTATCCAAGAATTCCCTTGTTCAACTACTCTTTTAGGGGAGGGGTTGATCCAAATAATTAGAAAATGAATTATTGTATTTCTTCCTATACCAATACTTCGGTCAGAAATATTCATGACGCGTGTGATAGGGAAGGGAGTGAATGGGGCAAACAATTTTTTTTAATCCTTATATAAGACCCGAGACTAAGTTAAGTATCCCAAATATTATTATCCAGAACTAGATAGGATCAAATAAGAAAAAAACAAAATTATGTAGATCATATCCTTATCTATGAGGGGGGAGAATATGAAAAATGTAATTAATGCTTTCATTTCCTTGAGTTATTGGCCTTATGCTGTGGGTTTTAGGTCAAATACCAATATTTTAGAAACAAATATAATCAATCCAAGTTTGGTGATTAGTGTACTGATCTATTTTGGAAAGGGAGTGTGTGTGAGTTGTATATTTGAATAATATGTTTGGGCCCAACTAGCTGTACTTTGGAGATAGAAAAGTGCATGATCTCAACGAATTGCTTCCGAACGCGGAATAGTGAAGAACTATATAATTTTTTCATTCAAACATATTACTCTTTTTCCCATACTAGCCCAGTGTAGTACAATGAGATCTAATGCCAATATATAATGTACTTGGATACCCTCCCTTGGCCATTAGGGCACTCCATACAACTTTCCTTATTTTAATAACCAATTGTTGTACTTAATTCGAATTACAACATTAGTATAATTGAAATTCATATAGACACAACAAAAATAACATTGTGTATTTTGAATCCATTCATTAACATATCACAAATAAAAACATCTCATAGATAGACAACTAAATGAAGGAAATTCCACCAAGCCAGTTGATGAGGAGGGATTTACCACCCAACCATAAGAATCAACGATAGATTCCACCCCCAAGATAGAGCATGATAGCACCAAAGTGAAGGGAGATCCTACAGGGCTCTAATCTCACTCAACCTAGCCCATTACACTTATGACATAGGCAACCTACTCACTATTGATTGTATAGCCTATAATTAGCCAAGGAACTCTCTTCTACTTACCTACACAACACAAGGAATATATTCCCTTTCTCAGCTTCACACTTCCTCAAGGATCTTCTCCCCTTCCAATGCTCTCTAATATAGGAAAAAATTCGAACATGAAGAGGATGCACTAGGAATAATTTCTCCATACTCCAAAAGTTAGGTGATGTTCCTCTCAATCTCTACATTCTCTTTGGGTGAGGTGCAATATGTAGGAAATTTGGTGGAGAAGTACTAGGAATGAGCTCAATGGTATGTTGTATGATCTGAAGGGGAAAAAAACCCTTGGCTTACTCAAATTCAACCTATGTATGAGTCAATGATCTGTTTTTTATTATAGAGAGTTAACTTCCCTTTGTTCTTTTCCTTGACTTGTTAGACAACTCAAAAGAACAATGATTTTTTAACATGAACCTATTTAACCACTTACCTATAAAAAAGTGCAAGAGAAAAAATAGAAAGAGAGTGGAGATAAGTTTGTATATCATGTTGTCCTTGTACAACCTATAGGTGCTTAATTAACCATCATATTGTGCATGCCTGGATTAATGGTATGCTCTACCCAAGATCAAGTTAGAAAAAATGGGAGGAGTGTCAACAAAATCCACTATGTCATATAAGGGTCTAATAAGAAAGGTAACGTGATAGCTTTGAGTGATGAGGGTAGGTTGTGTAGACTTCTTGACCCATCCAAGTTGACATGCATTGGAATGAGGTGCTTTGGAAGCATTAGGTCTACAACGAACTATTGGGTTACTAGATATATTCTTATGGTTTCCATTGCCCATAATGATGGAAGATGATTGATCCTTGAACTGGAAGTTTTGAGTGAATGGATCTTCTTCATCATCATTTGTGTAATATGTGTCTATCAACACTAAATGCATAATTGTAGTAGTGGGACTTGTGACATCTACTTATGTGTCTCTAGTAAGTTGGTGATGTTAAATGAGAAGGGAATGATCCTTTGTAGTGATCTTGGCCTATAAAAGATTGCACTCATAACCAAAATGCCCATACCTTTTGTGGTAAGAGAACCACTTCCTCTTCTTTTATGCCTCAATGGAAAGTGTTGTGTTGTACCTAGACCCAATTTTTTCTTCATAGCTATTGGGTTGGCCCTTATAAGTTGTAGGGGGTTGAGAAGATAGACTGATTTCTTTCCATTGATAGGATTGGTTTTTGGCAACCTAGAATCTATTTTGGAAGCAAGATGGAAGACATGTTCTAGGGAAGTAAGAGATAATAGTTCTAGTTCCTTCCATGAATGCAATGATAACACAAAAATAAACTTAACATGGAGAGTGTATTTGGAGCCTCTTACCTTGAGCTTGATGGACATTTCCGTAAATATGCCAATAATTTTTTGGACAAATTGTCCTTGTATTCGTCAAAGTTAAAGCCACTTTGACAACTAATGATCCTCATCCCCTAATGGATATAACCTCTTATGAATGACATCCTTGAAGTCATCCTAAGTGTTGATCAAGGGTTCATTGTTGACTACTATGGGTCTACCACCAAGTAAGGTCCTAGTCATCCATGTGAACTTCACCATCCATGATATTGGTGGCATCCATTAGGTTTGACTAGGTTTTCAATTAAGCTTTGATGTTGCATATATTAGAATCAAGCTTGTTTTCATTAAGAGCCCCATCAAACTTTGGCATTGATAGTTTGGTGTCCATATTGAAGGTTTGATGAATGATAGGAATTACTTAGTGAATAATGGGTTGGGGTTGATGTCATGGCTTGACATGTTATTGATGAGTGATGAATTGTTGGAACATACTCATCATACTATGCATCATTTTAGCTTGGAACTTTGTTGTTGTTGAGTAACGAGGGTTTACAAAAATAGGTGTTGTTTCTTCTACATTTGTTTAACCAAGACTTGGGAAAGAATGGAGTCCTAGGAGTTTGATAATTCTCTATAACTTTTATGTGGAACCATGTGACTTAGGAGATGCGAGAATAGATAGGGTCTTACACTTAGAATAACGATCCACGAGTTATAGGCAAAAATGAAAGAAATTAAAAGAAAAATGACCCAAATTGGTTAAAAATGTAGTTTACCACACAACAAAGATGTAGGATCACTTTGCCCCATAGATCCCACCCATAGGAGTACTTATGTACTATGACCTAGAGTACTTGAAGAAAGCTCATAAGTATGAAGAAAATCCCAAAGGAGATCAAAATGGTGAAGCTCTTGAGATTTCTTAATCTTAAAGACTTTGATACCAATTGATATGACGACAAAACAAGCTATAAAAAACTATACTTACACACCATAAAACATAAGAGAGTTGGTACACAAGTACAAGAGAAGATTGTCATAACTATACACATGTTGCTCTCTCTCTCTCTCTCTCTCTCTCTCTCTCTCTCTCTCTCTCTATATATATATATATATATATAATGGTACTTGTTAACACATAAGATTGTATTATGATTTGAGACAATTTCCCAAAATACAATTGCTATAGAAGGGTTCCTATACTTTTGGACAACTTGACTTAAAGTCAGTTTTTTAGGGGCTTTGAGAAGGCGTTTGCAGTTCTTGATGATTCCATTGTGTAGCAGACATCATAATATTTCCAACCATATCTCTTGCAGCCCAAAAATATTATGGGAAGGCCTCCAAAACCCCTCTCAAATACCACACTGTGTTTTTGCTGAGAACACATTGCGTTTCTGTTGAGAACACGTTGCGCTTCTGCAATTTTTGAGTGACTAACTTAAAACTTGGATTAAGAAAAAATGGGAACGTATTTTTGAAAACTGGAGGAATTTTTTGTTCATCACATACCAAATAAAAAAAACCTCTCTCAGTTTTTCAAAACGTGTTATGGTTAGAGATATATTAGACACATAAAAGGCGCTACCGAATCACCTAGCCAAACACACAAATGGTGTTACCGAATCTGCAGAGTTATTTCAGGAGGGGCGCTATAGAAATTGCACAGTCATTACTCAGGAGTGGCGATATGAAATCTGCAGATCGTTTTTAGGAGTGGCACTATGAAATCCACAGAGTTGTTTTAGGAGTGGCGCTACGAAATCTGCAGAGTTGTTTTAGGAGTGGCACTACGAAAGTTCCTGTAACAACTACTATTAGAGATTTGATCATAAAACCAAAACGACGAAGTGGGTTTCTCTGAAATGTTTTGTGGAGGAAGATGATATCCTTGTTGAATTTCTAACCAAATTTCAGCCTGACCTAGTTTGACATTTGAGAGAAACAATTAAATCACCAGTGTGTTGCAAAATGTGCTGCCAACTCTATGTTTTGCATAGTTGTTGGATATTCGCCTTGTTGGGAGGTTGCCACCTGTAAGGGAGGGTTCGAATGACTTCTCATGGATCAGTTAGATGTAAAGGGACACCTACACCTAATTTTTAGCTCCATTAAAGACCTCATGCAGTGAGGTGGAAACAATTTATTAACGACTTCCAACAATTTCTTGAAAATTAGCAGTTTGTTGGATTTTTGTCTCTTTGATTGTTGCCACCTATTTCCAAGGATTAGAATCCAATGAAAGAGATGGGATTTGACCTCCTAAGGATATTTGGATGCTATTTTATATTTAATGAAGGAGATATCTCTTGGAGAAGGGTTGGATTCACGAGCCAAGAGAGGCTAGAGAGAGTAGGAGTAAACAATTTCCTTGTGTGTGTTCATTTGTAAGCTTGAGGGCATTTTCAGCATGTAAATATTCCTGACATTGAAGATTCATGAGATTTGTTATATCATATTGTGTTCTCTTAGTTATTCTTAGTTATCCATATTCATTTCTATCTTTCTTGAAT
>SNQJ01S0003072.1:16063-29413 GCA_010110895.2 Picea sitchensis
GCACATTTTCTTCAATGTTGTTCCTCCTGAGCTTTTACGTCTGAATCCCCAAGGGGTTTTATCCTTCTTATCCTGTCGTCTCCACTGTTGCCATTAATGACAACAACCATCAACACACACTCATTGCTTGTTCAATATTTTCCAACAATCTTATGATCCATTTTTCTGATATTCTTTTCAATTTCCTTCTAACTTTAGGGCATTGCCCAATGGTGTAGCCTATTGATCTGTAGTTTGCTGCCCTCTCCCTTTCTTTCTCATCTTCCTGATCCACCTATTCAAACNTCCTCTTGAGCTTTTACGTCCGAATCCCCAAGGGGTTTTATCCTTCTTATCCTGTCGTCTCCACTGTTGCCATTAATGACAACAACCATCAACACACACTCATTGCTTGTTCAATATTTGCCAACAATCTTATGATCCATTTTTCTGATATTCTTTTCAATTTCCTTCTAACTTTAGGGCATTGCCCAATGGTGTAGCCTATTGATCTGTAGTTTGCTGCCCTCTCCCTTTCTTTCTCATCTTCCTGATCCACCTATTCAAACCAAAAAATTATCTTTTACATTTTGATGGGTGCTGAGCTTACACTTTAGCATTCAAAGTGTGACTTTCAGTGGTAACATTTTTCGCACCGTTGCCAGGGATGAATTTGAGCAGATTGAAGAGCTCCTTGGGAAGAACGACATAGATCCAGCTCTTGATGGTAGACAAGAGAGGGACAAAACAAATTCTGTATTATCTACATGGCGACTCCACAATCAAAGACTCCATTGGGGAGGATCTTGTTGACAGAAAGATGAAGGGGTAGAAGTGTAAAACCATGTATCATTTCATTAGTTTTCTACATGAACTCATGTTCTTCTTTATCAACTCTTTCCTATATTTTCCTTTATATATAAAGAGAATCATCTTGTGCTTTGTTTATTCAGATGATCATCAACTTTCCTTTATATATCCATCCTTGGAAGAAGAAGACCAACCTTCTTCCTATGTTGTAGATGTTTATATTTTATCCTCACCTCAACCTATTCATAAGTATGAGCTTTGTATTCAAATCCCTCTTGAATTTGATCACCCTTGTAACCTTGAGGAGGTTGAACTGATTCAAAGCCTTCTCAAATCTATCACCTTCTATTGTCACTGTTGAACCTTTCCATCAACTTGTTAAACCTCATATCTATCCCACTAGTTTTCAAACTAGAATTAGAGACAAGATGGTTAAACCTTTTAGGCTTCCATATCACCTTCATCCTTATCCTCTTGATTTCCTTGAGTATCTTCCTAAGTTGTTTGGAGAAGATCATGTTACAACTGAGAGGAATTTGGAGGCCTTTAAGAACTTTGTTGATCAATTTGAGATATATTCATGATGATGTTACCACGAGGTTGTTCTCCAAATCCTTGTTTGGAGATGCTACTGTGTGGTTTAAAGGTTTGGGAGCCGATTCCATTGGTTATTGGATAGAGATATGCAATGCATTTTTAAAGTGTTGGGGTGAGAACAAGTCCCTTGATTAGTAATTGGATGATTTTAATTCTTTGAGGAGAGGGGAAGAGGAAGCCTTGGTTGTCTTCAATGGGAGGTTTTACAGTGTTTATCATAGCATGCCAGTGGAAATCTGACCTTCCGAGATTGCTTCCATGGCGTACTATGAAATGGCTCAGCATTGAGATCTTGTCCTTCTCTTGAGAGAAAGGAAATATTCATCTTTAAGATGATTTTTTGAAGATGCTGAAGAAGTTGAGGAGAAAATCCATGCTAGCAAGAGGATTCGTATGCAAGCATATTCTAAAAATTTGCATGTACATGAGCAGGAAGACTGTCAGTATGTTTCAGATTCCGAGGAAGAAGACAACGAGTATAATTTAGATCTGGAACAACAACAAGTATGTAAGTATGATTCACATTTGGAATCAAATTCTTCAATATTTGCAGATTTTTCTATGGATAGGAATGCATATCAAGCTTATGATCAGTTTTCAGACCATTTTGAGCATGTAGTAGTGGTTGATTGCATAGATAGCTATATGTTCTTGGATGATCATAATTATGATGCTTTAAATCCTGCTGTACAATTCTCCTGTGATCATTCTTATGAAGAAGAGACTGCAATTGTTGATGATCAAGAGTTGGTTTTGAAAGAACAAGAAGGTCATTTATTTGCAAGCATAAAGGAATTTACGGATGAGTAGTTATTTTCTGTGGATCAACATGCTTCTGATCTTGGTTTTAAGGATCCATTTGTGGCCTTTTTAGAGTCTTATGTTTCAGATTTTATGAAAATTTCAAATTGCATTATTTCACCGATACTCATGGGTGAGTATGGTTTTCTGAAGGAGTTTTTATCACTACTGTTACATTTAAGTTATTATCGATTGGCCAATGGTAAAGACAAGATCATTTCAATCTTAAAATTACCTGAATGGTTGTTGTGGAAGTCTGCCTTTACCTGATCAAATTGGAGATCTGATTAGAGGTAGGGTAGTGTAGGAAATAATCTTTCTTCCCGAGCAATTTCTTTCCTTCAGTTTGCAACAGGTTTATCAGTCAGTTTGCTTAAATAAGTGGCAATTTTTGGCAGTGTTTCTGAGGTTAGTCGCACAAATGACTCCATATCCCAATGGATAAGGCAACTTGAACTGCATGTTATTGGCATATCACAGGGATCATGCCATCCCCTTTGGAGCCATATGTTAACACATAAGATTGTATTATGATTTGAGATAATTTCCCAAAACACAATTGCTATAGGAGGGTTCCTGTACTTTTGGATAACTTGACTTCAAGTCAGTTTTTTAGGGGTTTTGAGAAGGCGTTTGCAGTTCTTGATGATTCTAGTGTGTAGCAGACATCATAATCTTTCCAACCATATCTCTTGCATCCCAAAACTCTTCTAGGAAGGCCTCCAAAAACCCTCTCAAAGACCACACTGCGTTTCTGCAATTTTTGAGTGACTAACTTAAAACTTGGATTATGAACAAATGAGAAGGTATTTTTGAAAACCGGAAGAGATTTTTGTTCATCACATACCAAATAAAAAAACCTCTCTCAGTTTTGCAAAACGTGTTATGGTTAGAGAGATATTAGACACATAAAAGGCACTACAAAATCACCTAGCCATACACACAAATGGTGCTACCGAATCTGCAGAGTTATTTCAGGAGGGGTGCTACATAAATTGCACAGTCATTACTCAGGATTGGTGATACAAAATCTGCAGAGTTGTTTTATGAGTGGTGCTACAAAATCTGTAGAGTTGTTTTAGGAGTGGTGCTACAGAATTTCCTGTAGCAACTACTATTAGAGATTTGACCATAAAACCAAAACGGAGAAGTGGGTTTCTCTGAAATTGTTTGTGGAGGAATATGATATCCTTGTTGATTTGCTGACCAAATTTTAGCTTGAACCAGTTTGGCATATGAGAGAAACAATTAAAACACCAGTGCGATGCAAAATGTGCTGCCAACTCTCTGTTTTGCATAATTGTTGGATATTCGCCTTGTTGGGAGATTACCACTTGTCAAGGAGGGTTCAAATGACTTCTCATGGATCAATTAGATGTCAAGGGAGACATGCACCTAATTTTTAGCTCCATTAAAGACCTCATGCAGTGAGGTGGAAACAATTTATTAATGACTTCCAACAATTTCCTGAAAATTAACAGTTTGTTGGATTTTTGTCTCTTTGATTGTGTTGAGCACTCAACACACCCTCAAAAATCCTATGTCAAATTTTACTTTTTGGGTACCACTTGATATTTTGCACTGTCTAATTTGACTTTGTTATGAAAAATGTTGCCTTTGCTTATCATCTTGACTCTCATTAAGTCTTCCAAAGTTTGCTTGAATCTATGAAAACCCATGACTTAAAATGCTTGACTTTTAAATAAAGAATCAACAGCCAAAACATTTCACTCGATGCGCCCAAATTCGACATCGGAAGGAATTAAAATATGAAATAAAATCACTTGAAAAAAGCTTAGTCATCGAGCGCCGATCTTCACCGACATCGACAAAAGAAAGTTTTCTTTCGGGACAAGCATCACACAAGGATATCGCCGATAATCGATCCCCTAAACGTTTCAACATCGGGAGTTTTCAAAGAAGCTAATCCAAAGAAAATATGTGATGGTTTATCCCCGATCACCGATCCCTGATACTTTTTCGGCATTGGTGATCCCAGGCTTAGTTTAAGAATGCACAACGAGAAGAAAGTCCTGATTCCGACTAATGCTTGTGAGTTAAGTTATCGATCTTCATTGCCACGTGTCCCAAGCCAGTTTCACCACATCAGCACCGTACGATGAATTCGATCAACGTCAGAGGTTTTTCACAGAAGGATATTAACGAAAACACCCATAACACATTGTCAATCCCCGAACCGCCCACTAGGAAAGTGACACGATGGGACGTTTTAGCACTAGATACGTTTAGATTCGAAGCATTTAAGGGATTAATTAATTCCAAATCTCGCATTAGTTGTTGTTTCGTGTGCGAATCAAAAGGTTGTTTGAAATCATCGATAAGACACACCACCCTCCACGACTCTGTTGTCAACCCATGATGAATTTAATTGCAGAGATTCGACGGTAGAATTGTTTGAATTTCACTCATCACCCGAATTAATTAGTTGATACGACTGGTAAGTTCTTCCTCATTTAAATTCTCTTGGGCCATTGTGAACGAGACCATTCTGCGCGCAAAGTAGTTTTAGAGCATCCAGAGGAATGAGACGAGCAATTCAAAAGTTGCAGAGATCCCATGAGTATAAAATAACTAGGTTTAACAAGCTTTACAGGTATGTACCATTCTGGATTTTTTATGCTTACACTTCATACATATATTTTACCTTGTGTTGCTCTATATGCAGTCTCCAAAGGATTTTATTTTTTGGTTGCAGGAAAGATGCCTCTGAGTATTGGGAAAACATGGCGCGAGAGCCTCATCGGGAGATTCAAGAAAATGGGCCAAGTGCGAGAAGAGTTGGGTCAAAATCAACAAGGAAATAAAGGATATCAGACTCCCCGAGTTTGGTACACCCGATGATTTTGTCAACTTGCACAACATAGTCAAATCTCACACCGAGCAAGACTCATTATGGGCCAAAGAAATATAAAAGGTGATAGACACAATGCAAGGCCAAGAGCGATAGTTTATGGAACACCCGATTAAAGCTCGAACTATGTTGCAATAGTTAAGTTCCAGTATAGTTAAGTATTGGGCACATGCGATGGAGATAAGAGAGATTTTCTCAGCCCTGATGAAACAACATAGATTCCCATACGCCAAAACCTACGGGGATCTGTTCATCAAGTGGCCGGAGTACAAGAAGAGTCACCTTCTTAAGTGATATCTTGAGATGACTCTTAGAAAAACTGATGGGACAAAATGCCACATGGTGAATTTTGTTTCACTTATCTGCACTTTAGCCGTTATTTTTAGTTAATTTTATGTTATAAATAGGAGCATCAACCGATTAGTTAAAGGTCGATGGTTTTGCAAGAAACTCTCATTTTTTGTTTTGTTAAGAACTATTTTGGAGCTGCCTTTAATTAAGAAGTCCTTGTGGACCATAGACAAGTTTATGTTTTCATCAAATGTGTGTATGATTCGATGTGGAGAAGAACTATTTCCTATCTTGTCTCAAGAATGGATGCAGTAATGAGTAAGAGCTATTAAAACTATTGATAAGTTATATGATAGAATATTTTACAGTTATTTCTTTAATGATGAAAATGAATCGTTGTGTTATTATGTGATGGATGATTAGAGTTAAGTGAATTATTTTACTTTCCATTGTTTATCACATGCATGTTTTCTTCTGATAATTTGTATCTCAGTCATAATTTGGAATATTCACATGGTTAACATATTAGTACTAGGCCTGTGGTAGACGATCATTGCCTGCATGCTAGAGTAAAGGGTTATCCCAAGCTCAACCTCTTCTCCAGTAGTTAAACCAGTTCACGTTTTGTTACCTAGTTGGTTTATACCGACTTTCATCTTATATCGGTCCCACCTAAGAGAAAATACAAAAAGAGAATGTCCGAACTGAAGGAGAAATCTTCACAAGAAAGCGTAAAGCCCATCGATTAATTGACCGGATCACAATATCTGGAGAACCATTCCACTATTAAATGCTCCAGAGTCTAATTGGGCCTTGGTGGCAGGTTTGGTTCTTGATGTTGAGTTAAAGGGATTTAGGACCCATCAAGAAATTGTTGCCACCTATCTCCAAGGATTAGAATCCAATGAAAAGATGGGATTCGACCTCCTAAGGATATTTGGATGCTATTTTATATTTAATGAAGGAGAGAGCTCTTGGAGAAGGGTTGCATTCATGATCCAAGAGAGGCTAGAGAGAGTAGGAGCAGGCAATTTCCCTGTGTGTGTTCATTTGTAAGTCTGAGGGCATTTTTATCATGTAAATATTCCTGACATTGAAGATTCATGAATTTTTTTATATCAGATTGTGTTCTCTTAGTTATCCATCTTGATTTCTATCTTGCTTGAATGAATTGTAGCTTTTGAGGATCAATAGTTGTATTTGATTTATAGATTCTTGAGCAGCAAAGAGTTTGTTGTAATTTCCTATAACTCATTGTGTTTATTCAAGTAGCTTTCTAATCTGTTTTGCAGAGAGGATCTTTGTTTAATGGATGATCTACTTTATGTTAACTTATCCTTTCTTCCATATGCCATCTTATGATCCATTTTTCTGATATTCTTTTCAATTGCCTTCTAACTTCAGGGTTTTTGTGTGACTCCATTGCCCAATGGTGTAGCCTATTGATCTGTAGTTTGTTACCCTCTCCCTTTCTTTCTCATCTTGTTGATCCACCTATTCAAACCAATAAATTATGTTTTACATTCTGATGGGTGTTGAGCTTACACTTTAGCAACAAAGTGTGACTTTTAGTGCTAACATTTTTGGTGCCATTGTCGGGGACAGATTTGAGCAGATTGAAGAGCTCCCTGGGAAGAATGACATAGATCCAGCGCTTGATGGTAGAAAAGAGAGAGACACAAAAAATATGTCTGTATTATCTACTTGGTGACTCCACAATCAAGGAATCCACTGGGGAGGATCCTGTTGACAGAAATATGAAGGGGCAGAAGTGTAAAACCATGTATCATTTCATTAGTTTTCTACATGAACTCATGTTCTTCTTTATCAACTCTTTCCTATCTTTTCCTTTACATATAAAGAGAATCATATTGTGCTTTATTTTTTCAGATGATCATCAACCTTCCTTTATATATCCATCCTTGAAAGAAGAAGACCTGCCTTCTGCCTGTGTTGTAGATGTTGATCTTGTATCCTCATCTCAGCCTATTTATAAGTATGAGTTTTATATTCAAATCCCTCCTGAATTTGATCACCCTTGTAACCTTGAGGAGGTTGAATTGATTCAAAGCCTTCTCAAATCTCATCACCTTCTGTTGTTACTGTTGAACCTTTCGATCAGCTTGTTAAACCTCATATCCAACCCACTAGTTTTCAAACTAGAATCAAAGACAAGATGTTTAAACCTTTAAGGTTGCCATATCACCTTCATCCTTATCCTCTTGATTTCCATGAGTATCTTCCTCGGTTCTCTAGAGAAGATCATGTTACAACTGAGAGGCATTTGGAGGCCTTTGAGAACTTTGTTGATCAGTTTGAGATATTTCATGATGATGTTACCATGAGGTTGTTCTCCAAATCCTTGTTTGGAGATGTTGTTGTGTGGTTTAAAGGTTTGGGAGACGATTCCATTGGTTCTTGGATTGAGCTATGCAATGCATTTTTAAAGTGTTCGTGTGAGAACAAGTCCCTTGATCAGTACTTGGATGATTTTAATTCTTTGAGGAGAGGGGAAGAGGAAGCCTTGGCTATCTTCAACAAGAGTTTTTACAATGTTTATCATAGCATGCGAGCGGAAATCAGACCTTCCGAGATTTTTGCCATGGTGTACTATGAAATGGCTCAACATTCAGATCTTGTCCTTCTCCTAAGAGAAAGGAAATCTTCATCTTTAAGATGCTTATTTGAATATGATGAAGAAGTTGAGGAGAACATTCATGCTAGCAAGAGGATTCGTATGCAAGCATATTCTGAAAATTTGCTTGTACATGAGTAGGAAGACTGTTAGTATGTTTTAGATTTCAAGAAAGAAGACAACGAGTATAAGTAAAATCTGGAACAACAACAAGGATGTAAGTATGATTCACATCTGGAATCAAATTCTTCAATATTTGCAAATTTTTCTATGGACATGAATGAATATCAAGATTATGATCAGTTTTCAGACCATTTTGAGCATGTAGTAGTGGTTGATTGCATAGATAACTATATGTTCTTGGTTGATCATAATTATGATGCTTTAAATCCTGCTGTACAATTATCTTGTGATCACTCTTATGAAGAAGAGACTGCAATTGTTGATGATCAAGAGTTGGTTTTGAAAGAACAAGAAGGTCATTTATTTGCAAGAAGAAAGGCATTTACGAATGAGCAGTTATTTTCTGTGGATCAACATGCTTCTGATATCGGTTTTAAAGATCCATTTGCAGCCTTGTTAAAGTCTTATGTTTCCGATTTTATGAAAATTTCAAATTGCATTATTTCATCGATACTCATGGGTGAGTATGGTTTTCTGAAGGAGTTTTTATCATTGTTGTTACATTTCAGTTATTATCTATTGATCGGTGGTAAAGACAAGATCATTGCAATCTTAAAATTACTTGAATGGTTGTTGTGGAAGTTTGCCCTTACATGATCAAATTGGAGATCTGTTTAGAGGTGGGTAGTGTAGTAAATAAACTCGCTTCCCGGGCATTTTCTTTCCTTCAGTTTGCAACAGGTTTATCAGTCAGTTTGCTTAAATAAGTGACAGTTTTTGGCAGTGTTTCAGAGGTAGGTTGCACATATGACTCCATATCCCAATAGATAAGGCAACTGGAACTGCATGTCCTTGGCAGCTCATAGGGAGCATGCCATCCCCTATGGACCTAGATGTTAACACATAAGATTGTATTATGATTTGAGATAATTTCCCAAAATACAATTGCTATAGGAGGGTTCTTGTACTTTTGGACAACTTAACTTCAAGTCATTTTTTCAGTGGTTTTGAGAAGGCATTTGCAGTTCTTGATGATTCCATTGTGTATCAAACATCATAAGATTTCCAACCATATCTCTTGAAGCCAAAAAATCTTATGGGAAGGCCTCCCAAAATCATCTCAAAGGCCACACTGCGTTTCTGCTAAGAACACGCTGTGCTTCTGCAATTTTTAAGTGACTAACTTAAAACTTGTATTATGAACAAATGGGAAGGTATTTTTTAAAACTGGAGGAGGTTTTTGTTCATCGCATACCAAGTAAAAAAAACCTCTCTCAGTTTTTAAAAAAGTGCTATGGTTATAGATATATTAGACACAGAAAAGGTGCTACAGAATCACCTATCCAGACACACAAATGGCGCTACCGAATCTGCAGAGTTATTTCAGGAGGGGCGCTACGAAAATTGCACAGTCATTACTCAGTAGTGGCCCTACAAAATATGAAAAGTTGTTTTAGGAGTGGTGGTATGAAATCCACATAGCGTTTTTAGGAGTGGCACTATGAAATCCACATAGCGTTTTTAGGAGTGGCGTTATGAAATCTACAGAGTTGTTTCAGGAGTGGCGCTATAGAATTTCCTGTAGCAGCTACTGTTATAGATTTGATCATAAAACCAAAATGACGAAGTGGGTTTCTTTGAAATGTTTTGTGGGGTAATATGATATCCTTGTTGACTTGTTGACCAAATTTCAGCCTAACCCAGTTTGGAATTTGAGAGAAACAATTAAAACACTAGTGCATTGCGGAATGTGCTGCCAACTCTCTGTTTTGCATAGTTGTTGGATATTCGCCTTGTTGGGAGATTGCCACTTGTCAAGTAGGGTTAAAATGACTTCTCATGGATCAGTTAGATGTCAAGGGAAACCTATACCTAATTTGTAGCTCCATTAAAGACCTCATGCAGTGAGGTTGAATTTTTTTATTAATGACTTCCAACAATTTCCTAAAAATTAGCAGTTTGTTGGATTTTTGTCTCTTTGATTGTTGCCACCTATATCCAAGGATTATAATCCAATGAAAGAGATGGGATTTGACCTCCTAATGATATTTGGATGCTATTTTCTATTTAATGAAGGAGAGAGCTCTTGGAGAAGGGCTGGATTCATGAGCCAAGAGAGGCTAGAGAGAGTAAGAGCATACAGTTTCCATGTGTGTGTTCATTTGTAAGCCCGAGGGCATTTTTATCATGTAAATATTCCTGACATTGAAGATTCATGAGATTTGTTATATCATATTGTGTTATCTTAGTTATTCTTAGTTATCCATCTTCATTTCTATCTTGCTTGAATGAATTGTAGCTTTTGAGGACCAATAGATGTATTTGATTTATAGATTCTTGAGCAACAAAGGGTTTGCTGTAATTGCCTATAACTCATTGTGTTTATTCAAGTAGCTTTCTAATCCATTTTCTAGAGAGGATCTTTGTTTAATGGATGATCTAATTTATGTTAACTTATCCTTTATTCCATATGCCATCTTATGATCCATTTTTTTGATATGCTTTTCAATTGCCTTCTAACTTCAAGGTTTTTGTGTGACTCCATTGCCCAATGGTCTAGCCTATTGATCTGTAGTTTGCTGCCCTCTCCCTTTCTTTCCCATATTGTTGATCCACCTATTCAAACCAAAAAAATATCTTTTAAATTCTGATGGGTGCTGAGCTTACACTTTAGCAGTCAAAGTGTGACTTTTAGTGCCAACAATACGCTATCATTCTTTCACAAGTCCTTTCAACCTTATCTAATGGCGTACTTCCTTTTATAGACCAAACTTGGCACACTACTGCTCCACTTACAATCTATATTCTCATAACTATTTTGTCACTTTTGTAATATGTAATCTGTAACACCCATATTTTCTAATCGTCGCAATTAATTCTAATTAATTATGATTAGATGCTAGTTATTGTTTCGACATGGGCATTTTAATTACCATTCTTTATTTTACACCATGAGGAGGACATGCCACAACAATGTAGATATTTGTAAATATTGATATTTTGCAAATTTAATAAAATAACCATGTTGACTGAGGAAGGAGCACATAAAAGAGGGGCCATGATACCACAAGTGGGGAAGAGTGAGGGGGTCCTAAGGGATTGATAAATAATCCTAAGTTTTCCCATGTGCCTTGACTATACCTTTTTCCTCATGTTGATAAAAAATTTGGTCACCTCGATTTTCTACTCTTTGGAAATTTTTTTTTATATAGATCAAAATGAGGTATTTGTGCATTTTCACCAACTCATGATGTAGCCCTCAGTCTCAGATTTTTCATGCATTTTGTGGAATCAAAATCGGTGTCTTATGCTCAAGATATTCATAATTTTGTCCAGAAGTCTAACATAGATATTGCAAAGAGAACTTTGAAGAATGACAAGAATAATTTTTCTAAGTGTTGTGCCCTTTTCCTCTCCATTTCCATTTTTGACTAAATTACTTTCATCTTCCATCTCCTCTCCATATCCACACTTAACCATTTTTTCCTCTCTCATGCCTCTCTTATCCCTTCACTTCTTTTCTCATTTCATACTTGGCCATTTTTCTCATTACCCTCTTATTTCCTTAGCCATTCCTCTCACACTTAGTCTCATTTTCCTTTCTCCCTCTCATGTAGTCTCATTTCCGACAAAGAGATTGCAAAAAGAACTTTGAAGAATGACAAGAATAATTTTTCTAAGTGTTGTGCCCCTTTTTCCTCTCCATTTCCCATTTTTTGACTAAGTACTTTCATCTTCCATCTCCTCTCCATATCCACACTTAACCATTTTCCTCTCTCATACTCTCTTATCCCTTCACTTCTTTTCTCATTTCATACTTGGCCATTTTTCTCATTACCCTCTTATTTCCTTAGCCATTCCTCTCACACTTAGTCTCATTTTCCTTTCTCCCTCTCATACTTAGTCTCATTTCCCCTTTTCTACTCTCCTTCCTTACTACTTTTCTTACTACTTTTGTTACTTAACCATTTTTCCCTCTTCTCCATACTTAACCTTTTTTTATCTCTTCCATTCTACTCTATATACCCCATATTCTATACTTAGTCATTTCCATTATTTGCATACTTAGAAATTTTCACAACTCTTTTTACTACCTCTTACCACGTAACTCTTCCAACACTTAGTAAAATTTATGAGTTACCACGGGTCCGCATTCACATAACTTGCAAATTCCTCATATTATTTTAATATTATTTCTCTTGGCCTAAGTTTTCTAGGAATATATCCAAGTGACATGTGGCAGGTGACTGGTTGGTGATTGGATGCAACGTGTCAAACATCTACAGGTTGACTAGGTGATGACTGGGTAGTGACTAAGTGGCCAAAATATTATCGATATATGTATTTTTCTAAGGCACTAAGAGATAAGCTAAGGAATGAATTCCATAAGCTCCTTTACTTCACATGAATACTAAGGAAGGGATTTACATTATAAACACCAATGTTTCTACTACTACAATGCGTGTGGGATTAAAAGAGGGCAGATTTAATCAAGGGCTAAGATTGATCCACAAATTAAATGGATGGTTATTGAGCAACGATTTTCCGAATGTCATATCTTGAGATCCGAGCATTGATTTTCGACAAACTATACCTCGTTGGAAAGGTAATTCGATGAGGAACATGATGGAATAGGTTTCAAGGGCTGAAATTGGACATTATTCTCTAAAACATTTAATTAAAATTCAGCTATGTTTTCATGGTTTGCTGATAAATTTGTTTGGTACCTCGACTTCTTGAGGCTATAACTTGAAATCTAGAGCTCCAATTCTCACTCAAGAATATTCATTGGAAAGATAAGATGATGAAGATATCTCCTAGAATGGTTTTCATGGTTGTTGATCAAAACATTTGATCACCTAGATTTCCCACTCCTGGAATAAAAAAAATAAAAATTCGATATCAGAAGAAGGAATTTTTGAAATATTATCAGTTCATTGTGTATCCCTTGGTCTCAGATTTGTCACACATTTTTCAGATTCAAAATCCAAGTTCATATGCTCAATATATCCAGGTTTTGATCAAACCGATAGAATAGTGCTTCCTCAATATGTGAGAAAGATAATTTTTGGAACCGTGTCTTGGAACCATGTCCAATGTTTCAGAACCACGTTCATCTATTGGAACCATTCATCTCTTAGAATCATTCATCTCTTGGAACACATCATTCCACACTTAGAATATTTTCGAAATTATCCACTCTCCCATTTCCCCTCTCTTATATTCTCCATACTTAATTTTT
>SNQJ01S0003072.1:29463-44914 GCA_010110895.2 Picea sitchensis
CTCCTCTTACTTTTCCATACTTAGATTTTTTTTTCGCTAATCCCTCCATCTCTTCTCCTCATACTCCCATCTTCCCAGACTTAATTTTATTTGACATTTTATTACCTCCACACTTCTCTCTCCTTACTTTGCCTCTCCTTCACCTATTCCCTTACCCCCCCTTACCTCCTCTCCATGCAGACATGCATACCTACTCTCCTCTCCTCCCTCACCCTATATCCATCACTCTGATTCTGCATTCCCTCCCCTCTCTCTCCTCCCTCACGACTTTCCTCCCCACCTCTCGTCCACCTTTTCCATTACTTAACCATTTATCCTAAGTTTTTTCCATTATACCATTAACCAATGAGATCACTACACATGACATCCAACTATTGATGACACATGGTGATGAATGGGAGTGTGACATGCGACAACCAATCAGGTGGTGACATATCGCAGTTCATGGTGACCTATCACACAATGACATTTGAAAATTATGTAGACTGTTGACTCATGTTGACCGGATGATGAATTTCCCATTATACCATTAACCAATGAGATCACTACACATGGCATCCAACTATTGATGACACATGGTGGTGAATGGGAGTGTGTGTGGCAACCAATTAGGTGGTGACACGTGGAAGTTAGTTGTGACCTATCACACAACGACATGTGGTGATGATGTGGAATGTTGACTCATCGCTGAATCATGCTGACTAGATGATGACTTGACACATGTTGGAGGATGACTGGGCAATTAAAATATTTCATTATTTCATTAATTTTCTAAGGGGTAGAATCACTAAGATAGCTTCCATGTGTTTCACACCAAGTCTTTGCTAAAGATTTTAATATAAACATTAAACTTTCAAAAAATCCCATGCTTGTGGGATATACATTTTGAAGAAAAGCTCAAAATTTGAAAGGCGGAAGGCGAAATAAAATCAAGGGCCCAGTTTACCCCCATGAAATTTAATCAACAATTGCTGAGTCTTGATGTTCTGGAGGCCATATATTGAGATCCAGGAGTCATATTTGAGAAAAATTTACCTTGTTGGAAATGTAATTCGATGAAGAATATGATGGAATAGGTTTCAAGGGCTGAAATTGGCCATATTTTTCTCAGAAATCGAAAGAACATTCAACTATATTTTTATATTATGTCAATAATTTGCTTGGTACCTCAACTTCCCGAGCTCATATCTTGAGATCCAAAACTCCAAATCACACTCAAGAAGACTCGTTGGAAAGATGAGATGATTAATATTACTTCTAGAGTGGTTTACATGGATAATAAGTTAACTATTATGTTCAAAAAATTAAAACACAATCCACTCTTGTTTAAGGCATTCAACTTCAAGTTTTGGATTTGAAAATTTATTAAATGTATTTTATTAAAGGAGAAAGTGGGCCATACTTGGAGGCACAAATTTCAATGACATAAGTCATTAATGAGACTTAAATGAAGCATTAATTAAAAGTGGTTTACTCCAAAAAGAAATGGTGTGGAAAATTCTAGAAAGGAGGACCCTAACTACTTCAAGAACATTGAAAGCAGATTTTAAAAGGGCAAGAGAAGGCACTATCAAGAGGTTGGTAGTCATAAGTTTCTACAAGGGTGAAAATCCTGCAAGAAGAAAAGCTCTATCTTTCCAAGATTCATTGGAATGGCCTGCTAAAACTTGTCTCTCTAAATCTTCTTCTTTTATGTTTCTTTCCATCAAATCTCCCATGAATGTATGTAAATCAAGAAGATTTGGGTTTGAGCATTTCTTTCTCTTGAAATATTCAGTTATCTTGTAACATTTCAGGTCCACATGAGCAAGATCCCTACTTGTAAAAAGTAGATGCAGTTAATTTCAGTTCAAGTAATCGTCATTGAGACATTGTTGAAGTTGTTTCATTTCTTTTGTTTCAGACATTATTGAACTTTTCATATTGAGTTATTTAATAAATTTCTCCTGCAAATAACTATTTGTGGCACTACATTAGTGATTTTTCATACTTTGAGTTGAAAGTATATGATTTCAAATGTCTTTCTTATCAAAATATTTTTGGGTAATAATGAAGTTATCATTTAAAGTTTTTTAAAGACCTGTCCATTTCTTCATCTTGCAAAAGTAATAGCAAATTCCAAGTTCAGTTTATCTTACAAGGAAGAAAGAATGATTGTTGAAGGGAGACTCCAAAACCTTGTAGACATAAATATTTGTTGACACACTTTATCTTATATTTTCTTTAAATGATCTGATGTATATTTGTATAACTGTATATAAGGGTTGTACATTTATATATATAAGCTTTTTTGGAAGATATTTTGGGGTTTTCTCTTTAGCATTCACCCTTTACATTCATTGTAAAACCATACAAATAATCTTCCAACATTTCAGCCAAAGAGGAGTACCACCTCTCTAAAAAATCAGGGGGATTCATATCCTCATGAAGTTGTTGTTTGGATTCTGACCAATTGATGCAGGACCATCTTGCTTCCAAAAACAACTTTGTTTGGCCAGACCTAGGGGGGTCTTGAATTATTTGTATTTTCCTATGTTTTGTTTGAATCCTAGAAGCATTCCAGAGGATAGGGTTGTTGGGTTGAAGTTAATGAATTAATTGAATCTTCCTTATTAAGTAGATTTCGAGAATATGAGATCTAGAGAGAGATCCTAGGAGTAAGTTGTGAACTTTTAGAGTGATTGTAGGATGTGGGGGATCCCGTGGATTTATATGAGAGTTTTCAGATATGAAATAGATTATAGTTTTAGGATATTTTGTATAAGTGATTGTAAGCCTTTGGGCAAGGGGTTGGTCAAATGAAGGTAGAAACATGCCAAGGAGTGGGGCCAATTGAAAGGAAATCCGACCAAGAATGTGAGTGTGAAAGGCCATTAGAGGAGAAAGGCCTTATGTAAATCTTATGTACAATAATATGTGTACAATTGAGAATATAATCATTATGTTTTGAGTGTTCAATGTTAAATGATGTGTTAAGACTCCTGTCCATCATGTGTGTGTGTTAAATATCTACATGATTAGTGTTATAGGAATTAATGCCTGTACAATGGAGCAAATCCATTTGAACAAGGTAATTATTCTTTTTCTTGGTCGCTTGAGGTCGTGGTTGAGCTCGTAGAGAGATCATGGGAGAACAAACTTAGAATATGTTCGTACATAGATGAATTGAAGGTTGAATGCCTTTAAAACGGAGCTTAAAACCCTTTTATAGACATAAAAGAATAGACATCATTAGATCTAGATCGATAGTTGATCGTGAGTGTCGATAAAGTAACCAGATTTTCTATTTCTGTGTTAGAGATGAAAAAACGAGATTAGATCTCAGAAGGAGATCTATCCAGATTGGCAATTCAAGGCGTATCTTTTATTCAGAATCTGAAGTGATATCTAGGCTTTCAGAGTCAAACATTCGGAGTGTGAAGTGGGAGGATAATCCAACGAGGAGTTTCGATTAATGGAATAGATCGATCGGAGGAGAAGAGAAATCAACGACTACGGTTGATGTTTGGAGTCTATGTTTCAGAACAAAGTTTGAAAATTTATCCTGATGAAGATAGTATGCCGAACGATCCAAATGAATTCATGATAATCCAGGTAATGGATCTAAGAATGACACTTGGCAGTGTCTGCATGAATCAACAACTCCAACTTGCTTAATCAACGGTCCAGATCGGTGAAGGATGATTTGACAGACGATCATGATGGATTTAGAGTGACCCTAGTCAAGGGTTAAGGAGAGGATGCGTGGCGACAACTGATTGGTCTTCGGAATAGACTTATCAAATTTAATTAGTTGAAAAGACCTCGATAGAGGAACAACGACGAACAAATGAGATCTATTTAGAGTGAATAGATCAACATACATAATAATTGACACATGGCATAGCACCAGAGTGACACATGGCAGCTAAAAACAGGATGTGGCATCAACGAATGGGAAGTGGACACGTGGTAATGACATGGATGAATCAGTGAGCGACACGTAGTAGTCAGATTGACAAGTAAGTAGGCGACACATGGAATTCACGTGTAAGTCCCATGGAAAAGGCTTGGCATAGTGAAAGAGAGAGGGTGATCCATGATCGTTAGATCTAGAGAAAATCAATGGTGGAGGTGGCTTGGCTATTCAGAGTCTGAGGAGGAAGGTGAAGACTATTAGATAGATGTTTTAGAGTGTGGAAGCTTACAGGAGTCTGATGAAGGAGCTACGAAACAAAGGGATTTTGACTCTGAACCGTCCATCGAGACACGACCAAGAGAGAGATATACCGTTCGATTAGGAAATAATCGACGACGAGGATTAGAGGATGGAACATGCTGAGGCACAATGTATATAGTCCATGATGTGATGATCGATAATGGAGGATGAATTCTAAATATATCCCGATAATGTTAAGCGTCTGGTCATAGTGGTGAGGTTCTGTGGAACGAGGAAGCGCTACAGGTAAAGCGATTAAGTGATAAGCCCACAGTTTCAACAATTGGACATAAGGGAAGAAGCGCTTGTGTTTGAGCGCCATGGACGAGTTTAAATACTGGTTCTTATAACTGAGGGTTTGGAAACTCTATTTAAGGAAGGAATTGGGTCTATTTAAGAATTAAAGAGAGTAGCTTGAATTCATTTAAAGCTGCAACAAAGTTTGATAACTTTGTACCTTTGGATGTGGTTGAGAGAGTGAAATGAGAATATCCTTGGAGACCCCATTGTGGGTTTAATGTGCATCAATTGATTTTAATGGCTTCCTAACTGTGGGTATAGACCGGGATGGTCATCACCGATCTAAACATCAACAATGCTGAAAGGACAAATATCATGTTAAAAAATTAAAACACAGTCCACTTTTTAAAAGGTTGCTAATTTGAAAATAAAAGTTTATTAAATGAATTTTATTAAAGAATAAATGGTCCCCACTTCAAGATATTAATTTTAATGACATAAAGTCATTAATGATGCTTCAATAAAACATTAATTAAAGTGGTTACTCCAAGAAGGAAGCGCGTGGAAACTACTTCAAGAAGTTTTCCCTAACTAATTCATGAAGTTTTGAGAGCATATTTTAAAAAGGAAAGAAAAGGAATCATCAAGTTGTTGGCAGTCAGAAGTTTCTACAGTGGTGAAGAGTCTACAGGATGCAAAGCTCTATCTTTCCAAGATTCTATGAATTGGCCTGCTAAAAAATTCCTCCTTACATTTTCTTCTTCTTTGTCTCCTTCCATCAAATATTTCATGTATTGTTTGACAAACATGAAGATTTGGGTTTGAGCAGTTCTTTCTCTAAGTTCTTCAATGATCTTGTAATATTTCAGGTCCAGAGGAGAAAGATCCATCCTTGTAAAAATACAATTTCTATTTCATTCAGTTTATTAGTTTTTATTGAGATTTTGTAGAGGTTGTTTTAACCCTCTTGTTTCTGACATTAATAAGCTTGTCACACTTGGGATATTGTTATAAATTTCTTCTACAAAGAACTACTTCAGGAAACTGCAATAGTGATTTCTCAGACTTTGATTAAAAGAATGTGATTTCAAATTTATTTCCTATCAAAATCTCGTTTGAATTCCAAAGAAATACTCATTTAAATTTCTTTGAAGGCCTGTCCATTTTTCATCTTCCAAAAGTCATAGCAGATTCCAGGTTCATTTTATTTTAAAAGAGAGGAAGAATGTTTGTTGAAAGGAGACTCAAAAACCTTGTGGATAGAAATCTCTGCTGACACACTTCATCATTCGTTTCTTCAAATAATATGATTTATATTTGTATAATTGTACATAAGGGTTGTATATTTGTATATACAAGCTTTGTTGGGAAATATTTCATTCAATGTAGAATCATATAAAGAACCTTACAACATTTCAACCAAAGAGGAGTACCAACTCTATAAAAACATAGGGGGATACATATCCTCATGAGGTTGTTGTTTGGACCTTAATAGATCTAAACATCAACACCTGATTATTGTGTGCCTCATTAAATAAATCTAAAACCTCAACTACCAATTGGGGGGCGAATTATATGGTAATAATTCGATACATTAATTATCAATCCGGGTTTGTAAACTTACGAAGTAGCAGACACAATAAATGTAGAGCTAATCTCAAAGTGTCTAACACACCATTTTCTAATGAACTATGAAGCAAAACTAACTGAACTAATTTCTCATTTAACAATGAATATTTTAACGCAAAAATGTAAGTTGAATATAGATCCTTATATTCAATAATACTTCATTGGATTCACTCTATGAGTTAGATTGAAAACCTTCAATTGAAACTATAAACAACATAATTGAGAAACTTAATACATGTGGACAAGACATCTATCATGAGCAATTGTTGACTAGTGAAGGATTGGTGATCATCAATTGCATCAATATGCAACTCTGACAATTCTTTGTCTAGAGAATCACCAATTAAAATGACGAAAAATCAAGCATGAAACTCGTTTTCTCACAAGCATTAGTTGATCCACACAAAATAAATAAAATTATAGTGTGAAAATTGAATAAACTCATAGAACAAAAATAAATTATCGGACAACTTATACCAAAGGGAGGGCCCCTATATCCCTTGGCATACATTGCTAAGAGAGACCATAGTGGAGAGCTCTAGATATGCAAGAAGTTCTTTAGTCCATAATTCTCTCCCCAATTACATTTATCCTCCTTACATTTATACATATGGCTTACATTTCAAAGGGGGAAAATAGTTACAATGTCAAAATGAGACCAGATCCCAAATACATGGATCTACAACCATCAAAAACTTGATTAAGGCAATGGAGGTTACTTATTGGTTGTTGTATATGTTTGAATAACATGGAATCACAACAACATAATCTTTGACAAAACCATATTCCCAAATTCATCCACAAGAGGCATAACTATATGAATTTGGGAACGATAGGATTTCTTGGAAAATCCACCTTGAAGATCCGTCCATATCTCCTAAACTGTTTTTTGTTTTGGAAATATGATCGTGTGTCACTAAATTTGGGACATTCTACACAAAACCCATGGCTTCTATAAAAGAGTCCTCTACAGAATTCCAGTAGTACTACATGAACAAGAATATGCCTGTTACAGGATTCAAACTGCATGAACCATTGTTGGCAAGACCAAGTCTAATTTCTTTTAATTCATCAAAAACGAGGGAAACTAATGAAATTAACAACTACACATATTATAAGATTTCAATGACACTTATCTTGATAACTACGAGGGAATAGGGTAAAAAGAAACAACGATGAGGTAAAATGGATGGACAAAAGGGTCAAAATGGGGCACACATGTCACTGAAAAAGATACCAAAACAATGGCCCAACATCTCCCCCACTCCTAAAATTTGCATGTCTTCATGCAAGAGAGTAGGGAACTGATATCTTGAAAGGATCCCCCTATAGAATCGTTGTGACCAACTGAGGCAATTGTAGTTTGGGCACTAGATATAGAAGGATTTGGCTTGGAGAACCAGGCTGATCCCCAATTGATTGTGTATTTCACTGAGTAGTTACTTCCTAAAGTAGATTGAGAGTTGAAATAAATGCTACAGATGCTTCCACAATAGAACTGAATACATTTCAGGTTTGATTATCATATTTAAGATCATAATTTGGCTTGGAAGTATTTAATTTTGTAGTTTCACTTGGTGAGAAAGTTTGGAGTACAAGGAGATGGCTAATGACAACATGATAAAGGTAGAACAAGAAGGTTAGGATGGTAAGTTGATAATTTCAAAATGTGGGGCTTGTAGGATTAGAAGGTGAAATGGATGGAATTTATGAGATGAACAAGCTTACAGTAGTTGCCATCATAATTTTCCCAAATTTTCAATAAACCAAAAGATTCAAGACTGATCTTACCTCAAATTACCTTCATGAAGATTTGGAATGACACTTACGGTGTTATGTATACTGGAGTTGATTCCGACAGAGTGATGTATGCTGAAGTTGATGTGTTGAATGCTAGAAGAAGGCTTGTTGTGGTGGTGTTTGAATTTTTTTATCATGTTGGTGTGCAAATTTCCATAGTTAATCATAATGTAAGATCATCTTTTTAGAAAAAGCTGTGTTATAAGTTTTGAAACGTCCAACGTTTTGAGTGGACACTCCACCCATCATCAAGGACACACCTCAACACTCTTTTCTAACATCTTAGAGCTTCAAATGTCCCCGTTGATGGGTGGAGTGTCCACTTGAACTATTGGAGGTCTTAAAACTTCTAACATAGTGTTTTCTAGAAAGCTTATCTTAAATTTTATCATTTTGCTGCAGTAAGTTACATGAAAATCTGCAAAAATTGGCTTCAAATACATACCTATACATACTTCATTTTGCTTTTTCTGTAGATTTCTCCCGTGTAATACTCAAAGGGCCATATGGGGCACAAAATCCATGTCCCAATTTTTCTTCGTTTGGCCTCAGTTGGTTGCAATCTCTATGCAAAAAGTGCCCCTGAAGCAGGATGCTACATGAACCTACAAGAATTGTCCAACTACATGAATTATGTGCATGAATAGTTAAGGAAGTCATCCCTTTTCATTCCTTTGGCTACCAAATCTTTGCCCCATTTTTCTTTGCAGGAGGGCTACTGAGAATATTGTTGTACTATCACTGAATATTCATCTTTGCACTCTTCTGTAACCATCAAAATGATCCTACAACTACATAATTTATGGAAATGAAATACTATTGGAACATGAAGATATGGGAATGACTATTGCAGGAATTCCGAGCATATGTAATGAAGAGGATGAAACCTTCTTATTGCTTAGGCTATTGAGCTATACTTGAAACTGATCTAATCAACTATATGCAACATTTATTGATTTATTTATTGACTATCCTACCCTACTTGAAAAATGAATCATTTCCTCAAGTGTAGGAGTATCTCTAATGAAGCTATGTGCGCAACATAATCACAAATAAACTCATCCAAATATGAAAAATATACCTCAATGACAGTCCGAATATGAGGAACCAACTAATCTGATTGATTTGATGCCAATAAGTGTTGAAGAAAGAAGTGGTCCTTTGGCCTGATGATTACATGGAACCAATCTACAATGTAGTCACTCATCCTTATTTTTTCTTCTTCATTAATACTGACTTGCATGTCCTCCTTTGTCATACTCTAAATATATTCAAAGAATTATCTCCTACATTCTTGAATGCATAAGGGATATAGACATGCAAGAAATTAATTAATCTCAGGCTCTAAGATATGCTCTCTATCAAATACTGCTTGTGGCTCTTTGATTTTATATAATCAAATGCAAGAATTTGTTGTAGATGTTGCTCATGGGACTTTTTTTCTTATATCACTTCCTGAGATGTGGATCCATCTTCAATTTCCATGAGAATTTGAGAAAGTTCTTGAGGTAGCATTCTTCTTTACTCAACAATTCTTGAGCGTTGTTAAACACTTCTCGCTAGTTGATAATCCTTTTCTTGCACATGGATTTATAGATAAAAACTTATAAAGTAAATTTTGAGGCAAAGCATGCACTCAGAATCTCATGCTACTAAGGCCATGTGGTCACCAAGACCCTATTGACATGAGTAGTTATTCAAACTAAAAAGCTAGAAGACACACTCACTTTAATACTAACTCCTTAAGAACTTCCCCGTCAACAATGCCAAAATGTGGGGCGAATTATATGGTAATAATTTAATACATTAATTATCAATCCAGTTTTGTAAACTTACGAAGTTCCAGGAACAATATATGCAGAGCTAATCTCAAAGTGTCTAACACACTATTTTCTAATGAACTATGAAGCAAAACTAACAGAATTGATTGCTCATCTAACAATGAATATTCTAAGGTAGAATTGCAGGTTGAATATAGATCCTTATATTCAACAGTACTCCATTAGACTCACTCTATGAGTTAGATTGACAACCTTCAATTGGAACTATAAACAACATAATTGAGAAACTTAATGCATGTAGACAATACATCTATCATGAGTAGTTTTYGACCAGTGAAGGATTAATGATCATCAATTGCATTAACTTGTAGATCTGACAATTATTTGTCCAGAGAATCATCAATTAAACTAATAGACAATCAAGCATGAAACTCATGTTCTCACAAGAATTAGTTGATCCACACAACATAAATAAAATTACAGTGAAAAAATTGAATAAACTCACACAACAAAAATAAATTATTGGACATCATATACCAAAGGGAGGAGCCTTGTCTCCCTTGACATGCACTGCCAATAAATACTACAGTGGAGAGMTCTTGATATGCAACAAGTTCTTTATTCCAGAATTATCTATCCAATTACATCGATGCTCCTTACATTTATACATATGGCTTACATTCCAAAAGAGGAAAATGGTTACAACAAAATGAGACCAGATCCCAAATACATGGATCTACAGCCATAAAAAAATTGATTAATGCAATGGAGGTTACTTAATGGTTGTTGGATATGTTTGAATAACATAGAAGCACAACAACATAATCTTTGACAAAACCATATTCCCAAATTCGTCCACAAGAGGCGTAACTATAGGAATTTGGGTGCTACAAGATTTATTGGAAAATCTACCTTGAAGATCCGCCCATATCTACCAAACCATTTCTTGTTTTGAAAATTCTCCTTGGGGTCATCCAATTTGGGGAATTCTGCACAAAACCCATGTATTTGAATTTCCTATTTCATCTTCATATGTCCGAAAATTTCGTGGCAAACTTGCTTCTAGAAACATGCCGCTACATAATTCCAGTAGTACTATAAGAACATGAAGTTGTCTACTACAAGATTCAAACTGCATGAACCATTATTGGCAAGACCAAATATAATTCCTTTTAATTCATAAAAAATAAGGGAAATTAATGACATTAACAATTAAACATATTATAAGCTTGCAATGGAACTTATCTTGATAACTACAAGGGAATAGGGTAAAAAGGAACAATGATGAGGTAAAGGGGATGGACAAAAGGGTCAAAATGGGACACATATGTGAGTTAAAAAGATACCAAAATGATGACCCAAAATCAATCATTGAATGGATAAGGTGGTTGGTGGGGAAGTCCACCTTCCACGATTATAAAAGAAGGGGTTGAGTACATTGATAGGGGGATTTGTGAGAGGAGTGGTCAAATCTATAATTACTCCCCAATTTCTTGAAACTCATGCCCACACATAAAGGGGGTGATTTGATGGGAGATTCATTCATGCAACCATGAGCATAGCACTTATGGGGGGGAATTGAAGGAGAAGAGAGGCGGATGGCTTAAAGGCGAATTCATGCAATATTACATGGACTCAAATGGTTGCAGAGGCATTGACTCATGCATGCTTGTAGGCATGCCACTAATTGGAATAAGGAGGGATTTCCTTCTTGGATTGATGCAAGGTTGGAAAGTGAGCTCACAGGGAGCACATAACACACCAAGCAAGAGAACTGCGAGAGGGTGCATAAATCATAGGAGCAGTTTTGATGAGATGAAGAAATGTGAATGAAAGGAAGAAGTGATTTCCTAGAGAGGAGGAAACAAGAAAAGAGTGAAAATATTGGAAATCAACGATGCCAAGAAGGTTTTATTTTTGTTTGGTAGAGTAGCCATGACTAGAAACAAAGAAGAAAACCACATTGTGTGCTGGCAAAAACCAAGAGAGGTAGATTAAAAATCTCGAGAAGGGTCAAGAAATCCATAAAGAATTCTGTTGGAGGGATGGACAACATCTTGACTCTCTATGCACACACTGATGACAACCAAAGGGAGAGGCTCCTAAGGGACTGTGTTGCAGAGAAGTAATTCCTTCTCCTTGTCTTGCGTGGGGCAGGTAGTGAGGGTTCCATATTGTAGAAAGGATATGTGCAACATAGACTATGGTTGGGTGAAATGTGGCTCTACCTTAGCCAGTTTGGAATTCAAAACAAATAAGTTCTACTTGTAGTTTAATTGAGTTATTATGATGAATTATGTTGTCGTTGGCAATGTTTGAATGTCAAGGATGATTTTTTATAGGCATATTGTGTGATTGTAATGACTACCCCATGCTACATGTGATAGTGTGATTACTAAGATGAATTGTGCTAGTGTTTTGTTGTTGTATGTTGAAGGATGGTTACTACAAGCTTGTTATTGGTTGACAACGAGGAATTCAATTATGAATGCAAATGAAGGCATTATGATGTTTTGTGTTATTGTCTATGACTTGAGTGCTGAAGATTGTTTGCTTAAAGTCTAATAAGAAACCTTTTTTTTGGATATATAGGTATTCTTGCAATTGGAATTAGTAATTGAAACAATTTATGTTATATGTTGTATATACAAGCATGTAAATATGTTGAGATAAGAATATGAATCTATTTTAGACTCATGAAGTACTTGGGGACAGACTTGACATAACATGTTCTTGAGACTTCCCTGCAATCCTCTCAAAAAGTTTGTTTGTTTGAGAAGGTTTTCTTGAAAAATGTTTGAGAGGGATTAAGGATTTTTGGAAGGGGGTTTCTTAGAAAGAGAATAAGGCCTAGACTCTCTAGTTCCCTTGAAAAATGCTTAAGAAAAGTTGGAATTTCCTGTAACATCCCTGTTTTAATCCCTAGTTTAGTGATGTATAATGTAAATATGATATATGGTCATGGGCCCTATGATGTGATATGTAAATATTGTATATCAATAATCATAAATTAAATCTATCACCAACTGCAGACAGACATAGACAGAGTAATTGGGGCTAATTTTCCACAAGAGAAGGGGAGGGTCTAAGAGGGGCTCAAAGGGGGAATCGCCCATGTCTATTAATCTCAACCCACATTCTAAGATTATCATTGTGTATAAACTTTATAATTTCCTCTTGAGTGTATCAAAGCACCAATCATTAAACACATGTAAGAGGGTGGGTGTGAAAAGTCACTTCACATAGTTAATGAGAGCATGGGAGATGAGTAAAATCAACCTTGGGAATTGGAAGAGTCAACATGCATGGGAGAAAATGAAATTTGTAGGGGAAAGGAGAGTAGGTTTTACAGTTACGAAATTCGTATGGGAAAGGAGAGCAGTTTTTACACCCTGTTTTTGGGATAGTAAGGGATTGCAGAGTGTTGGAGCTTGGAGGAAACCATAGTGGGCATGTGTGATAGATGTTTGGAGCTAGAAATGCATGAAGATGTAGGTTGTTAGGCTTGTAGAGTGAAATGTTTGGGTGAGATTTTTCCCTAGAGCAATGAGTTGTTGTTGTGAGTTTTCTTGTTACAATTGGCATCCCTAGAGTCCCCGACAAGAGATATTCCTAGACAACCTATGTTGGATCCCTAGAGGGAAGTGGGAAGGATTGAGGGATTGTGTGTAGTGAAGGGGGATCCCATTCCTTGGGTTGTGTATGTTGAATGGAAGAGAGATGGAAAATTGGGATAGATGTACGAAAAACTAGTTTGTTGTGGATAAAATTAGGTTGTGAGTGGACAATGGAGAGATGCCCCTTTCTTGTGGATTTGTAGCCCCATATCGGGGGTGATTTGTTTATGATATTTGGAGAAACAAATATATGTTTGGGTGGAACATCCATCCCCTGCATATGGTTGCACATTTGGTTAAAAAGATAAGTGATTTATCTTTGTCTCACTGTTTTTATTATGGGTTTTAATTGTTGTGTATTTACTCTGAGTTTTTAAACATTTATATGTTGTTGTGTGAATGCTAATTTGATGCATTCATGTTTTAAAAGTGTTGTTAGATGCATGTATGCTTTAAAATTTTGCACATAAATATGTTTGTTTCTATGTACATTTAGATGGAATTGCATGCATTGTTGTTGATATTTATGCTAGCCACATACGTCTTTATATTATTGTTTGCATCTAATTTAAATGGGTATCAAGAAAGTTTTAAATTCTTAGGTTTAGTAGTGGAGGACACTACATTTCCCCCTAAGATATAGTGTTTTTATCACAAAAAAATAATCTTCATGCGATACAACATGTATCACACAAAGAAAATTTATGTGTGATACAATGAAGGAAACATAAGAAAGGCTTTAGGACTTAGAGAAATCTTGAAGAAAAAAGTGTTTCTCACGAAGAGAAAGTTTGTTGCAATGTGATGTATTGCACCATAAAAATTTATGATGCGATACACCACAAGATGGGAAAGTTTCTTGCGATGCAATAAAGGAAGAATAGTTCCGTATATCATGAAAATATTATTTCTATGCGATGCAACATATCATTCCATAAAATATTGTGGCATGATACACCACATGGAAGAAAGTTTCCGGTGATGCGATAAAAAAGAAGGCATCACACAAGGAAGAAGTTTCACACGTTGCAAAGAAAGAAGGATCCTTGTGATACGTCGTAGAGAGGAAGAATAACACCCTGAAACATGTGCGAGTTTTGCGATGTATTGTTTTAAAAGGGAAGAAATAAAGAATGAAGGAAGGAATGATAGTTCCTTAATCACGAGAAAACAAATATTTTTGGGATGTGATATGTTGCAAAGGAAAAAATGTTTGAGAGATGTGATACATCACACCAAAAATATCTTTAGTGCGATATGTCACAGAAGGGAAAAGTTTTGAGGGTGCAACAAGCAAAATTTGAGCAAATGACGAGATGTTCATACAAATTGATGACATGGTCTGCATAATTAAGGAATACAAATAAGTTTCACGAGGGAGAGAAAAAGTTTATGGGCGATGACATGTCATTGTATGGGTAGTGACATGGCATGTACGAACGATGACTTGGACTATATGGAGAATGAAGAGGACAAGTGATCAAGGGATCAAATTTTGTTCAATTTTCAAAGTGCTCGGAATGCGACGAAAATAGTGCCATTGCATCCGTCTCGTCTTCCTGATTCTGACGGTATATTTACTTTCTAAAACGGAGTCCGTATGGAGGAGATATCGCGATCTGTTCGCCAAGTCAAACATGCAAATTTTTTGGATGCTGACTGTACCTGTCCGTACAGTCCGTACGGTGACATGGCCGGGCTATACCATCCATACGATGATGTGTCAGGTGGGGTGACGTGGCACACTCTCATTGGTTGATGGTTGATGAATCAGTGGATGACACGTGTGATTGGTGGTCAATGGTGTGAGGACACGTGGCCCAATCCCTTGGCGCCACGTGTCGCTCGTTGACTGGCTATTTGGTATATATATAAAAATGTGTTGAGGCCCGTGGGGTTCGACCCCCGAACCTCTCCGTTATGTAAAGACTTCATATCTCTCCGCTAACCAAAGTACCGCCCTTTGTTCCTTGATTACTATGACATAACACATATATTTAACGTTGATTAATGTTTGGATGCAAAGGGGGGTCGGGCCGGGGTTTAGCCCCGACCCGTGGACACGTTGTATTACATATGACCCAACATATATATTATGGCCCGACCGTTGGCGCACGTGCATTGCATTGCATTGTATTGCAATGTATTGCAATATATTGCATTGTATATATATATAACCGTGTGTT
>SNQJ01S0003072.1:73685-126727 GCA_010110895.2 Picea sitchensis
GTCCTTATACAATTACCGACATGATTAATCCTCAATGGGGATTAATCCAATAACAATAATAATAATAATGACATGATTAATCCTCAATGGGGATTTAATCCAATAATAAAATAATAATAAGAATGCTCTTCGCAGTTACATTAATTCAACATGAGGTGCGCCCCTTGGTGCGCTCAAACTCCATAGAAAAACTTCTTCGTTTTCTCAGACCAACCGACCATTCACGTCACAGACTCCCTGTTTCGTTTTATCAGCTCCCAAAAATACCCACGGATTCCACATTTGGACAAAATCTCCAATGACCCAACTGTGGCGCCCTGCCTTTCTAGATATTCGTTGAAGCTCCCTTGGTCTTGCAGCCTATCTACCACATGACTTCTTGTGGTAGATAGGCTGCAAGACTCCCTCGCTTGGATTATATGGGTGGCCAATGTGCGTGCCCTTTCACCATGATGAGACACAACCATTCATTTTGGTCAAGATGACTTCTCCAAAGGGTGCGTGTCCCTTGGGTGAGTCTATCGACTCATCCAAGCATGCCTTTCCTTGCTTGGCCAACTTCTTCATTTTCGGTTTTGGGTGCCCCAGTTACTTCACATCCTTTCATTGGCTAACTGTTATATCAAGTTTTGCCTCACCCTATGAAACTTTCTCATAAGGCCTTTCCATCTCCCTATGCAAACTTGAATTCCCCTTTTGCACTTCCCAGAGCCAAAAAATCATATTTTTCCACATATACGTGCCCTACTAGTTAGACAACATGTGTATACATAGGTTTCACCACTATAGCCCCGTGCATTGAGTTTGGTACTAAAAATTAAAAATTGTGTCGTGTTTCCATGTCACGTCACAGTATCCATGATCCTTGACCTTCCATATTTTGGAAACGTTCCGAATCGACCCTTCAGTTCCATTTGAAGACTATAAATTGGGCCATATCCAAACCGTGGAAGGGGAGATCATTCAACTTTTGATAGAAAAGATACTCTGGAGAAATTTTCACTTCACATCAAGTCTACATCCCTTTGTCCTTTAAAGTATGAACACATTGTTCAACCCCCAAGCTCTTCCCTCTTTGATGGAGAATCTCATTGTCTCTCTTATATGAGCTTGCCTTTGGTGGAGGATTGAAGTGGTGGAGGCTCAACTGGAAGGGACTTAGTTTCTCGGTTCTGAGACATGCTGACACATAAGTTTTTCACTTATACACTTCTGTTGATCATTTTTTAATAGAAATAGTCTTTTCTCATCCAAATGATATCTTGCAAATATTTGAATTATTATTCCATGGGAGTATTTGTTATGAATGTTAATGGATTATGCTATTGTATGTGCTAACATTATATATTATCACCATATGCTTTCGTATCTTGGTTGTTGAGGACAAGTTGCAGGTATAAAGCTTTGAGTCATGTGCTCAACAATGGTCTTCATCGAACATCTGGATGAGGTAGGATCTTTATCTTATCTTGTTATCATTTTCATTTATATAGCATACTTGGGATTAGAGTCGATTTTTGCAGTCATTTTTTCTGTTGTGGTTTACCCCATGCTATAGAGTGATTTTCCTCGTAACACTGACCTCTTGGATTAATGCTCGGTGCAATTCTTCCTTGTTCCACATCCTTCACACATTCATTCAGTTGGCTCCCCTTGGTGCGTGACCAAGTTGTGGAGCCACCACAAATCTTCATTCCAACTTTCGGTCGATTGGGTGCTCATGCTACCAGAGCGTCCCTCATCCAACTCTTTGTCTTTTGGTGAGGGTGCCCATGGCCACCATGGGGTACCCACCAAACTTGCCACTTCGTTCAAGTCACCCTCCATCGCAAGTAAATTTTCGGTGAAGTTTTCTTCGACACGACAATGCCCAAAGATCACAACTTTGTCTATTTTGGCTTCTTGGGTCGAACCAAGTTCTCCCTTGCTCATCTCGTTTGTCTCAACCTTTGGTGGAGGAGTGTGGGCACCTCGAGCAACTCACATGGTGTTATAATAGCTAATTTACCAATGTAAATGAAATAGCCCTCACATAAAGAATATAAGCATTGCTAAAAAAAAATCAGTAGTTAAATCATCCTTTACAATGAAAAACAAAAAACCTTTCTTTGGAGATTATCATATCTATATATTTTCACTATCAAATAAAACACAGTCGTTAAAATAAAATTCTACATAAACATATATTTTTCAATAAAAGGTTAGGAATCTAAATGATGATGGTTAATGTTCACTGAGATCAAATTTGGTTTATTGGACCTTACGAAAGGTAAGGAATTACTTGGTTTGCTTTAGAATTTTATTTTTGTGTTTGAAAAGTTTTAAGAGAAGTGTTCCTAAATCACCATAGTTTTGATGAGTTAAAAGGCTAGGAAGACTAGTATTGTAACAAATATTTTGAAATTGTAATTTAACATGAGCGTATGCATGATATTCTAAGAGAAAGTGTTTGTGATATTCAACCCTCTTAGTGTCACAAAGATGAAAAATTTCAACCCATGACATTTTTAGAAATTGTCCAAGGCCTCGTTTCACTATGGAGCTCACGAGAGTTTGTTCTTATTTTAGCAATATTTATTTATTTTTATTTAAGCTAGTCAAAATAATGAGATAATTTTGATCTTCTAGATTAGGGTTGATCACCTCCTTATAGTATCTCAATTTTCTTTTATCTTCTAGTTTTATCACACCACAATTTGTCCTTAAATTTAGATTTAATAATATTTTTAATATTAAAGTTATTTTGCATAATTACCTCTTCCTTTATTCCCCAATGATTTAGCTGAGACTTGGCATCTTTATACCACCCTTGCTTGAGCCACAAGTGATTTTGACTAGGGTTTGACACAATTTTAAGAAGCCTATCATCTTCCATGTTGTTTGTCTTTTCCTTGTACATTAGGTACCTAGTCATAGTCATGCTCTCAATGGGGTAAAGACTTGCTTCTATGAAGGGGATATGATAAGGGTTACTGTCTTTAATTTTTTAGACTATAAGTTATAAAATTCTTTTCGATTTTCTATTTTTCTCCACGATTCTCTAGAGATGTTGCAACCACATACCTCACATCCATATAAGATAACAGGAGTAACGAGAGTCTCAAAGAGGAGTTTCTTCTTATCCCATAGCCAAAGATTAGTTGACTTACAATTGTTTTCAACTCCATAGTAAGCTTTCCACCCTCCACTTATCCTTTTCTTAATGATACAGTTTCAATTAAGTTTGTGATGAAGATCAATTCCATGATATTTTTACGAAGTCACTTCCTCCAAATTGTTGTTGTCATACACAAAATTAGCGTCACCGATCTTTTTGGATTTAATTATCATAACCTTCGTTTTTTCGGTTTTAATAGTCATACTTGTTTTAGAGTAGAAATAGTTGAGAATTTTTAGTTGCTTGTTGAGATCATAAAGACTCATCGCCATAAGAACAATATCATCAACATAAAGAAGAAGGATGATGACTATAAACCTTATATTTTTCTAACTATTTTAATGTTTGAAAAATAAATTAATCAATTAACCTTAAAACTTTAAAATAGTGTGAAGCATTTTAAACTCAACTAATATTGCTAACCAACCATCAATGTAACCTAAAACATTGACATGATAATATAGTATATTTGGAATTTGAAAAATGGCAAGACTTTTTATGTGTTCTCTATATAGACTTGCCTTATTAATACGTTAAAGGGGTCAATATTATGTGTGTAAAGTTGTTTCTTATGGGGCTTACGTGTGTAGTTGAATTGGTAATTACTATTTTCTTTCATTTTGGGGGGGTTTTATGAGGTCTCAAGTTCAAGTCTAATTGTTGGAAAATTAGTGGTTTGTACTAATTGGGATATTTTCAACAAGGAGAACCCTAAATTCGTTGTTAGATTTGAGGTATTGATTATTATTTTAAAAATATGAAAGAAGATTTTTTGTTTAAATTTATTCATGGCATGCTATGGTCTTCATTTCATTTAAATGTAGATGTTATATTTGATCCCTTGTAATCACATTGAATGGTTGGTGCTTGAAACTTATTAGTACTTTGTAGAATTTGGAAGTCGTTGGATAGTTTTATGGACTACTTATTACATACAAATGACAAAACCTTAGGATACGATCCATGATCTATGGGTTAGTTCATGAATGACTCTATAACTGGATTGAAAAAAATTTGTTTACTTTTGGTTGTCAGTGATCAAAGCAATTTACTACACTCTTAAACCTTACTCTTGTTAACTTCATAAATGTTGTTAGTAGAATTTTATTTAATAAAACAATTGAAAAAGTCTTGAAATTGTAAGTAGGAGATCTAGTCTTGTATTTGTACTCATTTATCGTGGAATGCAATGAAAATAATTTGTTGTTGTAACTTTATTTCTAGATTGTTAATGGATATTTCAATACTACTAAAATTAAGCTGTAGATTTTTTTCTGAGCCTGAGTATAGTTTGAAGTAGTTAAATTTTCAATTTTTTGAGTTAAGTCATATTTTCGATTCTTTTTTAGTTTTGTTGTATAATTGGGCAATCAAGATGCAACCTAGATTGTTAATGGATATTTCAATACTACTGAAATTAAGTTGTAGATTTTTTTTCGAGCTTGAGTATAGTTTTAAGTAGTTAATTTTTCAATTTTTTGATTTAAGTCATATTTTGGATTTTGTTTTTTAGTTTTGTTGTATAATTGAGCAATCAAGATGCAACTTCTCTAGCCTCATATTTAAAAATTCAAATTATCATTGTAGTGTCATTGATACCAATTACAATAGTAATGTAAGTCTTGCTAATGAATTTTCTCTACATCCCTCTTTTCCTTTTCCTTTCACACCTAAACCTTAACTTTGATTCCATGATAAGTGCCTTAGTTGATCCAAAATTCTTAGATAACACTTATTCCTTTAAAATGTACATATTAACATCTAACATGATTCAAAATTATTTAATGATCATATTGAGGTGATTAGTAGAAAAATGATGTCGTGCTTCTTATTCAAAATCTCATAAATGATGATTAATTTGAGAATTATGAGATAACACAATAGAAAATAAAAGAACTCAAATTACTTATATTGATGACATATTTTACTTCATCTTCAATTCCCCTTTAGATAGTGAATCCGTTTCTCATAATCTCAAAATGTCAAATTACATTACAATATGGACTTACAAAAAACCGATTTAATGGAATCTCTTTAATTTCACTGCTCAAACTCAGAAATAGAGTTTACCATTGAATTCCTTGCGAAATTATGAGAAAATTGAGTATAAATTCGACCATATTCTGGACTGGCTCATTTTTACCCTCTTTACATGCCAAACGATGCACTATGGTGCTCATTAATGACAATTTGGACTAAGACTTTCATAAATGACCTCTTAGCACAAAATTAACATCACCATTGAAGTCCTCTCCAAACAATGAGTATAAAGCTCCCTATGTGTAGTTAATATACCTCATGGCACACAAATCTATTCAACACATAAAATTAGCTTCCTCTTTGGCATGCAAATCTATGTTTTTGTATGTCCTCAGGATTATTGTTTTCCTCAGACTGTGTGCAATATCGGGATATGTGTCGGTCTTGGACCACGCACCCATAAATAGGCCGCGGGCCCAAACTTCCAACCAAAACCACTGGAAACGATTTAATTTATTGTTGTGGAATCCCTTAACAAGCGGTACCCGTGGCATAATGGTTAAATCATTGCAGTGTTATATGGCGGGTTGCAGGGTCAAACCTTGTTGACCACGCTATATATAGTATTTTGTTACAACGGTGGCACATAGTTTTAAATGTGATGACCCATATTGTATGAGCTCATATGGTATCCCACGAGACCGTAACTAACTCCATGATCTGCGGGGGTATTAAATGGGACGACCCATATTATATGAGCTCATATATATATTGTTAATGGTTTATAACCAAAGTTTAATACCCCTGCGGATCATGGAGTTAGTTACGGTCTCGTGGGATACCATATGAGCTCATATAATATGGGTCGAGAGCTTAGCCCTTGATCCTTTTTTTCCACCAACCATTACAATACACAAACTTAAATATAATCTATGCCCCATATAGTTAAGAACTAATGCGATGGCATATTGGTAAAAGGCTTGGGTAAGGTTTATGTTTATGGGAGGTCACAGGTTCAATCCTCCATACTCCCAAAATTTTAATAAACATTAACCATAATAGTGCCTAGTCACCTACTAACTTGGCATGCCATGTCACCAAAAACCTTCCATGTGTCACCATATCATCACTGTACGGTCGTGCCACGTGTCACCTTTGACTTTGTCTTTTTTCCATGTTGACTTGAACTTTGACCATCCATAACTTTTGCATACAAACTCTGTTTGAGACAATTTCTACGCCGTTGGAAAGTATCACCGAGCTCTACACATTGATGGAATTTTAGAGAGCATTTGAGACAGTCAAATTTTGAGTTTTTATGGATACACTTGGACCTCCATGAGCGTTTTAGATCCTCCTGGACCTATGTGAGCGTTCCTGGATCCTCCTGGATAATTAGTAGTCTTGAGATTCTTCCATGAAAAATTGTGGGAGAGGCCTTGAGTTTTACGTTGTTGAGACTTTCTCATGTAGGGAAAATTTATTGGATTATATGGTTTTGTATTTCACATGAGTTGTTCCATGCAAATGAAGGAACTCTTATTTCATCCCCTCCTTTAGTGTTCCACATCTTACACCAAATTATGGTGTGGACATGGAGGTCCTCGCTTTATCCCCTTTTTACCGAATGTTGCATTTGTCGCATCCCTGCACCATTTTTCCATGTGGATGTGAAATCTCCCCACAATACCTTAGCTCTCCATTTCTTGCACCCCACATCCCAAATCAAATTTTGGTGTGCATGAGGAAATCATTTCTTCTTCATGCCCATATTTCCACTCCATACAATTTGCATCTTGCATGTTTTTGTGTGTGCAGATGTGGATCCCTATGCTTCATTCATATCATTTCACATTTGTGTGCTCTTTTTGCATTTACTTCTAATTACAAGTGTCTCCCTTTATAGAAACAAGTGATGTCCACAGTGAAAGTTGAATACGACAACAACTAAGTAACATCTATTCTTTTTATGGACAATAAAGTTAATGACCATGAGATCTACTATTGTGTCATACTTTAAAGGGAAAATAAAGGATTACATCATGGATGATTTTGTCTATATTTGGAGCATATAGAAGATTATGACAGGAAAAATATGTCACACAATAGAAAGTTTGAGCCCTTTTATGGGGATATCATCAACTCTCTCGCTCATTATGATAAATATTTTCATTGGACTATGACATATAAGTGGTACTCAGGGTTATAGGAAATCGAACAATGGACAAATAAATTGTGGACTTTAGGGTTGGGCTAGGGTGACTGCATGGTGGAAGTATTTGATTTCAGGGAGTTGGTACTTTGATGCACCAACATATTTGATATCAAGCATAGACTTATGAATATTAAAGAAGAGGGGAAAACTCTAGTATACCTTACTCCCCTAACATTTAGGAGGATGATCCGTCTTCCTAAACCAATTAATATCCATAGGATTCCTAAGGCTTACACTTTCTTGGATTCATAGGGAGGTGGTATTAATCAGTTAAAGGAACATATTTCACAACCATCCGCAGGCCAGTCCATGTCATACTAGATTGAATTCAATAAGTTGGTTGAACTGTATCAAAAATCGGCTTAGCTTTTCATCTGGGTGATAGGCCAAGAGACAACAACATAGGTCCCTAGGTATGCATTGTACATTATGTATCTGTTCACAACAATGCCATTTTCAACTAGGGAGATATTATTTAAAACAAGGTTTCCCACCATTTGCTAAATTTTATTAAAACTAGAAGGTTATTCATGTCATCATATTTGGTTTTCACATCAGTTTTCTACAATAATTTTGAACGGTTGGCATCAAGAGAAGACATTAACCATTAGACATAGTTCAATGGTTGTATTCAACCCTATTAAGGTAGGAAGTCCCATTCCATTTTTTTAGAGTCCATGATTCTTTTGTTGGAAGGCTTAGGCACATGTTGATAGGAAGGGAACCAAAGCGATTGACCCTAGAAGCCATGAATTTCCTCGTAGGGAGGGGATATTTTTTTTTATGAGGAACGTGATACTCATATTAGACTTTATGGATTTGAAGGGAAGCCTTGTATCCTCGTTAAATTTGTTTGTGATCTATTCTTCTTGATTGAGGTTTGCAAACAATATGAGAAAGGATCAATTTTATTTGATTAAAAGAAGGAGAAGCAACTCATCCCCACCCCTTTAAATTTGTAGGATTATCTGTTAGAAGCCTCACACATTTGGATGAAATTTCATGTGGTGTCAATTTATGTAGGGCCGATGGCTTGTAAATCGAAGTCGCATAGTGCAAAAAAACACAAGAACGAAAAAAAAATGCAAATGCATTAAATATGAACATGAATTTCACATAGATCCTGTTACTAAATAAAAGTCTCATGAAAATTTACATAATACACTTTCTAGGACAACCCTTACAACTTTAATTATTCAATGGCCAATGCTCTCAGGCCTGTTTCCAATCTCATAGATAATGCAAAGGTCTCTGGAATCACATACAAAACCAACAATGACAAAGAGCCCAAACCATGGAGAGATAAAAGGCCCTTTGCTAAATTACAAACCTCATAACTATGCTCGAGACCATAATTATTTGGTTTCAAAGGAATTTCATTTAATAAATCATCAACAATTGACCCTTCAACTTCCAAATTTTGTCATTTTCTGTTGCGCTCTATAATTGAATTATTTGGACCACTTAAACTTAATATTTTTTATTAAATTATAGGGGAAGGTAGATATATATTTCCTCTACATCCTATAACAATTTCAGACTTTGATTCTAAGTATTGGTTGCATACAAGTTAAAATATTGAACCCTTGTTTCTTGAAAATTTTGCACATGGTATGAACATGGTGCAACTTGGGCGTAGTACTTAAAATCAATAATTTTTAAATAAATTTTGTGAGAATGTAGAAGAATAATTCCTATACGACATATACAAATTTCAAACCTTAAATCCAAAGCATGAGAGTGCACTAATCAAAATACTAGGCCTATGTTAGTGCAAAAATTAATTTTTGAACTTACTGCATGGACACCTGTGCAACTTTTGATTTTGTTAGAAATTGGTGAGTATGTATACGTATGTTTCCTTTACATCCTTTCCAAATTTTAAAGCTTTATTCCAAAATATAAGCACTCATTAATCAAAATACTAAGCCAATCTCTGCAAGAAATTTCTCCACACAATGGTTTTTAGCTTAGGCGCGGGTTCTAAACTCAATATATTCTTCTAAAATTTAGTGTGAAGGTATAAACCTATTTTATAATAGAATATCCAAAATTCATCTCCCAATTCTAATGTATGAGAGAGCACCAATTAAAACACTAAACCACTGTTTGTGCACTTAAACCTTGAAAAAACTTGGAATAAAACTATAAATATTTTTGGGTGATGCAGGATTGCAAAAACCCCAAGGATGCTCCTGCATTAGAATCCCCTAGTTGTAAAATTTTGAGCACCTTTCTCAGAATATTTTTGATAAATCAACAACTGGTAGAAATATATATTGTTTCTTTCTTTTCTTCTATCCTGTTCTCCAAACTATGCTCCACTCATCATTCTCCTTTCTCCATTCATTATTCTTCTTCTTCCTATTTGTAGTCCTCACCTATGCAATCTATCACTATTGTTAACTCTTCAAATCCAACTTTTCCATCCTCCTTACTTCATTTTCCTTCATCATAATTACCATCATCTCTCTGCCACTTGCTATCGTTTGTCCATTTTTATGGGCTGTTACAAATTTTGCTCAAAGCAACTTACTCTCTCAAATTATTCTTCGTGAATGGTTCTTACTACCTCCCCATCCTCCCTCTTTTACACTACCACCTATGTATCAACACACACCACTATTGATTTCTTCTCAAACATATCCTCATTTTGTTTTTCTTTCCTTGCAACAATTTCTCTACTACAATCATCTTTAGCTTGCAACTCTACTACTATAATACCACTCATCTCTATAACACCATCTTCAAATTTAACATCACTCATTACTGCAACAACATATCGGAGAAAATTTTATTGCTTACCATACTCATATTCTTTCATCTTATATGCCTGCCCTTCCCTAGATATTTCAATTTCATGCATCCCCTCTCACTTTCATCATTTTTCTCAATAACATCTAGAATAATTCCTTTCACTCTCTCTTTCTCTCTTNTTTTATTGCTTACCATACTCATATTCTTTCATCTTATATGCCTGCCCTTCCCTAGATATTTCAATTTCATGCATCCCCTCTCACTTTCATCATTTTTCTCAATAACATCTAGAATAATTCCTTTCACTCTCTCTTTCTCTCTTCATCTTATTCTATTCCTCTTTCAAGGCTAAGTAAAATTACTCATGTAATGAATGCATATTATCTATACAAGTCCTCTTTCTAATGGGAAAATTCAAACCATTCATAAATTTCATAATTTCTTCCTCATTATCTCTTACTAGACCAACTCTCATGGCCACTTTACAAAAATATCAAAAATTATTTTCCACACATCTTTTCTTTTGTTTCAATTTATCTAATATGATAATCATTTCCAAAGCATACTCATAAGTTACAAATAAATTACCTCCTAATTTCCTGACCATATTCTCCCATTTTTGAATCTTGACTTTTCTTTTTATGTCCATCTTCAATTGTCCCCACCATCTAGATGCCCAACCTTTTAATATTTCACAGGAAACCTTCACTTTTTGGGGATATTAAATCTTGTTTCACTCAAAACACCAATGCATTTCTTCAAATATTCTAGGTCTGAACTTCCACAAAATTCAAGCATATTCATTCTGTGCACTTTCTTTGGTTCTTCTATAAGAAAATACAATTCCTCTTTATCTTCAACATTCTTTTGTTTTTTCACTATTAATTTCTTTGATAAATCCATGGAATTCATACTTTCCATAAATGTCCCCACCATGGTTGTTTGGTCATCAACATCATCTTCATCTTTTCTTCTATTGTTTCTTCTTCCATCAGTCATAGAAAATTATCTTCTTCTTGTCATGTTATCTTCTTTAGCATGTTCAATCTCAACAATAATATTCTTTTTTGCATATTTATTCGATAAAATATTCATCCAAATACTCATCTCTATTTTCAGACATTATCTATCCTCATGGCAACAATCCTTGATAATCCTCACTAATTACCGACTCTCATTAACTCTGATATAGAACCAAGCACACCGACAATATTTTTTACTGGACTCACCTTCATAAAGTCCACATCCAACCACTGTTTGAGGACACAAAAATACTCCAACAAGAACACAATACTACTTTGATACCACTTGATGCAAGGCATATGGCCTGCAGATCAAAGTCGCACAGTAGAAACAAACAAAACAACAACAGATCTGCAAATGCATTAAATATGAATAGGCATTTCAGACACAATCTATTACCAAATAAAAAATAATATGAAAATTTACAGAAAATACTCTCTAGAAAAATCCTTACAACTTTATCAATTCAATGACGAAATCTCTCCGGCCTCTTTACAATCATAGAGACAATGCACAAGTCTTCCGAATCACACACAATCAACAACAATACAAATCCCAAATAATGGAGAGACAAAAAGCCATTTTCTCAATTACAAATCTTATATTTATTATTGAGGCCATAACTATTCAATTCCAAAGTATTTTCGTTTCATTGGATAACTTAAACACCTTAACAATTAATAAAGCATCAATATTGACTCTTTCAACTTCCAAATTTTGTCCTTTTTTGTCGTGGTTTGTAATTGACTTATTTGGACCCCTTCAACTTAATATTTTTTTATAAAATTTTGAGGGAAGGTAAAGAGAGATGTCCTATACATCATATAAAAAAGTTCAAACTATGATTCCAAACAAGTTGAAATACTAAATCCCTAGTTTTGAGAAATTGTGTGCACAGTCTCTAAATATGGCATGAATTAGTCATGGTACTTAAACTCAATAATATTTTATAAAATTTGGTGAGAAGGTAGAGAAATTTCCTTTGCAACATATCCAAATTTCAAACCTTAACTCCAAAGTATGAGATCACACTAATCAAAATACTAGGCCTTTGTTGGTGCATAAATAAAATCTGGAACTTTATGTGCACTAGTTTTGTGTGAAACATCCATTTTTTTTGAAATTTGGTGAGCATGTATGATCCAGATGATTTTCGGCATGAAATGAGAGTGGAGATATAACTAATAAATGTACAAAGATATATCAGATATCTAATAATATAACAAATATTTATCATAGATATAACCATAAACACAGAGATACAATAATACAAAATTTCTATTAATGAGCGAAATGTGCAAAACTGTAGAAATATAGAGTGAAAGACTCGTTACAATGGTAGTAGATTATCTATGAGAAGAGATGTGACAGATACTCACATTCACAAGAAGATGATGATTTCAATGAGGCTCCAAAGGTGTTTTTAACATAAGTAAAATCCAAAACCCTAACCCCAGAATATGAAAATCCAAAAGGTTTGTGGGCCCCAATGGGGGTAGTTGATACGTCAATTTTTTTGGGGCATAAATTTTGCAAACGATCTCCATTTGGGGCGTTCGATACCTCATCTAAAATTTCTATCCTAGAAGTACAACTTTCATCGAGGGTCATGTCATGCCAATATTGACCCCTAGCCCCCCCAAAGTAAAATAAAAACGTCGTTTAGGGCCTCAAAATGGTCCCGGAAGTTTGAGACTCGAAAAACTATAAAAAACTATAAAAAACTACCAAAATGGAAAATTGTTCTTTGAGCTAGGGGAAGAGGTCAGTGGCAACCAATATCCATCTGGATCAATCCTCCCTCCTTAGGAAGCAATGGTATCCATTGCATTGAGTTCTCGCGGGAGATGGGGAAGTGTTTGCTGAATCTGAACTTTGGCAAGCTGCTTGCCTTGCTAGAGAAGTTGTGTTACTTAGCTTGTTGAAGGATGTCATGAACCTATTGATGGTGGTGTTGAATCTGTTCAACCAACTTGTTGTATCTTGGCTTGAATGGGTAGTGTGTAGGCACCCTTGTAGGTGAAGAAACAATATCTTCTTTCTCTTCTAAAATCTGCTTCTGTTGGATAGAAAGGTCTTGGGCCAAGGCTACCCTGGTTGCATTTTCCTTCTCTTCACCTTTTGAATAGATTGTGAAGAGGAAGAATTTTGCAGTATGAGAGATTACTTTGCAACACTGTTTTGGTGGAATAGTAGTAACAATGACACTACAGGGTTGAGGATTATAAACAACATGACGTTTCCACATATATTGTTAGCCCAAAAGAACATCACAGACATCAAGAGGGGAAACATCACACAATACCTCATCCTTGAAGGGATGGATACCATATGACAAGCGACATTGCTGGCTGACACAAATATATCGTCCCTGGCGAAGCCACTTGATGTTGTATGGCTGCAGGTGTGGTGTTGTTGACAATCCCAACTATTTGGAGACCTCTGTTGAGATGAGGTTCTTATCGCTTCCACTATCAACAATGAAATGCAACAGGGTCCCCTTCACCCACATATGTTAATGGAAGAGGCGTTCCCCCTCTTCAGGGTCTGCTAGTTCTTCTGGTTGAATTGTTGCAGTCACGACTGTAGTAGTGGGGTCTACGTCGATGATCTGTCTTCTTCCATTATTTTCTGAATCATATTTTGAATCATTTTTCAACTCCTTTTCTTTGATCTCGACCACCAATGATTGTTTTGAGCGACATTCATCCATGTTGTTCTAGGGGATTTTGTGGAAATCACACCACTTTCCGGTGTCCTTCTTCGTCTTTCTGTGATCCTTATTTTCCTGTGGCTTGGACTGGTTTTCGAGAGGTTGTTTGTTAGGGACATATTTATCATACTTTGGTTATTTTAGATTTGCATATCGAACTCACATTTGTTCTGGTACCTAAATTTCTGCTCGATTTTGACATTATATTGATAGGCATCTCCCAATGATGAGATGTCCAAAAAATCCATTTCGGTTTGGATGTACCTATACAGAGCCCCATGCTATTTCAGAACCAGATGCCACTCAAAGTATTTGATACCTAGCTTGGTGCACAAGGTGTAGAAATTATTTGTGAACTCTGACACTATTTGGCCCCTCTCTTTTCGCAATGTGGTCCATCTCATGTATTGGTCGTCATAGTTACCAACATGGTAATATTGTTCCTTGACCGCATCCAAAAAAAAATCCCAAGTGGGCTCGAGCCCATATATTCCAAGCTCCCATGTGGAAATTTTCTCCCAGTAAGTTTCCCACTAATGTTTGACATGGGGGAGATCCTTAAGGAGTGCGAAGGTGATCTTTTCCCTGTCAGAAAAATTGTGAACAAAGAAATAACCTTCTAACATATTTAACCATTTTTCTAGGGCATCCACATCTATCTGACCTTCAAATATGGGAATATCAAAATTAACTTGTACCTTGAAGGGGTACGTTCCTCCAAAGTGGCCACTTGATGAATACACACATGTTGTTATTGACATGTGTTGAAGGATGTGGGAAAAATTCTCCATCATTTCGTCCCTCTATCGCGCGAGAGCTTGCTCAAGAAAAAGAATAATAGAATCTTCTTCTTCACCGTTTTTCTTTTCTTCCACCATGGAGGGTTTCTTGGGCATGCGAGAGTGATTTTCCTCAAGAGATACAAGATCGATACCCAACTTGCTATACTCAAACCTCATCGGGGACATGCACTGAAAAACAATAAAGAGCGACTTTCTCTGATACCACAGATCTAGATTATTTTCAGAACAAAATGAGAGAAGAGATATAATCGAGAAATGTACAAAGATATATCAAATATCCAATAATATAACAAATATATATCATATATATAACCATAAACACAACGATATAGTAATACACAATTTATATTAATGAGAGAAATGTACAAAACTGTAGAAATACAGAGTGAAAGACTCGCTAGAATGGTGGCAACTTATCTCTGAGAAGAGATGTGATGGATACTCACATTCAAAAGAATATAATGATTACAATGAGGCTCCAAAGGCCCTTTTAACATAAGTAAAATCCAAAACCCTAACCCCTAAAGATGAAAAATCCAAAAAGTTTGCGGGCCTCGATGGGGCTAGTTAATATGTCAATTTCCTGGGGCGTAACTTTTGTATACGATCTTTGTTTGGTGAGTTCGATACCTTGTCAGAAAGGTCTATCCGAGAAGTACAACTTCCAATGGGGTTCAAGGAATATTAATAATATCCTTTGCGCCCCCCAAAATTCCAAAAACGCATCATTTAGGGCCTCAAAATGGCCCCAAAAGTTTGGGACTCGAAAAACTGTAAAAAGTTGCCAAAAATGGAAACTGTTCTTTGAGCCTTTGGAATAGGTGGGTGGAAACCGATTTCCATCTGGATCAATGTATAAGTATGTCTTTTATATGCTATCCAAATTTCAGACCTTGATTCCAAAATACGAGCACACTTGGATCAAAATACTAAGCCAATGTTTGCATAGAAGTTTATCTGCATTCCAGTTCCGAGCTTGAGCATCGGGTTTGAACTCAATATCTTATTCTAAAATTTGGTTTGAAGGTGGAATATTGTTTTCTATATAACATACCCAAAAACTAGCTCCTACTTCCAAAGTATGGGAGAGCATCAATTAAAATGCCATACCATTATGAGAGACCTTCTTAAAGGTTTTGACCCCAAGGGGAGCTTTAAAACCCATGTGATCTTAATTGGTAATAGTACTTGTTTACCTGAAGTAGAGGAATGTGTGAAATGAATTGGAGACAGTGAATATTGTGACATAGAAGAAAGGATAATTTCTAAATTACTAACCCCCTCGCATAACCCTAGTATCAATATTAAAGAATCTATTCTACATGATGATGTTCATACTCTAGTTAGTTCTAATACTAGGTCAAGAAAGAAGAAACCATATTTTTCAAGGTAGCTAATGTTGTGAAAGGTTTGGAGGGACCTTCCTCATGAAAAAGGATAAACTTTATACAAAGGAGGAATTTGAAGTAGATTTGAATGCGACAAGAGCATCCCTTCTAGTTTCAAATTCGATAATATCACTAGATTTTTTGAGATTGAGATTCGAAACTGGATTACAAACTTTGTTGTTGATAATATGGAATACAATTCCACTGTTTAGGATCAACATGTGAAGTTATGTGGTATTGAGAATGAAATGTTTGCACTATGCATAAAATAATAAATTATCATGGCCTCCCTACATGAATATTTTGAGGTATGGGTAAGCAAGGGAATGGAAGAAATCTCCAAAGTTACCTAAATTCATGGCAATAATGGTGGTTAGGGTTTATGAAGCATCCAAGGCATGAAGCAATGTTATTTAAGAAAAGTTCTTTCAAGTGAGAGGGATACAAATCTTAGCAATATGCCTTCACATTTTGTGGTTACAAACTTACTCTTTTTGTTTCTACTCTCAATCTTAAGTCATCTAGCCCTTTTGTTTCATAGAACTATGCCATGAAGACTAACCTTTGATTGAACTTCCTTTGTTTTGTTCTAAGTTTCTACATTTCTAGTTCATAGGAGCCCCATCCTAACCTATGAAGGTGATCAATTTTACTTGTCATTTATTTAGATTATAGATATTTTGTAATGTCATCCTAACCTTTGAAGGTGAGCAATTTTACTTGTCATTTATTTAAATCATAGATATTTTGTAATATCATTCTAACCTCTAAAGGTGAACAATTTTACTTATCATTTATTTAGATCATAGATATTTTGTAATGTCATATGGAAAACATTGTTTTTTTTATTTTTGAACTATTTCTCACTTTAGGATTGGTTAGTATTTGTTTTAAAGAACTTTCCAAAGAAAGCTATCACGAAGCAGTCCCGTGAGACAGCTCAGACGGTAAGACGTACCGTTCTCCAAGTGTTGGGAGGAGGTCTTGTGGTCAAACCCTGCTGAGTCTCCGGGATGAATTATGTAATGGCTGCTATGTAAAATGTTTATATACTGATGAATATAAACGAGAAACTTTCCAGTGGAAAAAAAAAAGCTATCACGAAGCATAAAGTTTTTATGGATTCAAACTTTGTATTATAGAACATGAATTTTAAGTGCATGTCATATTGCATCCCTATAGTATGAATGGAAAAAAATCATTTAAATATTTCTAATAGACCTTTGTTGCTTACACATTCTTTCCTCTTAAACATTGTCTTGGATGCCGCTTTTGTTTGCTTATATTATGGAGGTATATTTTTTTGAGTTGAGCAAACAAATCTTAAAATCTTAAAATATTTCTTTTCTTTTCACTTCATGATCTGAAACTACTTGGCTAAAATTGGAAATCTAGTTATGTTAAAAAAACCTTACCTATTACTTATTATTTAAAAAATTGTGGAGTTTTGTTACATACCACTCTCCCTTATTATTCATTAAAACAATAATCTAGCTTATTGCTCCCCTCCTTTTATCACCCATACTCTACAACTGGGTGCTTAATGTTCCCCTCCATTTATCACCCAATTAAACTCAATAATCATTTTAGAAAAAAATACAAATGAATTTTATAATTTTACATGTATGTTTATGATGTTGTTATAGAAAAACTCAGTGCAGTAGGATATAACCCATGGATGTGGCATTTACTTTGAAATCATATAGATAGATGAAATAGAAGGAGTATATGGGTTGGTACAATACTAATGGGTTAGTTAAAATTTTGCTTTGTTATTTTGAGATGACACGTGTGACATGATAATGATTATATTGTTATATAATTATTATGGATTAATTTGAAGTGTTGGTATAATAATAGTTATGGATTAATTTCAAAATTGTTATTATGCTCTTTTCATTAAATATGTGATATTAATTTGATTTGTTGGTAAAATGATTTTTATTAAATATGTGATATTAATTTGATGTGTTGGTAAAATAATAGTTATGCATTAATTTTGAGACTCTTGTTTTGTGTTTTTTTATTAGATATGTGGTATTCTTAAAAATGTAAATGAAGTTCTTAAAATATATAGTAAGTATTTTATATGTTAATGTGGTTGTGGTTTTGGATTACGATTTAAAATTGTTTATGTTTGGTTAAGAGTTTGTTTTCCTCAAATGTGAAGAAACAGATTAACATCCCAAGACCCAAAAGTATTTAGCAGAAGTGAAAGTATGTCCCCCTTATAAACCATCAGTGAATTATTCTAGATATCATGATTTTCCTTTAATAACATTGATGAATCAACCTACTTTCATGGATCACAACCAATAATAATTGTCCCCACTACTACTTAACAATTATGATAAGTAGATTTTCCACCTATATAAAAAAGTGTTTATATAAATAAATATCATTGTCAATTTATAATCTCAAAATTAATTTAGTTGTGAGTTTTGAAATCTACTAATGATAATTGTGAGTTTTCGAATTGATTAATGTTACTTCATAGTTGCAGTGAGATAAGACGTTTGTGGTTTATATCAAGCCATTCTCTAAAATCGAGGGGCAAATGGAAAAAGGTTCCTATCATATTCTACCATTGCCTCATCAATATTGTAGTTTATATCTAAGGTAGAGATCCAATTACATTATTCTTTATTTATACATTGGACTAATGTTAGGTATCACAAGTATTAAAAATTCGTATGGAATGAGTTTTTAAAAGTTGATGTTACATTATCTAACCAACATGACTTTATTGTCTTCCTTAGGTTGAAGGACAAGGGGAAAAGGATATACGAGTTGATAGGAGTAAGAATGATATAGGTTGTTGGAGTGGTAGTGATGTGAGTATAAGGGAAAAAGGATAGGAGTTGATAATTTGAGTAACATTGGAATACAATATGTTGGTGGAGTGGTCTTGGAGAGTTGAGTGATTATCTAATCATGTAGTGCTGGTCCAATTTTTTATTTTTTTTTTAGGTTTATGATCACCTTGGGCTTTTATCCTTTTCATGTACCAAACTCATTTTTGTTTTCAAATAAAGGGGCAGTTATAGGACTAGGCAGATTAGATAGAAACCTCTGCCAAGATCAAAGTCTCGCTACCCCTTTTCACTAGCTAATTTACAACCTGCGTTGCACAAAGGCACGAAGCCATCCATAAACTGCATGCACATATATCCATTGTTCACAACACATAGTCCCGAGGTTGAAGGTGAGGCTCAAGGTTAAAAGATACCTTTCTGTTCGTCCCCATTCTTTTAAAAAGAAAGAGGCCTTACTTCTAAGAGCTCTAGCAAAGAAGCTAGAAGGTAAGGGTTAAGTCCACCATTTACCTATATGGTTCGACAATTTGCCAAATGAATTTTTCTTTTTTTACCTTATAGTGTGGTGTATGTTGCTTATAGTGTGGTGTATGTTGTGTATATTGGGAGTGGGGATTTAGATATATAGTTTTTTTTTTTAAGGTGAAAGAGGATCATGTAGTGTGGTGCAAGTTGTATGTGTTGGGAGTGGGGATTTAGATATATAGTTTTTTAAGGATGAAAGAGATCATTAATTTACATAAAATGCGTGGATACATAAATATCATTGAAATATACTAATATTTGATAATGATGCAATTATTATTACTATTAGAAAGTAGATGGTAGATAAGGGGATGATAATGATGATGTTATTCATGATGATGATTATGGGACAATAAACCATACATCAATGTGTAATTAGGTACAACTAAAAAAAGTTAGATAAAATAATGGAAAAATCCAAATCTTGCAACGACCTTTGAACTCCCACCCCCTTTCTAAATATTGGATAAAGTGCTCATTTTGACAGGGTTTCCAAAATAAACCCAATGTTAACACTAAAAGTGACGCTTTCAAAAACCTCAAAATGAATATAGTTGGAATCAATGTCCTAAAAGATCACACTCCGAACCCTTGGGAATGTCCCCCTTAAGCATGCATGAGAGTGTCATTGGAAGTATTCTTTGTCATCCCTGGTATGCCAAAGACAACAAGGAACATGTGTAAGAACCTTTGTTGCTCAAACGAGAATGTTCCTTTCTAAAAAAGGTGTAATGTCCCATGTAGTGAAGGGACTCAAGAGTACCTACTATTAAGGGTTATTTTGGGGCATTCCCCTCTTAAAACATATCTACAATGAATAAAAACAAACAAACAAAGAATCTTAAATTTACTTTTTAAATGTTAAATAATGGAGCCTTTATTTTCATTAACTTAATTTTAACGTAAAAAATCAAACAAAATATTGAATCAATTTCAATAAACTACATAAAAAAAATTTAAGATATTTGTAGAGATTTAAACTTTTTTTTTTTAGCTTTCAATATAAGAAAACCTTATGTAGAAAAAAAAAAAATTTAGATATTTGTAAGATTAACACTTTTTTTTTTAGCTTTCAATATAAGAAAACCTTATGTAGAAATTATTGATAATTGTAGAAAGTTGATATTAAATTTTAGTGAGTAAACAATAGTAAATAAGAATTAAAGAATGTCTAAAGAATTTTACATTAACAATGAGGTTTATAACCCTATTATTTTGATTTTTTTAATTAAATGTGTATATTTATAGGATGGCTACTTAATAAGGTTGTAGTGGCCCCACTACAAAAACCATAAAAAGAAAATAAAAATCTAATACTAATTAATTTAAATGCATTTACAATATTTCTAAAACATGAATGTCATAACTTATACTCACACACAACATCATATATTTGTTTAAAAATCAGAGTTCATTCACATCAATAAAAACTCATGAGTAAAATTGATAAACATAGATAAAATCACATATATTTTAATAGAAAATGAGTAACTGACAACAGGGGATGGGCGTTCCTCCCAACCTATATTTGTTGCTCCAAATCTCAACAACAAATCACCCCTGAGTTGGAGCTATGATTCCACAAAAGAGGGTGACTCTTTCACAACCCAATTCACTCCCACAACCAATTAGTTTTTTAACAACTATCCCAATCCTCCATCTCTATTCCCCTCAATCTATTCAAGCCAAGGAATTGAGATCCTCCTTCACTACACACAGTCCCTCAAGCCTTCCCTATTCCCTCCAGGGCTCCAACATAAGGTTGGCTAGAAATATCTATTCCCGAGGACTCCAAGGATGCTAGTTTCCTCAAGTAAACAAGAAAAACAACCCATTATTCAAGGGAAAATCACTCACACAAAAAAATCCCTCTCTACAAGCCTTACAACTTGCTTCTTCATGCAAAAAAATCTCCAACAAGCTACCCACACCACCTACTATGTCTGCCTTCAATCTCCAATGCTCTCCACTCCCTTGTTGCTCCAAAAGCTTCATTCAAAAACTGCCTCCAATGGCTACTCAAATTTCTCTTTTACTCATGAGAGTTGACTCACATTCCCCAAGATTGATTGTACTCATCCCCATGCTCTCATAAATATGGGATGCAAATTTTCCCACCAACCCCTCTTACATGTTTTTAATGATTGAGCTCCCACACAATCAAAAGGAATTAAAAGACTCACTCAAAGTAATAATTTTAGGAAAGTGGGTTGGAATTAATACCCATGAATAATCCCCCCCTTGAACCCCTTTCTTAAACATTCTTAGACATTCCTCTCTCTTGTGGAAACTTAGCCCCCAATTACTACGTCCATGTCCACTTGCATCCAACGTCACATTTATATTATTATTACGATCATATACAATGTTTGCAATTACATATTTGAACCCACGACCGTACATCGTATTTAATTACACATCACTAAAATGGGGATGTTACAAAGGTACACCAAATGACATAATAGATAACCAATAAGCCTTGGAATTTAATCAACTAAGTATGTTAAATTTATAATATAATTAATGGTGATTGATTATAGAGGGAAATAAATTTGTGATATGCAATTTCCATTAATATTATATCTCTTATAGCGTCAAATGCCACATCTAAAGATTTGATGCTCTTGTCGGCCTTATCCCTATCCTCTTTACAGAAAAATATTCCCCATACCTCCTTGAGTCCTTCTAAAAAATAAAATTTTGAAGGATGTACGCTCCCTAACAACTATGCTACCCACGTAAATGTGGGATACTTAAGGGACACCCACGTACATGCTAATAAATGTTCAAAAAAATACATTTGTGCCCAAATTAAAGATGAGTTACATGATTGGTTAGTTGTCTAACTCCTTTTTCCTGTACTCAATTGTCTCTAACCGACTAGAGACCGCATAAAAAGGAACATTTTCCTCATGGAGAAAGGTAACAATAATTTTCACATTCAAGCAAACACTCATCCGACTGTTCTCATCGAGTCTGTAAGCCCAATTTTTCCATGTTGTTGTTGATTTCTTTACCTGGAAACCCTGGTTTCCAATTTCCCTTTGATCACCAACCTTATCTTTCCAAGAGTTTCTCTCTACACTCTCTTTGGGTCTGTGGTGATTTTAGTGTCAGGAACATCCGTATAGCAGGAGTTGGGGTGAAGGAATCTAGGATCTATTTTGATAGGGTAGCACCACATCGAGCAGGTATTAGTTGTAACCACCTTGTTGATATTCATTATTAATACATAAAACTCGTTCCTTTGAAGTATCTTGTGTTATTATTGTTCATATTTACAATGATTTTGTATACATTTCAGTAGAATACTAATTGCTTCGTCCCGTTTCATTATTTTTCATTAAAATAATAAGTAGTTATTACTATAACTACCTCTCCGTATAGATATACTTGTTCAAGGTTTTTTCAAGTTGTGGAAAGACTATTGGGAAGGAGTGAAAAGACTCCGTCAATCGGGGGCAACATCGAACGTTGGGATCTTGGTGAGTTGATTTTCCTCTTTTTCAATAAGTTAGTTATTGTTGTGAAATTCAATTATTCTATCTTAGTTTGGTATTCTATTTGGAATGTACTTTGTATATGGTCATTTGTATGTTGTAGTAGTCCCACTACCACAGGGGATTTTCCTCTAAAGCAGAACTAGTGACCATACTAGGGATTTTTTCCCCTAGTGGGCCTTCCTTGGGATTTGTTTTTGTGTTTTCTTGGTTTATTTGTTTTTCTTTTGTCTCATATTGTTGCTTGATACTTGGATCAATAGTTGGCAATTATTTGAGTCTTTCCCTTTTTCATTTGAGCCATTTATCTTGCCTCTTTCCTTCTCTTTTTGAATTTTTTGGGGTGTATACACGGCCTGTAGTTAACACAGTCGCGTACATATACGAGCCTGCTAGTGTAGATAGTCACATGTATGTGGGATGTGTTGTGCACATGCACGCACATATTCCTGGGAAAGGTTTTTTGAAAATCTTTCTGGTTTGAGGATATTTGGCCAGGTTTCTAGGGTCTCTCTTGAGATTTTGAGGCTCTGTTGATATTTATTATTCAATCCTATAGTAGTTTGGTTGGAAGTTTTATAAATAAAAGCAAGTTTATATGATTCTTTTATCATTTTGATTCATTCTTGGATTTGCTCTTTGATTTCCATTCTTTTTGGCTTTCTTTTGATCTCTTTGTTGCATTTTGTGTTTTGGATTTTAGACCTAAGTTTTCCAATTGTATATGTGCTTTCCTTTGAAAACATACGTGTGCATACACTATTGTTATATAAGAGTTAATCATGTACATACATGTTTAAAAACACATAAGTGTTGGGTCATATATGTGCCCTGTAGAAGGCCAAGGCACGTACAAACACACCCCATAGGAGGAAAAAGTGTGTACAAATATCATAAGCACTCCCTACATTGAAATAGGGTGCATACATAATCTTATACATGCGACCTACGGTGGAGACAATTACATACAACTCCAAAAAAGTGACTTTTTTGCTTGTTTTTCAGCCTCTTTGAAGACCTAGTTTGGTTTGTTGGGGGTTGTTTTGGGGGAGTTTGGTCCCGAAACTTTTTGTGATCTATAGTAGGTTGGTAAGGCCTTAAATTTGAATGGAAAACCAAGTTTTTTTATCCATATTTGTCTCCCTTTTATCCCTTGGATTGCAACACTATAAGGCTAGTCTTGTTCTCAGGATCTCATTTTCGTGGTCGTTGTTGTGGTATTTTTTGAAATTTGAGTTAGAGACTTTTATTTGTGCTTTCCTTGGATTTTTCAAACATAAAAAAACAATTAGTTTTTTCTTTGGTAGAAATAAAAAGAAAATGGAAAAACCCCAATTTCCTGCTAGTTAGTTTCTATCTTTCTATTGCATTGTTTTGCTTTATATTTGAAAAAGAAAAAAAATATTGGCGTATGTTTTGTTTTATTCTCATCTTGAAAAGTATTTCAAGGAAAAAATAACAATGAACATCCTTGTGTTTTCTTCATTTTCTTTTCTCAAAAGGTTGCATTGTGCATAAAAAAAAGAAAACATTATGTTTCAAGATTTGAAAGATTGTTCATGAATTTTTCTTTTTTGAAACTATTTCTCAATGGAGAATTAGTGTAAATTTTTCTTTTCTAGTGTTCTTATAAGTTTCATTTTTGCAAGAGTCTCAAACACCATTAATTTCACTTTTGTATCCTTTGAGTAAAAAACAACCACTAAAATGAATGTTAAACTTAAAATGTACTAGACTTTATTTCTAGGGTTCAAAAACAAGTTTAGGGTTAAGGGCTTGGATTAAGGTTGGAGACATAACTCTCCAATACCTTTGAAAAAACATAGGAGTCTGAGATAGGGAGAGCCAAAATCAAATTTTCTTATAAGTATAGCTAGGATCCTCCTCCAACACAAGAGTTAAACATGGGGTTGCGTAAGGAAAATTTGAGGAGATAACCCCTCCTTGGCTTGATCAAGCATCGCAGAGAGATCATATTTTTGGGATTTCATTAGTGCCTATTCCTTTTTGATAGGTGGTGATTTTGAGGCTTCATGATTTCTTACCCTACCCATACATTCAATCTCGAATGTCGATTGTACCCCTCAGACGTTGACTCCGAGTTGGTATCCTTAGTTTCTTTTCCTAGGCATATCAGAGGTGATTGCTGGGGGTTTCCCGTGGTACCCGAGGCAGACATCATATCACGCTATAAGTACCCCTATAGGGTTCCCCGTGAAGTGAGGGTTACTTGCACCAGGTAGGGATGGTAAGTGGAGGTCGGAGTAACTACTTCTCACTCCTTCATTCATCGGTTTTGGGACTTGATCAAACCATGTCGGTTTCTAGAAGGTCCCTTTCCACTTTTTCATTGCTTTGGATGCAAGACCTTATCCACCTGGGATGAAGTTTTGAAGAAGTTTTTTGATTGTGATGTTTCTCTTAGGAATTTTTAGTGGAGTGTTGCTTTGTATTGTTGGCATTAGTTTGCGTTTGCATCACCACTTTTGGATGTTTGATTCAAGGTGTTCAACCAATCACTTTGCTAGTGGGGAAGGATCCCTGGTATTTCTCTTGAAATCATTGAGTTGCCTCTTAGAAGGCGTGGGTTTTTGTACCACTGGTTCACTAGAGTCAACGTGTGAGACTTTTTCGGACATGGACACTATTTCAAGGGATGAACCTATGCATAGGAACACCATGGCCAAATTTCGCAAGGATACCAACCAAGGGACCCTTTCCCAAGGGGATTCTTGTGCTTTTCCTTTCTTTGAAAACATTGGTGCCCACTAGATTTCCACTTTGAACATTCCTAGGTTGAATGCTGGACTACCGGTTTGGTTGTGGACCACTCTGAATGTCCCAAATTATCTTGATGCTTCTAAGATAAGTAGCTTATGTAATGGGAATTGAATGGATGTTGATCCTTTATCTTTTTCATCCTCAAAGTCTACTTCTCCTCCTTCTCTCCTCGTCGGTGAAAGTATAAATACTAGTAACCAAAAGTGTAAAAGGAATAGGAAGAGGAAGAGTAAGAAGAGGAAGTCACGAAGCTCTACTAGTCATGTTGGAGATGTGCCGCCAACCTCTACAAGTCATGATGGGGGAAAAAGTCCAACCACTACAAGTCATACTGGAAACAATTTGCGAACCTCTGTTAGTCATGTTGGGAGCACAAAACCAACCTCTACGAGTCAAGTTGGAGATATGTCCACAACCTCTGCAAGTCACGTTGAAGACAAACAACCAACCACTACAATTTATGTTGTTGGAACGAGTCCAGTCACTACTATTCATAGTGGAAAAACATCACCAACCTATGCAAGTCATGTTGGAGACCTTATGCTAATCGTATTGGATTTATGTCTACAACATCTTCGAGTCATGTTGAAGACAACTCACCAAACTTTGCGAGTCATGCAGGGGGAAAGAAACTGGCTTCTGCGANAAACATCACCAACCTATGCAAGTCATGTTGGAGACCTTATGCTAATCGTATTGGATTTATGTCTACAACATCTTCGAGTCATGTTGAAGACAACTCACCAAACTTTGCGAGTCATGCAGGGGGAAAGAAACTGGCTTCTGCGAGTAATGATGGGGGTGAAATTCCAGTCACTGCAATTCATACTGGCATCAAACAACTAACTTCTACTAGTCATATTGTGAGCCTGAAACCAATCTCTTCTAGTAATGTTGGAGTTATGTCAACAACCTCTGCGAGTCATGTTGAAGACTAGTCACCAACCTCTGTGAGTCATGTTGGAGACCAAAATCTAGCCTCTACGAGTCATGTTGGAGACCAAAATCTAGCCTCTGCGAGTCATGTTGGGGGTACGAGTCCAGTCCCTACTAGTCATACTGGACAAACATCACCAACATCTACAAGTCATGTTTGGAGTATGTCGTCGGCCACTGCAAGTCATGCTGGGGGAATTGATATTGTTGATAAGCATAAATGAATAGGACATAAGCTTAAGTTCCCTTGTAATATTTGAAATGGATATCACCTTACTTATCCATGCCTTGGTATTCTAGTGGTACGAATACTATGGTCCTTGTCTGATGGTTCTTCTAGTTCTAAGACATATTCATTTTCCCAACAATTTATTCAACCAGTGATTGAGGAAGTGGTTGTGTTGATGCAATCTTTGGTTGATCCCACTCTTCTCTTGGAGAGTGATGAGCCTCCCAAACTGATCTCGTTGATGCAATCTTCGACTGATCCCACTCTTATTTTGGGGAGTGATGCATCTTTCAACTATGTCTTTAGTATGTCCAGTTTAGTACCTTTTGAACAAGGGGGCAACCCACTCTCTTCAAGTACGCTCCCTCCAAGTCCTAAGATGGTTTCTTTTGATTGGAATGATCTTGTTGAGCCTCACCTTCCTTCTTATACACCTTTCCATATAGTGGTTATAGTTAATTCAATAAGCATTCGTTGAATTATTGTAGATGAAGGATCTTCTACAAGTGTTTTATCCTCGGATTGGCAAGCTTTGGGTTCTCCTAAGMTTGTGTCAGCTACCAGTGAGTTGTTGAATTTAGAAAGAAAACCTAGTGAATGTTTGGGGATTTTTCCTCAGTTTCCTACCAGTTTATSTGGAAAGACTATCCTAGTCAATTTTTTAGTGGTGCTAGGCCCTTTATATTTCAATATGCTTCTTGGGCATGATTATGTTTATGCTATGAATGTTGTGGTGTCTATGCTCTTTTGTGTGATKCATTTCCCTCACAATGGAAGCATTGTCAATATTGATCATCTTTCCTGTGACAAACACCATCCTAATCCAACTTTATCTCAATTTTCACCTTTGTATGTTCTTAGTGTTCGAGTAGACTCTACTCTGCCATGGGTGAATTATGTGGCGTCTTATCCTCGGTGTTCAATTGATTCTGAAGGATCCTTTACAATTATGTTCTCCTTATCGAGACAAGGTATTGACAATTGATCAGGTGTTGTATCCAATTGGGGCATGTGAGCCTTTACTTTCTCCTTTTGGTCTGAGTAATCCAAAGTTTCCTCTCGAGTCTGATCTTACTGTTTGTGATACAACGAGCCTTGGTATGTGTGTTTTGTCGAGTCTTGGTTTCTTGGATGTTGAATTGTCTTTGGATGAGGCTATCATTGAAGCTATGATTATGGATCCTTGACCTCTTCCTGAACTAAAATATTTATAAGTTATTTACCAAAGAATCCCTTGGCCAGAGCCTAGCAATGCACTCTACTTGGTGAACTACTTTGCATAAGCCACAAGGTTGTGCGGTGTTTTGTACATATTGTACTTTTAGGGTTTCTTGTCTTCAAGTTTTGTATTCCATAGCACATGTTATTATCTGATGTTTCACATTGGATTTATTAACTTCTGGGTAAGTGTTGTTGGTCTTATATACAGGACTTTGAAGACATTTTTTTGGTGTCATTTTTTCCCATGTCAATCCATTCTGATAGGTAATGATCTCGAAGCTGGCATATAGGTTAAAATTTTTCCCTCCACGCATTTTTTGCATTATCCATTTTTGGATTCATTTGTCCTTAGGATCGACCCCACCGATTTGCAACACATAACCTCCATTATTGTTTAGAAGTGTTTTAATTCATGTGGTAAAGCCTACCGTTCATGGTTGCCCTAGTTAGAATCTTGTTTTCATTTTGGCGCCCATGCTGAAGTACTTTCACAGGCTTGGGAGCCCTATTTAGTCCCTCCATGACTTTGCATTGAAGCCTCATATCTTATTCTCAATATTTTTCTGTCCAATACCCTATGGGACTCCCTTATTTATGTGTTAAGTTGTAATACCGCATTACATTCCATTGCTTGCGATTTTGAGCCTAATGTCAACTTCAAGTTGTTTTTGTTTAGCCCCTTTATTATGCATTCTCATCAGTTTCTAGCCTTGAAATATTTTCTTTTCCGACTTGACACATGTATCCTTGGAAGAAACATTCCCCCGAGTGTCCATATCCTGCATATGCTTCCTTGAATTATGCATAGGTATGTTCCTTGTGCTTGGAACTAGTTTGTTTTCCCATGACACTCATTTCCTCCATTGTATTATAGCATTCTTTTAATCTTTTTTAGGCTTTCATAACATGAAAAAGACCAAAAAAATCAAATAAAAAAAAAAGAGTGTGGGAATGAGTCTTCTATATATGTATTGGAAGTAGTCGAGTTTCCTTTGAATAAAGCACATATTTTTTATTCAAGTCTCAACAATTTGGGTTTAGTATGGATTTAGGAAACTAATCCAGTTACATAGAGTTTTTACTCCTTCGGATTGTGATTCTTCCAGTCACTATGGAGATTATGTTGTTTCCTCTTGCATCACAGAATTATGTCAATGTTCATTTTTAGTCTATTCTACCTAAGTCACATAATGTGTCATGTTTATGTTCAGAGGAAATTTTATCCTGTGTCGTCCATTCTGCAGAATCCCCTGACTTTCCAAGTCGGCCTTCCCCTATGTCAAGTGCATATTAGAATCAAAAGTATCTTTGTCCTATACTCGTGCTAGTATGGAAGGTCCTCATTGAATTCCTGTCGATGGGTTAATCTCTTATTGACTATGACAAATTACTTTGAGAGTTTAGACTAGAGTTGCCCCTTGGCCCTATTTACATCATTGATAGGTAACATTGCACTCAAAAAATGATATCCTATCATTGGTCGTTGACTAAGTGGTTTCCCTTGTGTTTGACGACAAGAATATTATTCACACATTAGGATTCATGTCATATCTTGGATTCCATTTGTACCCATTGGTGGTTTCCTCATTATTGACAATCTTCATTATTGGTTGTTATTCAGAGGGTCTCTTTCATGCACTATTTACATATGGTGCACTTGGGGGATGTACTTTAAGGTGGTCCTTAAAATATTTTATCCGATTCCTTCCAAATATTTGGCCTTATGCTTCTCCTCGTCTTGGATGATGGGGGATTCTTTAATGCACTACTTCCAACATATCTCTTCCTATCGACTTCAACACATCTTGATCTAGGATAGGGATCTAGATTTAATTTTAGTACCTTGGGGCTTGCAATCATCAGTGGCAGGTTCTCTTGATATTGAAAGTGGGAATACATGAATGTCCCATGATCAATAGATTCTACCAAGTGTTTGACATCAGATCCTGTATTCACACCTACCATGGTGGCTGTTGGGTTGAAGACCTAAAGAATGTAGTAGCACCACCTCTTTTTATGTTGCTTCCCAGGTTGCAATTGGATAGTACCACTTCACACTTCAGTACTCATGAAGGATAATGTTTTTAGCTCTTTCCCTAGATATGCTTCATTTATTTTGAGACATAAATCAATTGTGTATTTGTTAATGGATATGATATATTTTTTGACATGGATCCACTGTGTATCTCTTTCGTGGCCATGATTACTGCTATATATACATCTCACGTGGATCCACAATGTACTTGATTGGAAGCCATGCTTATCATCACACCTGAGCATGGGTATGCTCGCCTCGAGAATTGAGTTGTTCTGACTTGTTTTGGTGAACTCGTTTTTGTCCTTAGATTGAATTCTTGAGCTATTCATCCCTGACTAACTTCTCTTGAAGAATTATAATGTATTTCAACATTCTGTTGCTCTTCTGACCTCACACATTAGGGGGCATATTTTATAGCGTCAAATTCCACCTCTAAATATTTGATGTTCTTGTTGGCCTTATCCCCATCCTCCTTATAGAAAACTATTCCACATACCTCCTTGAGTCCTTCTAAAAAACAAAAAATTGAAGGATGTATGCACCCTAACAACTATGCTACCCGCATACACGTGGGATACTTAAGGGACACCCATGTACATTCTAATAAATGTTCAAAAAAATAGAATTATTCCCAAATTAAAGATGGGTTACAGGATTGGGTAGTTGTCTAACTCCTTTTTCTCGTACTCAACTATTTCTAACCCACTAGAGATTGCATAAAAAGAACATCTACCTCATGGAGAAAGGTAATGATACTTTTCACATTCAAGAAAACACTCATCTGATTATTCCTGCCGAGTATGTAAGCCATTTTTATCCTTGTTGTTGTTGATTTCTTTACCTAGAAATTGTTGTTTCCAGTTTCCCTCTAATCACCAACCATATATTGCCAAGAGTTTCTCTCTATACTCTCTTTGGGCATGTGGTGACTTCAATGCCAGTAACATCCTTATAGTAGGAGCCAGGGTGGAGGAATTTAGGATCTCTTCCAATATGGAAGTGTCGCATTGAGCAGGTATAATCTGTAACCACCTTGCTACTATTAATTAATAATACATAAAAATAGTTCCTTTGAAGTATATTGTGTTATTATTGTTCATATTTACAATGATTTTGTATACATTTCAATAGAATACTAATTTCTTCATCCTCTTCCATTATTTTTCATAGAACTAACTTGTAGTTATTACTATTACTACCTCTCTGTATAGATATACTTTTTCAATATTTTTGTAGGTTGCAAAAAGACTATTGGGAAGTAGAGAAAGGACTCCGTCAATCGGGAACAACACCGAACGTAGAGATCTTGGTGAGTTGATTTTCCTCTTTTTCAATAAGTTAGTTATTCTTGTGAAATTTAGTTAGTCTATCTTATATTGGTATTTTGTTTGGAATGTACTTTGTATATGGTCATTTGTACGTTGTAGTAATCCCACTATTGTAGGGGGTTTTCCCCGAAAGCAATATCACTATGGAGCATGTCTTACATGGTCCTAATATTTGATATGTCTAAAATTTTAATACTTATATGGGTAAAATCATGAAGATGGGTAACGCTTTTGCTTGTTTTATGACAATTGTTTTTTTAATTTTAACAGGTTCTTCAACTTCCAGTAAACAAAAGTATTTTTTTATTTATTTAGAATTTTACTTTACTGTAAAAACAAAACTTGTGAAGAATGTTGTTAGCTTTATACTGAATATTTTTCAATTTTTTTTTATTGAGATTTGATTTGTCAATTTGGCAATTGTTTGACAATATGTTCCTTAAAAATGAAGGGAAAGATAATGAGTTATTTTTTCCCACAACAATGTATCCATTATTAAACTTTTGTTTTTGACAAATAAAATATACTGCAACAATCTACAGAGACTCTATTTTGTGATGACTATAGTTTTGAATTTAACAGATGACTATTATAATTTCTAGAATTTTTTGAAGTTGACCAATCTGAAAAAATTACAGATTTTAAATACATGTTTTCCTCCACCATGTATCTATATTAATTTTTACTTAAAAGTAAAATCTAAAAATACCCTTTTGAAGAGAACAGTTTAAGGATTATGAATATAAATTTTCCATAATTTTCAACTGTGTATTTTTAGAGATATGGATTTTTCATTTGACTGAATCATAATCTCACCTAAAAATATTATGCAGTGATTTTTTTTTATAAAATTAAATAAAATTAGATAAAATCAATGAAAATGAAAACAAATTATACCCAATGAAAGTAGATTCAATTTTAAAAATGTTGGTATCAATTCTGAAACTAAATTCTGAGTATTTGTAGGAGTCCTCTACCTCCAAAGATGAAGTAAGATGGAGAGAATTTGCAGTTTCCTACAAACAGTCCCATTTTCAGGTTTTCGGCTGAAATATTCTTTCGACCGAAACCTAGTTTTTAACGGAATCCGTTAAAAATAAATGTTTCGACTGAAAAGTGTTTCGGCTGAAATATGCTTACCACAAGAAAATAATTCATCCGAAAAAACATTGTACATGAATTTCGAGGGCACCGTTAAATTTGACGTGCAAATTTTTAGCCGAAAAAAGTTTCCGTCGAAAAAATTCGTAGCAACGTTTTTTCGGCGGAAATATTGCTGCTAGGAATTTTGGAGACCTGATTGTCATGAAAGTGTTACCCATCTTCATGATTTTACCCATATTGTTAATATATTAAATATTGGTAGGAAACATCCCTTGTGACATTCCCTAAATTTTGGAGGTTTGTCCACACATCCCTTTGACGCATTCCCACATCCCAATAACTTGGTGGAACATTGATTGAAATCACTTGTGAACTCATTATATTCAAAACAAAAATCAAACAAAGATGAAAGTCATGATCCATGGTATCAATGAAAACTTGAAATTTGACTTCAAAATAATTATTATGAATAGAATTCCAAAAAAATTATTGATCACCTCAACATCCAAAATTGAAATACTCCATGTGAAGTACCACTAAACCAATAATGATGGATCAAGTCTATCACTCAAATCTATATAAAATGAAATTTTGTTCTTGTTGGAATATTTAACTAACTAGTACATTAGTTAGAAACCAAAGTTAAGTTATTTTAAATAAAATAGAAAATATTGTGAGGTTTAATGACCTCACCCTAATGCACAATCTTAATTTGAATAAATTTTTGAACATAATCATATTCACTAGGGACTAGTGTGGTCCCTTCCAATACTTAGGCCTCCAAGCTTAGTGATTGTTACGAGCATTGATTTTCTCCCTTTTATTTTTAAATTTATCTCTAATTCTAATCAATTATACCACATCTATACACATTAAGAAGGGACATTCTCCACATAAAATGGGTTTCCTTCATGACATCAAGGAAAATGGAATGCACCAACCCCTTCTTATCCATAGGAGATGCTTCACTTCACCACCTTCCTTTCTCACTTTTCCCCCACATCATCAGTATATTTTTTGAATTGAAGATAGAGGAACCATTCCATTAGAGTGGCAAATCTCACTGACATATCAAGGAAAAAGTAGCACAGGCCCCACACTCCATTGGCCAAAATCCTTTGGCTAATCCTTTTAATACCTTGAGGCATTTTAATAATTTCATGGAGTGAAGAGGCATTAAAAAATTCAAAGTGATAAGTATCAAAGATTTATAATCATATTAAGGTTAGGATATCAAAATCTCTAATTCCATGTTTAATTATTAAAAATATTTAATTATGTTCAATTTGGCATTTTGATATTTTTTTTATTAATTTCCTAGTTTTTAAAGACTATTTAATTAAATGAAAATAAACACTTCAAATTATTATAAATACTTAAGAAGTTTAAAATTAAGATACATCTTTTTTTTTCCTTAGAAAAAAGTGTAATTTTTATTTCATTCGGAGAGAAAAGAAATTTACATTATGTAGAAAACATGGAGTATCCATGTTTTTTCTACAACATGTGATCTAAACAAAGATCAACATAAATATCCCAAAAATACGCCATCAAAAAGATACATCCAAAATGGTAGGAATTTGATGTCCCCATACATATACATATATCTTGACCAATGTTCACAAAAAATTATGTAGTAGAAAGTCTTCACAATAACTTAAATTGAGCCACAAAATTGATTCAATAGAAAGCCTACTATGTAGTAAGAACATGGTGGGAATTCTCTTCAACAAAATTCCCATGGTRGTTTTCAAAATGCTCTCCATTCTAGTCTTCTATAAGCTATCATTTCCCCAAATCCAACCGAATGCTCGCTTTAGACAACAAATTTTCCTCCATGTTGCATTCCCTATATACATGCTGGATACAAACCATATCAAAAGAGTCCAGGATCCTATATACTTCATCAAGAATCAAATGAAGCTATGAATTATGACATTGCTGAGATTTTCTTGCCCAATTTATAACCGACATAGAGTCACGAAAAATTTGTAAAGTATTTACTCCCTTTTCTAATGCAAAGAGAATAAGGAGCTTGAGAGACATTAGTTCAACAAAGTCGTTTGTTCCTTTTCCAAAACCCATAGACATTTTGAAGGTGTGGGATGCAGAGATGAATAACAAAGCTCCCCCCTCTCCCACAAGATTGATTTTTTTTTTGGAAGCTCCATCAAAGAAATCCCATTATTTTGAAAATTCTATCGGGACCTCCGATATGACCCTTGGTGGACGTGAGTCCTTTTTCTGCGAAAACTGGGATAGAATGATGAGACCTTGTACTACAAAAATATCTGGGGTAGTGTATTTGTCATCGAATATGGTCAAGTTAGTGGTAATCCAGGCACCCCATATTATTGTCAAAGGAAGCTCTTTAAATTTCCTATTTGAGGAATTTGAAACCCAGTCTTTCCAAGCCTATTCCACTGATGGACCACTCCAATTACATGCATGTTGCAATGCTGACACGACCTCATACCAAATATTCTTAACAAAGGGGCAATTTAAAAAAAGGTGAAGCAAAGTCTCGTTGTTGGATTTACACAATGCACACCAATGTGGGCCTTCAATTTTCCTATTCTTCATTTTCTCCCATGTCGGGACTTTATTGGAAATTAGACACCACATAATGATTCTAGATTTTAGCGAACGTCAAAATTTCCAAAGTCCTTTCCACCACCAAAGTGTGTCTCTTAAGTGATAAACAATGTTTAATTTTATATATTTGATCCAGGTGGATATCGATGGCCACCCACCTATTCCAACTGGCTCAAAACAGTCTTCTAACAACTTACTATTTTTAGTAGTTTTTCGATTCCTAAATTTATGGGGCCATTTTGAGGGCCTAAATGAAGTTTTTTTGAGATCATGCACCTCAACGATGGAAAAATGATCTTATTGAGCCCCCAAAATTAATCTCCTTTCCGATACCTTTCCATTGAGCTATCATGCACCCCAAACAAAGAGTGTATGCCAAAGTTATGCCCCTGAGAATTTGATACACGAAACTACCTAAAATAGGGTCCACAAAACTGTTTGCTTTTCATCTTCTAGGGTTAGGGTTTTGGATTTTCTTTATGTTAAAAAGGCCTTGAAGCCTCATTGTAACAATCATCTTCTTGCAAATGTGAGAAACCATCTCATCTCTTCTTAGAGATAAGCTGCCACCATTCTAGCGAGTCTTTCACTCTGTATTTCTACAGTTTTGTACATTTCGCTTATTAATAGAAATTGTGTATTATTGTACCTCTGTGTTTATGGTTATATCTTTGATAAATCTCTGTTATATTATTGGATATCTGATATATCTTTGTACATTTATTTATTATATCTCCTCTCTCATTTCATGCCGAAAATAATCCAGATCAATAGACCAACTTAGGAGTATAAATACCTAAAGGTGCATGCTTCCAAATCAACTCATCCTCCCTATCCACTATCCGAATATGGGCCAATTTTAAAGATTGAATGTAATTTGACCATTGGGCAACATTTTCCCCTTCCAGATCTAGATGAGCAGGAGCGGGCCACTCTTGGATGTGTATGGAGGTACAACCTTGATCAACGATTTGATTTAGGTAATATATGCCTTGAGAATGTAATGCTTGGATAAAAAAGGTGAAAAAATATGAAGTCTTTCACTACCTGTACAAGGATCCGATCTGACTCGAACCTTCAAACCATTCTCGACCCTCCAAGCTAGACCATCTCTGACCACTGCAAAAGATATAATAATGGCCTTCCAAATAATAGAGCATACAGAGCACTATTTGTGAGGAATCCTAATCTAGTCTAACACAAAATCTGGGTGGATATATTTTTGAATGAATACATTAGTCCACAGGATGATTGTAGAAATCAACCTCCAAATTGACTTTTCCGCAAGTGCTTTTGAAAAGAGGAAAATATTTTTGAAGCCCCATCCACCCAGGGCTTATGGAATTGTCAACACCTCCCATTTTACTCAAGGATCACAACGTTGTCTTGTTATCCGACCCATAGAAATTTGAAGCAGATTCTTCGAATGTTGTCAAGCACCCCTTTTGGAATCTAGGCTAAGGACATCCAATACACTGGGATGGATTCGAGAACTAATTTGACAAGAACTAGAAAACCTCCTCTGGATAACCATCTAAAACTCCATACCTTTAGGATTCTCTCCAATTTTGCTATTAACCAGGTCCAATAAGCCTTTTGATAGCAATTTGGCTTCAGTTGGAACCTCAAATATTTTACACCCGAGTCAATATCCTTTACTTTAAAAGGAAAGAGGTATTGATAAAATATAATCTCTTCATCTTCCATAATGTTGAATGATAATGTACTTTTGATTTTATTGATTTTCATACCCAACTCCCTGGAGAAAAGACCCAAAATGTTGGAAAGAGTTTCTGCATCAACCCTCTTCCCACCACAAAAATGTAGAACATCATCCACAAGTAGGAGGTGTGAAATATATAAGGCATGGGAAATAGAGATGCCCCAGAAAAGGCCATGGGAGTTTTAATCAACTAGAGATTGACTGAGGCATTTTTCCACCAGGAGGAAAAGCAAGGGGGAGAGAGGAAAACCCTGCCTTAAACATCTTCCTCCATGAAAAAAGGGGGAAGCTTCTCCATTTATAAGGACAACAAAAGTGGTGGATGAAATGCATCTCATAACCCAATTGATGAAAGGAACTTCAAAACCCACATGAGTGAGTATCAATCGAATATAGATCCATCTTACCCTATCATATGCCTTTGATAAGTATATCTTTGCCACTGCTCCCTTTAATATTCTTGTCTTTATAATGTGAAAACCTTCCTGATCCACTCCTTTGGATTCATGGATATGCCTTCCTTCTAGGAAGAAAAAATGTTCCTTTGAGATAAAATATGAGAGGATAGGCTTCAGTCTTCTAGCAATGATCTTTGCCACTATTTTATAGATATAGTTGCACAGGGATATTGGAAACTATTCCTCAAAAGACTGAGGGGAGTCTAATTTTCGAATTAGGGAAATGAAAGTGGTATTGAGTGGAGCATGAATATGCCCCTCCTTTCTTGAATCCACCACCACCTTCAAAATATCCAGGTCAATCCAGTCATAGAGTCTTAAGAAGAATTCTACTGGACATCCATTCGGCCCCGAGCTGTTGTCTTTTTGAAAATTGCATAGAACCTCTTTGTGCTCCTCTTTTGAAACTTCTTCCATTAGAGTCATGTTTTCCTCATCATCAAAAATTTGAGGGAAGAATCCTACCACCCTGAAAATTTATGCAATTGTAGACCAATTATCAGCCTTGAAGAAAGATTGAAAGTAATTTTTCTCCATCTGAGCCAGTCCTTCAAAGGATGACACTTCCCATCCCTGATTGTCTTTTAGACTCCAAATGGTATTTGATAATTTTCTCCATTTTTCATACGCCTAAAATAATTTTTTATTTTCATCTCCTTTTTCCATCCAAATGGCCCGACTCTTTAATCTCTAGGCTGCCTCCTTTTCCTCCAAGATTTTTCTCTTCTTTTGTTCCAGTTAGAACAATGCCTCTCTTGTCTCTTGATTTGTAAAGCCACCATCATCTGAATCATAGATGAAATTTAAAGTCATCTCTGTAGCCAATAATTCTTTCTCATCATGACTTCATTTGTTATTTTCCCAAGCTATAGTATCTCGCTTAAACTTTTTAAGGTTGGATACAAATTGTATAGCAACAAATTCCTCTGAATTTGGATAAAAAGGAACCCACTGCTCCTTTACCAAATCAATGAAACTTTCCTCCTTTAGCTATTCCTAGTTGAATTTGAAAGAACTAGATGGATTTCTCCTGCCCTTTGCTACTTCCAAAAGAATGTGATAATGATCAGATTCCCCTCCCACTCCCACCCATTTCCTCATATGTAAGTGACCCTGCAGAAGTTTTTTAGAGACCAAAAAATAGTCTAGACGTTTTGCAACCCTCTCAACCCCTACCCGTTTATTCCTCCAGGTGGGATTGAGGCGAACATGGGAAATGTATTATAGTCCTTTGCCTTCCAGTATATTTTGAAATAAACATTATAGAGGGTATGATTTTCTCAGGGACCCAAAAACAACGCAAAGTTTAAGTCCCCCCCATGATCAAGGCATCCGAATTGAATAAGGACGTACTCCATAGATTTTTCGAAAATTGAACACGATCAAGATAAGGCCCATATATATTTACCACTGAGATTTTTATCCCCAAGTCTAAAAAAAGTATATCAGCTCCTAAGCCATACTCAGATCCACACAAATTTAGCAATTTCACAGTTTTTTTGTTCCGGTCTAAAGCCAGTCCTCCAAATCGGCCTCTAGCATCCAAACTTGAGAAGCTACAAATCGAAAATAAAGCTTCAAGAAGGGTCGAGACATCAAAATTTGTCCCCAAGGTTTCCTTTAGAAAAATGATATCGGGTTGGTTTGAATCCACCAACCTTTTAAGGGATAATTTTTTAGACGGGATCACCACACCGCTACAGTGAAAATAAATAAGTTTCATGCAAGAACCCCTCCCAGGGTTGTTGATGCTCTAAGTTCCCCCTTTATGGATAACTGATTACTCGTAGCAAGGTCCACAAGGGCTTGTTTCTGGGATTTTGAGAAAAGACACGTCCTCCCCTTCCTTGCCCCCCTAGTGGGTGGGATAGGGTTAATACCAATACCTTTAGGTTTGTTGGGGAAAAAAGTGTAGGAGGAAGAAGGAATAAACCAATTCCTCAATTGGTAGGTAATGGCATCCTCCTATGATTCCATTGATGAATCATATGTTTCACATTTTTTTACAGTAGAAGAAGGCTTCTGAGGGAGGGCCAAAGAACACAGAGTGAGTGGGGAGTTGAGCCTTGAAGAAGTGGACTGGAGTCCCTCAGAAGGAAAGAAGAATTTTTTCAATGTCCTCACCTAATCTTTGCCTAAAAGAGATAAATAATTTACTAAAATGTTAATGGTGGGAAGATGATCTGGATTATTTTCGAAATGATATGAAAGCATAGATATTACAATGAAATACACATAAAAATTGCCAGAAACAGAGAAATACAACAATATATGAATTCTATTAATGAAAGAAATGTACATATACTGTAAGACTACAGAGTGCAAGACTCGCTAGAATGGTGGCAACTTTATCTCTGAGAAGAGATGTGATGCCTACACTTAATTGCAAGAAGATGATTACAATGAGGCTCTAAAGGCCTTTTTATGATAAACATGAATACTAAAACCCTAGACATCCAAAAACCTAACCCTAGGAGATGAAGCACCAAAAGTCACGTGGGTTCGTTAAGGTAGGTTAGTACATTAACTTCCCGGGGTCGTAACTTTTGCATACAATCTCTGTTTTAGGCGTGTGATAACACGTTGGAAAGGTATTTTTGAGAACTACACATTATTCCATCTAAATATGACTTTGTATATAGTTTGACTATGGAAAGCCAAGAAAACATTGTTTAGATCCCCAAAACGACCATGGAAGTACATAAATATGTACTGACATGAAAAATTCCAAAATAATCCAGTTGGAATAGGTGGGAGGCCACCAATATCCACCTGGATGTTGTGTAGGGCTTCAAGACAACCCCGTAAGTGCAGAACCCACAATTACAAAGAAATATCCCTATTGCAGAGAAACGTGTTGAATTGAACACTGCTATGATGAGCCAATTGGAATTTGGAACAGGTGGGTGGCCACCAATATCCACTTGGATAAATCCTCCCCCCTTAGTAACCAATGGTCTCCATTGTGTTGAGTGCCCGAGGAAGAGGGGAAAGCGTTTCTGAATCTGAATCTTTGTGAGCTGCGTGGCTTGTTGGAGAAGTTGCATTGCTTGGTCCGTGGAAGGCTGTCACGGACCTGTTGTTGGTGGGGTTGAATATGTTCCACCAACCTGTTGTCTCTGGGATGGATGTGGCATTGTGTAGGCACCATTGTAGGTGAATAAAAACTATGCACTTTCTCTTCTGCAATATGCTTCTACTGGATAGAATGTGTTGAGGCTGGAATAATTGTAGTGGCGTTCTATGCATCCTTTGAACAAAATGTGAAGTGAATGAATTTTGCAGTATGAGATATTACCTTGCGACACTGTTTTGGTGGAACAATAGTCAGAACTATCTCTGGTATTCTGTAGAGATGACCCCCCAAAGTAATAATGACATTATGGGGTCAAGACTCATAAACAACATGACCCTTCCACATCTATGGTTGGCCCAAAACAACATCATAGACATCAAGAGGGGGGAAATCACACACTACCTCATCCTTGAAGGGATGGATTCCATAGGAAAGCCGACACTACTGGCTGACATGGAGATCTCGTCCCTGGTGAAGCCACCCAATGCTGTATGGTTGTAGGTGTGGTGTTGTCGACAACCCTAACTATTTCACGACCTCAGCTGAGAAAAGGTTCTTCTGGATACTGCTATCAACAATGAAATGAAATGAAGTCCCCTTCACCCACATCTGTGAATGGAAGAGGCGCTCCCCCTCTTCAGGATCTACTGGTTCTTTGGGTTGAATTGTTGCGGTTGCAACAGTAGTAGTAGGGTCTACATCGATGATCTATTTGTTTTCAATATTTTATAGATCATATTCCAAATGAGGGTTCGACTCGTTGTCTTTGACCTCAGCCACCAATGACTGTTTCGAGCGACATTCATCGGTGTTGTGTCAGGGGATTTTGTGGAAGTCACTCCACTTCCTAGTGTCATTATTTGTCTTTCCTTTACCCTTATTTTCATGTGTCTTGGACTAGTTGTTGGAGGGTTGTTGGTTAGGGACGTATTTACCATACTTTGGTTGTTGAAGATTTGCAGACCCAAACTCCCATTTGTTCTGGTGCCTAAATTTCTGCTCAATTTTGACAACATATCGATAGGCAGCTCCCAATGATGAGATGTTTAGGAAATCCATTTCAGTTTGGATGTACCTATGCAGAGCCCCACAATATTTCAAGATCAGATGCCGCTCAGAGTCTTTGATACCCATCTTGGTGTGCAAGGTATGGAAAGTATTTGTGAAATACGACATTGTTTGGCTCTTCTCTTGTCACAATGTGGTCCATCTCATGTACTGGTCTTCATAGTTATCACCAGGATAGTATTTTTCCTTGACCACATCCACAAAAAAATCCCATGTGGGCTCGGCCCCATATATTCCAGATTCCTCTGTGGAACTTTTCTCCTAGTAAGTTTCCCACCAATGTTTGACATGGGGGAGAGCCTTGAGGAGTGTGAAGGTGATCTTTTCTCTGTTGGAAAAATTGTGAACAGAGAAATACTCTTCTAGAAGATTCAACCATTTTTCTAAGGCATCAACATCTATCTGACCTTCAAATACAAGAATATCAAAATCAACTTGTATCTTGAAGGGAGAGGTTCCTCCAAAGTGGTCGCTTGATGAAGATGTGCATGTTGCTATCGACAGGTGTTGAAGGATGTGGGAAAAATTATCCATCATTTCGTCCCTTTGTCGTGCGAGAGCTTGCTCAAGCAACATGTTAATAGAATGTTCTGCTCCGTCGTTTTTATTTTCTACCGCCATAGAGGGTTTCTTGGGTGTGTGAGAGTGATTGTCCTTAAGAGAGAAAAACTCAAGACCCAACTTGCTATCCTTGGACCTCGTCGGGGACATGCACTGAAAAACGATCAAGAGTAGCCTGCTTTGATACCAATAATCCAGATTATTTTCGAAACGAAAAGAAAGAAGAGATATTAAAATGAAATACACATAAAAATTGATAGAAATAGAGAAATACAACAATACATTGTTTCAATTAATGAAAGAAATGTATGGAGACTGTAAGACTATAGAGTGCAAGACTCACTAGGATGGTGGCAACTTTATCTCTGAGAAGAGATGTGACGGCTACACTTATTTGCAAGAAGATGATTGAAATGAGGCTCTAAAGGCCTTTTTATGATAAACATGAATGTCAAAACACTAGACATCCAAAAACCTTACCCTAGGAGATGAAGCACCAAAATTCATGTGGGCTTCGTTAGGGTAAGTTAGTACATTAACTTCTCGAGGTCGTAACTTTTGCATACGATCTCCGTTTTAGGCATGTGATAGTCCGTTGGAAAGGTATTTTAGAGAAATATGCATTATGCCATCAAAATTTTACTCCATTTATAGTTTGACTATGGAAACCAAGAAAAATATGTTTAGATCCCCAAAATGGACCTAGAAGTAAAAAAAGATGTATTGACATGAAAATTTCCAAAATAATCCAGTTGGAATAGGTGGACGGCCACCAATATCCACTTGGATTTTGTGTACGGATTCAACCTAGCCTCGTAAGTGCAGAAGCCACAATTACAAATAAATGTCCCCATTACAGAGAAACATGTTGAACTGAAAAATGTCAAGATGAGCCAGTTGGAGTTTGGAACAGGGGGGTGGCCACCAATATCCACTTGGATCAAAAGTAGAATGGAATTCATACCCATATGATCCGTTGAATTACTTTGCATTGTACTGGATTTTGGAATTTTTGGGCAAGTTGGAGTTCCAAGACCTGCCTCTGTCTTTTCAGTGGAGGAGATTGACCCATATTTTATTACACCTCCTGATTGGCCATGATAAGCAAGAAATGGAGCTTTCACCTCCCCCCCCCCCCTGATTGGCCATGATAAGCAAGAAATGGAGCTTTCACCTCCCCCCCCCCACTAATTGTTTAGAGAGTTCTTCCCTTTGCGACACCAGTGTATTCTTTGAAGTAGATGAGTGTGAACCATCAGATCTCCCGTGGAGATGAAGACTACACTAATTTTCAATATGCCCATACTGATGGTATCTTTTGGCATTAGAAGGGGACTCCTTCATAATCTAGTTTCTATTTGAGATACTTCTCCCCAAATATTAGTTCCAATTATTCAATTAGGCCCTCCCGAATGTCCAAGGACACTAGAATCCTGGTCATTTACTTCTCCTGATATTCTAAGAAGGATGTGTCTACATCCAAAAAATTCCCCAAAAAAATCCCTAACACTGAGAAGCGTTTCTTTGTCCAGAAATCCACAGGAAGCCCTTTAAGTCTAACCCAAATTGGAGCAACATCCATCCACTCATGAATTACATCGAATAAAGGAGACCAATTTTTGAGAATGATCGGGGTGGAGTCAATTCTACAAGGCTACTAAAGAACCTAATCCACCTCAATGACTGACCTGAACTTGAAACAAAACCAACCTCGATTTAGGGTTTGAACAGAGGGAGCCTTCCCTAGGGAAGTTGTCCAGAAGCGATCTACCCATTCCTTTAGCATATCAATGTTGAAGTGACACCCACATGCCATGCCCACCAAATTTGAATCCGCCATATCCACAACCTCAAGCTTTCATATGTCAAACCTGAGAATCAATTTGGCTTCACCTTTATTCTTGACACACTTATTTATTTGTCCTCTGTCAGCCTTTGGGGAGGATTGGTAAGACATGGAAGCTTTTTCTGCTAGGACTAGGGAAACTGTAGGAGGCTCTCCACATTCCACATAAATTTCTGGGCCCAAAATTCCTGCATCCATAGTTCTAGGAGCCAAAGAATAAAGCACCGAGTTGAAAAAAACTGTCAGACCCAACATACCACTACTACCAAGAGATATACTCGGAATTGGCTCATGAAGAGAAAATAACCCTGACGAATCTACCAAAAAGATCTATTGCTAGAATCGACCCTAGGAAACCCATAAATGAGATTCCTACATCTCTAGAAAGTTTTGAAGCTAAACCCATCCCATATTCCATCCAAACAGACGAGACCGGGGAAATGGGTCCCAATGAAGCACAAGGTTTTTCTTTGAAAGGGAAACCCCCACCTACATGAGCCATAACCGGGTCGGGCCATCCCAATCCTATCTCCAAACCCGATAACCATGGGTCCAACAACACAGATGGGTAGAACTACGACTGAAATGATCCCTCCAAATGATACAAACCCGAAGAAAAGAAATCACGAACCACCTGCCTTCCCTCCGTCGTCGGTTAAGGAAAAAACTACTCTGACCTAAGTGACGACCTACTACCAACTGGAAACTTCCAAAAGTTTTATCCCTCTAGCAGTTGAGGGGAAAATTCCACAATATCCCCAACCTCCTCCACAGGCATCCACGAAAGAGCAAGGTAGATGGCTCTTTTGTCACTGACTATCTAGCTATAGATCCCTGCAGAAAATGCCAAGACAAACCGCAAAAGCAATTGTTGATAGAAGAGGCAATAATCTAGGGTTTCCACAGTGCGTCCATCCTCCCCCCATATTCAAAATTAAGATAAATCTATATTAACACAAGGTTATAATTTTTATTTTACTTTTAAGTTTGTAATTTTATTAATATAAACAAAATTATATTGTACTAGATGCTAGATGCATTTAAAAAAATCGCTTTCAACCTTGTACATAATTTTTTTTTATCTCACATGCCTTTTTACCATACTCTATGTACTATAATTAAAAGATTACCAATGTTTTATGTCATCATCTCAATAAGAAACCAAAAATAAATACATGAGTTCTTTCATATTTATCTACTAGCATTAGCTCTTAGATTTATACAAGATATTTAAAAAAAAAGTAAGTAGATTTATATCCACAATTCATGAGCATAATCAAAGGTGTTTCCTTCCTATTATACTAATACAATCCAAGTTCTTGGATCTAGCTTTCTTCCAACTTTGGAAATTTCATCCGCTATCCTATTCTTGTCCTTGTAGATGTGTGAAAAGGATCTTTGTGAGAAATATGAAAGTAATGAATGTACATCATTAAATAAGGGTTGTAATGTAAAGTTTCTCAATGTTATTTCCTTTCACATACATTGTATTACAAGAAGCAAGTCACCATATATTTGGATATGAGAAACTCATGATTATTGGGCCAATTTTAAAACCAGTTTGAGGGCCATCAACTCATAGAAATTATTTAATTCTTAACCAATTCTAGCTTTGAATTTAATGCTATGGTTTTGATATAAATACACTATTCCTCCTACTCCACCCCTGGGAGGGATCCCTTGAGAGGCCCCATTGAAGTATTTCCATAGAATGTTCTTATTTATTACCTCTTCCACATGATAGTGTATTGTTTGTTTCTCGTAAGATTGTAGGTGTACATTTAGGATTCTTAAAGCATGGACAACCCATTTTAAAGGTAGTGTCTCTTTCCCTTCAAATATTTTCATATCCCTAGCTAGCCAAACTCCCCATGAAATAAGGGAAGTGGTCTAATATTTGGTGTATCCTTGTCAGCACACCATAACCTAGAGGCCTCTTCAATATAATCACCTACCCATAAATTTTGAAATCCTGTCATCCTTTCCATTTCCTTCCATACTTCCTTTGTAAAAGGATAGATCATAATGATATGTGCATTTGTTTCTTCTTCTTTCTAACACAAGCCGCACCAATTACGTCCAACAAAGATTATTTTTTTTAGTATGTCCCATGTGTGTGCCCTATTATTTAATATCATCGACATACACAATTTGGATTTGTTTGGACTCTTTAGTTTCCATAAGACTTTCAATCACCATACATGTTGTTCCTCCCTTCCCTCCTCAACAAGTGCTTTATTCCAGGATTTTTGGTACATAATCCCCTGATGGGTTTAAAAACCATACCAACTAATCATCCTCCTCTCTAATTTTGACATTTCTATCTTTTAAATAACACGTTTATCTTTTCCATTCAGTTGCATACTCCTCTCCAATTCGTAGCTCCCTCTAGGTCAACCATTCTTGGATCTAAAGGTTTGTTTTGTGCCAATTTACAACCTTCATAACATATAGTATCCTCTGCCTCTTAACTCTAAAATCAAATGCGGGGATAATCTGTGTCTTCCTTTACTACCCACCCATGGATCAAGTCCAATTTGTAGTCTATCTCATTTTCCAACTTGTCATATCGACCGATTCCCCACCAATTGGAAAGCAAAGTTAACTGTTTTACACATTATTGAAACATTTTGAACTCGCTTTACAAGGTTCCTGATACATTCCTCCACGTACACAAGGTTATAATTATGATATTAGTATCTTTTATTTTTTATACAATCAATAAGAAGTAGCCATGAGTCTCTCCTCAATAAAATAATATAAAGGTTACAACCAATACAAAGTAGCCATGAGTCTCTCCTCAATAAAATAATATAGTTTGAAGTTTAACTATTGGAATAATGACATTGATAAGAGTGCTCCATAACTTGGTATTAGAGCCTAATTTTGTGACACTAACCTTTTAGCTAGTAAAACTCTAGTTAGTATTGTAGAAAATTGTAAAATCACAGTTAAAACTAATTTTGTAATTGGAATCTCTACAAGTATTTAAACATATGAGAATTATAAGTCAACATGGAGAATTATAAGTCAACATAGTCAAGATTAAAAGAACCAAAATTAATGGTAGACTAGAAGCAAAGACAACTTTGAAATAGGGATAACATGAGAAATTAAAACATTGCATGGAATGACAACAAATATACATGTTGGTTGATACTTTAGAACATGCGTAAGACCAAAGGAGAACATAGGGAGAAATATTGGTTGAAATTTATGATAGACTATGTGAGAAATATGAAATACACCGAAAGGAACATTGAGAAGAAAACTACGAGCAACAACATAATGAGCATGGAGAAAAGAACTCAAAATTTGTATAAGAAACTTGGTTAAGAACATGGGCTATAGCAAGAGCCCTGGGCATTGGAGATGCTGGATAAAAATAGGAGGAATGCGAGTTTATAATTGTAATTTATATAAGTATTTTTATTAACTTTCTAATACTTTTATTTTTTTGAAATAAAAATAGATTAGATAAATAAATGTAAGAATGATTTTGAAAATTTTAAATTTTTTTATATTTGATTTTTGTTTTTATATGTAATTTTATATTTTGTATAAATATTTTATTTAAAAATTCGAAAATGTATAATTAAAAAAATTTAGAAATTAAATAATTGTGAACAAAATTGTTATTATCATTTAAACCGTTTATATTAGATATTTTGAAAATATGATAAAATTATTTAATAAAATTATACATAAATTAAAAATTAAAAATTAATAAATAAAAATAAAAATCTTTAGTTTTTTATTCAAATTAAAATGATAAATAAGGAGGATATATAATATTTCTCAACCATTGTAACTTTTATAATTTTATATGTTACTGGAGAGAACAAAATAGTAAAGGATTTAAGTCAATTATGTAATTTTTATTTTTTAAATAAAATATAATAAATTATAAAAATTGAAATTTGGGATGACTCTTAATTCATTAGTGGTATATTGATGCATTTTGATATCTTATGATATAAAAAAAAATGGGGACATATTAGAGGATTATATTAATGAAAAAATGATTTAATATTCAAATTTTATAATAGAATTTATGTGCATTTGTGTAAATATTAAGGAAGATTATCACTAAGTGGAATGTAACATTTTATTAATCTATATCAAGATAGGGAGTATACTTTTCATTTTCAAGTCAAAATGTTTTGATTTTGCATTAATTTAATGTTATGTTATGAATTTTTATAAAGTTCTTTAATATTAAAAAAAAAACAATTTATTAAATTGTTTTTTTGAAAATTTGAAATTTTATTTTTAAATTTTACTTATTTTATCTTTTGATAGGTCAAAAAGTTTATTGTTGTTATTTTTTTATGCCCCTTTCGCAGGCACGAGCAAGTGGGAGGGATTTGAACTAGGAACTTTATATATCACTACACTTGCTAATTGAAGTGTTTAGAAATTTTAAATCAAAAAGATTATTAATCTATGAGAAAATTATTTTATTTTTAAAATATATAAAAAAAAATTAAAAACATTAATAAGAAATTTTCTAAAAATAGAAATTTTCAATTTTTTTTGCCATTATTAATTATTTTATTAAAAACCTAAAAAAGATTATTTTCACTTCTTATACGATGATGTTTAGATTTTCATATAACCAATTTTATATATTTTAATTTTAATGTATTATTGATGTAACATTTTCTATAATTCTTTATCTTCTTATAAATTTCCATTTCAATATCCAACAATAATTTGTTTATTTTTTCAATTTGTATATTCAATTTAGAGTTTATTTATTATCTTGTTTTTATATTTGATAAGGATGAGTCATTTTGTAACATATTAATTTATTTAATTAATTTTGATTTGAGGAAAATAAAGGTTGACCAAAACTTGTTTAAAACTATTGATTAGAAGAAAATAAGCATTGACTAAAAATTATAAAAAAATATGTTATTGAAAGATGAAGGAAAACTTAACAAAATTCATTGCATATTATTTAGTATATCCACGAATTGAATAAAAATATGGAAATATGAGAGCTTATTCAAATGGTATAATTGAGAGAAAGTAAACAAGAATATTTATAAATATGGAAATATGATTGTTTATTCAAATGAAATAATTAAATAATTGAGAGAAAGTTCACAATATTTATATATTTATATAAATGATATTGAAAAAAAAAAAGTCCATATGAATTTTTTTTATCATAATTCATTATAATAATAGTAAAAAAATTGATAAAAAAATATAATTTATTTTAATAAAATATTTTAGATAAAATAAAATTTTATAAAAAATATAATAAAAAATATAATAAAAAATTATGAAATATTTGAAAAAAATTAATAAAAATTCCAAATTTAGTTTAAGAGTAAGAGGTTAAATTGTTATTAAAGGTAGTATATGGTTTCATGTATGAGATTAAGGTTAAATGCTACTAAAAGTACATGACTCAATTAGGGATAGCCTCACTCTTGCGGATATTATTTAGTCTAAAAACATCTTTTGGTTTCAGAGTAAGACCTAAAACTTCTCTTGATTAGTTAAGATAGTTTATCTTCCTCAGATATAAGGAAACAAATTATACCACCAAAAAGTCATTTTAGGAAAGGAAACGGGTTGATAATCCAAGACATAGAAACTTCTAGTAGAAGTGAAAATTTGCTTCCTTATAGACCATCGACAAGTCATTTTAGGTGGCATGATTTTTTTAATATCGCATTGAAAAATAAGAGTCGATGATAAAAAAAAATTGTAAGCTAGCTACTTGTATTACCTTTCATGAAAAAAAGTTACAAAAGAAGTTTTGGACAATGGTGTTGAGGCTACCATGGAAGGAAACCAACCCCACCACCAAGAATAAAAGTTCCAAAAAATCATACTGTGACTACTAAAGACTGACATAATTACAGAGTTTAGACTAAAATATATCATTCTAGGTCTATGAATATACCAAAAGAAATATCTTTAAGGTTTGGCAGGCCATACAAAAGCTACAAAAAATAAAACATAACATGACATGAGAACTTATTTACTGAAATAGTTGCAAGGAAAAAAATTCCTTGACGAATATGGCCATTTAGGGACCATCATTGCCTGGAGTAGGTCCTCCTCACTGCACCGCTTCTTTGAATCCTTCACGCCCGAGTCCAAAAGCCGATCCAGACGTTTCTCCATCAACTCTTGTCAAAACTTCTGTTCATCATTGTCCTGATGAAGCTCCTTGATTATTTTCCATTGTGCTTCAGTGAACACTGGATGGGGGGGGGGAGGGGGGGAAGCAAGAGAACTGGAGGCACCATCAGGGATGGGGTCATGGGTGGTAGTGATGGAGGGTGGTGCTGCACTGAAGTTTGGCTTGACATGTCGGCCTTGATGAAAGGGGGAGTGGTTCGCTTTTCCATCACTTTGTGGCAAGGACAAACACAACAGGAACCAGAGGAGCGACGTGCTTGAGAATTTCGACCTCCAGGGCCAAAACGAGAACCACTAGCTCGTTTTGATCTGGATCGCTCCCTGGGAATGAGAGCAGATCATGAATGGAAATGAAAAAATCTAGAAATGATGAACAAGAAGTGCTCATCCAGAGAGAAAAAATTGTGACGAGGGGAGATCAAAATGCGAGTTAGAAATGACCAAAGTGCTCTCAGAGCGGGAGAGGATGAAAACAATAAAACATTCTTGATTTGGACGTCGACCATGAGGTACTAAAGGATATTGAGACCCACCAGCTTCGAACAAGAAAAATCCATTATGAGAGTCATATGTAGGAATGTCCAAAGGAGATGACAAGTAAAAAGTTAATGAGCGTCGTCAGGCCGCCAAACAAAACAATCAAGAGGGGTTTTGTGATGTTGCAAGCTCCATGTGGAAGAAAGATCTCGTGGCACCCCATCCAAGAAAGAGTCAATAACAATTGTCCTCTCTATTGATCGACAATTAAATTATAATATATTTTAACATATTTAAAAAAAATAAAAAATACTTCAATATTTTAGATTAAATATAATGCAATTTTGAAAATAAGATAATAAAAATCAAAATGTTAATTGTTAATCTAATTTTAGATTAAATATAATGCAATTTTGAAAATAAGATAATAAAATTCAAAGTGTTAATTGTTAATCTAATTGATATTAAACTTCTAGAATTAACAGAAGGAAAAAAAAAAATCTCAAAAATGAATACATAAACAATCAATTTACTTTTATGATTAATACAAATTAAAGTATTGATTGCTAATCTAGTTGATATTAAACTTCTAATATTAACTAGAAGAAAGGAAACATATCTCAAAAATGAATACATGAACGAATTACTTTTATGATTCTAAGTGCAAGTTGATCCATGATATCTATGAACGAATTACTTTTATGATTCTAAGTGCAAGTTGATACATGATATCTATCTATTCAATCAAACTGATTTACTTAGGATTTGACATTTGAAATGGAAAGAAGAGGAATTGTAATATACTTTCTTTTAATATGTTTCAACACTCAACCCAACCCCTATTAAAAGGTGGGATGTTTCATCACTCCACATTTTAGGATAAACACTAAACTTGACTTGATTTTGACAATTAAAATGAATTGAATATTTCATCAAATAAAATATATCACATGTTTAACATTTTATGATAAACACTACACTTGACTTAATTTTGACCATAAAAATGAATTGAATATTTTATTAAATAAAATACATCACATGTTTAATTGACACTAAATTGAATATTTCATCAAATAAAATACATCACATGTTCAAAGGACACTAAATTGAATATTTCATCAAATAAAATACATCACATGTTTAAACGACATTAAATTATAATAAAAAACATATCACCACCACTTTTATTAATTATTTAAATTTTAATAATTATTTAAATTATATAAAAAAACTTAAATATTTTATAAACTTGTATGAATGTTTATGATGTTGTTAGAGGAATGTTGAGTTGGATAAGATATACAATACATAGATATAATATTTATTTTGAAATCATATGAATGAAATGGCACGAGTACGATGGGTTGGTACATCGATAGTTATGTATACAGCTTGAGTGGGCCTAATGGTTAAGAACATGTGTTTCCTCTTAAGAGGTCACAGGTTCAAATCCAGAGGGGGGTAGGGTATGTATACCTTCGTAGACTTTACCAGTCAAATCGCTGGGCGGAGGGGGATCCCTTGTCCCACAAACAAGGGGATCTCATACACCAATTTGGTGTGCTAACTTGGCCGTGACCTTAAAAATAGATTATTATTATTATTATATTGACAATGAATTATTTAGGCTATTGCTTTGTGATTTCGAGATGCCAATGAATACATGGGTTGCTACAATAATAAGTTAATTTGATGTGTGGGTGACCATAATTAATTATGGGTTAATTTGATGTGTTGGTGACTTAGACTCTTGTTTATGATCYGCATCCATTAAAAAAGGTAACATAAGTCTTAAAAAATCTTTAAAATGTAATGTGTCTTTTATATGTAAGCAATGATATGTTTATATAAATTAAGATTATTATGAATTTATGATCCCAAGGTTGAAAGAAAGATAGATTTARTTGAGAGTTTTGGAATTGAGTAAGGATATGTTTATATAAATTAAGCAATGATATGTTTATATAAATTAAGATTATTATGAATTTATGATCTCAAGGTTGAAAGAAAGATAGATTTAGTTGAGAGTTTTGGAATTGAGTAAGGATATGTTTATATAAATTAAGATTATTATGAATTTATGATCTCAAGGTTGAAAGAAATATAGATTTAATTTATGATCCCAAGGTTGAAAGAAAGATAGATTTAGTTGAGAGTTTTGGAATTGAATAAGGATATGTTTATATAAATTAAGATTATTATGAATTTATGATCCCAAGGTTGAAAGAAATATAGATTTAATTTATGATCCCAAGGTTGAAAGAAAGATAGATTTAATTGAGAGTTTTGGAATTGAGTGAGATAGTTGTGAGTGTTCGAATTGATTGGTGTTACTTCATAGGTGGAGTGATTTATAAAAAGTAGATTAGGACATAGGTGGAGTGATTTATAAAAAGTAGATTATGACATACAAGAGACAAGGGTTGCATGGCAACGCAGTCCCTGCCTAATTAGTTGGGAAATACATGTTGAACAATGAAACTTAATATAACTAAATGCACAAGTAATGAATTTGTTTGTCAAAAGATAATAATTAAAGGTTGTTTGTTATTCAAAATT